>LR736912.1:487528-1009532 GCA_902654985.2 Oryctes borbonicus
ATACACTGCCGTTCAGTGAAGTTCGGTCATACAATAAAAATCTATTATATCACACTGTATACAATTATTAATACATAAAATTAGAAAAATATTAAGCATACACTCTTTTCTAAGGGATTAAAGCCATAAATTATTATGTAAAGTAGAAATATTGCGACAACCACAATAAAGTCTCTTTTATTATCATTCCAAGAATTTCTCGGAAGTACCGATCTTTTGAAACCGGTCGTTTGGGGATTATTAACGAACAATACATTTAGGAAATATACCGCAGTATCATTCTTGTTTATTTATCACAGGCGTAAAGATATAAATTTGCTTCATTTTACTGTTAAACGTGTGTTGGTGTGCATCTGTCGTTTTTGCGCGAAAGTTTTAAGAAAATTTACTTCAAAATGGCACGTGGCAAGCCTACCAGTGTAGAAAAACGTTCACGCATTATTACGCTGTTTGAAGAAGGATATTCGGGGCGACAAATTGCTGAAAAAATAAATATGAGAAGTTCAACAGTAAATGACATCATAAAGCGATATCGGACAACTGGAACTATAGAAAATCGTGTTCGTCCTGGAGCATCTAGGAAAACAACAAAAGCTGAAGATTTGAGAATTGTATTTATTAAGCAAACCCAATAGAAAATTAACAGCGCCACAAATAGCAGCCGAAGTCAATCGCGGTCGTGAAGAACAAGTTTCGGCGAGTACGGTAAAACGTCGACTTCAACAAGCGGACCTTCATGGACGCATTGCCATTCGAAAACCCTTATTACGTCGGGGCAACAGAGTAAAACAGCTACAGTGGGCCCGTTCTCATCTAGATTGGTCGTTAGATGATTGGAAACACGTGCTTTGGAGTGACGAGTCAAAGTTTGAGGTTTTTGGGCAAAATCGACGAGTTTATGTCCGAAGATCTAAAACCGAAAAGTGATCCCGAACTGCATTCTGCCTACAGAGAAGCAAGGGCGTAGTTCTGCGTTAGTGTGGGGATGTTTATCCTTTGCTGGGACGGGAGATTTATGCAGAGTGCAGGGTGTAATGAGGAAGGAAAATTATTTTGCAATACTCCAGAATCATGCAGTGCTTTACATTCATGCATGACAATGACCCAAAACACATTGCGTTAGTGTGTAAGAACTATCTAAAGGAGCAAGAACAGCACACCCTGAAAGTAATGACATGGCCCCCACAAAGCCCAGATTTGAACCCTATAGAGTTGTTGTGCTATGAACTGGACAGGAGGATCCCAAAAATATGCCCAACTTCACAAGAACATTTATGGAATATTCTGCAACATGAATGGATTAATATTCCACAATCCATTTTAACAAAACTTATCGAAAGAATGCCTAGAATAATTCGAGCGGTGATTAACAGCAAAGGAGGTTTTTTCGACGAAAAAAAAATATAATGTTCAGTATGTTATATTAGGCCAGAATAACTTTTTATTTATTCATTTTTGTCTTTTTTACCTGTACGTACAATAAAATTGCATTTTGTTTTTAGTTTCGTTTGTTTCTGTAACCTTTCCATGTTTTTTACCAACCGACCGAACTTCTCTGAACGGCAGTGTACGTACTTTTTGTGTACAATATATAATTAATTAAATTGCCGTGGAACCTGTTTTATTTATAGTCTGTATCAATGGTATCTTTAATGTTGACAACTTCCGTCCTTATACTCAAACAGTTGTCGAAAATGCTCCTATTAGGATATACAAATAAGGATTTTTTGAATTTAATAGAGCGAACGATAGGACATGTCGCACTTCTGCAGAAGTGTACACGCTGTGGAAAGTTTGGATCATTTAGGTCAAAATTTATAAAACGAAAACAACGATACACAAATAATGAACCTCGGATTACGTCGAGAACCATTCGTAGGATCTTATTAAAGCATAAATGGCAACCATTTAAATATCAGTAAATGTAATATTTGCAAAAAGGAGATCTAATTTTAAGAATAGAATTTCCCGAATGGTTCTTGATGAAATTTCAAGAAATCGAAAAACTCACAAAATTAATGGCACGGACTGATGAAGCTATGTTTCCTAAAAATTGCGGAATTGACGAAAATTTAATTGGGGAATTGTATATTTTACGTAATGAGAGAGGCGCTAAAACCATCTCCCAGAAGAAGAAACAGCGAATGTTTGATATTAAATGGATGGAGCTTCACTTCACAATGCGGGTCCTATGAGACAGTTGTCGAATGAATATTCGGAGACCAGTGGATTCCCCAATAATGGTCCGCATCGATTTCCTCCAGATGACATGCCTTCAATGGAATATGCCTTAATTCTGTATTATGTGCCACTAATGACTAAATGGATACAAGGATTTTAACTTGCTTAGGACACAATGGGAATGTTTTTGAACACAGACTATAAATTTTTCAAGAGATTGTTATTTTTTTTACTCTAATGTTCTTTCTTTCACGCATTCATTGTTCTGTCGTTTATCTTTGTTTTATTACCTTTCGAGATTTGCTAGGTAAACTTATGTGGGTTTTTTGTAAGATATATTTATGTGAAAATTGATATGTTACGAAGTGTCCAAGGATCATTTATGTATTTCTGTTGTAGTCAACATATGGTTTTTGTTTTGTAAATTTTGGTCCAAATATTCCAACTTCTTTTCAGTGTTTAATAAATCTGTGTAGGATATATCTTCCATAAACTATTACTAAATTTAAAAATCTCGATTACGGAAGTTGTCAACGATAAACACACATTGTCACCATTGGTACGTGTAACAAATAAAATACATCTGGCATTTAATATTATTTTTCATAGCAACTCCATTGCAGTAACGTATTTTTATAAAATTCGTGATTTCACAGTAACGTAAGATATTGTATAAAAGAGTATATGAAATTTTCCATAAAGTTGAAAATTACACTTATTTGATGGGGCTATTTGAAAAAATTAACTTTTGCTAATTTCGTCGATTAAAAATTTGATTCGAAAATTTAAACATCCTGTATAGTGTTTTCAGTCTATTCATACAGCTATTAATACTTTCCACATTAGTTTAACGAAACAACTCTTCCATAACAAGCTTAGTTTGCTTATAATACGCAAGTAATTAAATTTAATCCTGCATTGTTATTCTTTTGTAAAAAAAAACGATTTTCTCGCAAAATAGGAAAATTTAGTTTAGGGAATTGAACAATATTGTTTCAGAATAGATGGGCCATTTAAAATAAGAAACCTGACCTGTCCATTTCCGGCGTGACCAGAAGTAATATGTTTTCAACAATATTTTTAATAATCTTTTGTTGTAAAATTTGAATTTTTTATCCTACTTCTTGAAATACTTTTTCCTTAAACACAAAACTCCGTACCCTGTATATGGTAATCAATTTGATTATTGTATAATTTCTTTTGTTATATCGCTTTGTTTTCTCGTTTTCGACTCTAACCCTATCTTTTTTTTAACTATTTTACTCTTCGAAAAATTTCGATTGAATATCGCAAATTCCTGTCGAAAAATAGTGTTACTCATATTCGCTGTTATCGAAAGTAATGGGATAAGCGGCGAAAATGCGACGTGGAGTTTTCGGAAAATTAAATTTTCCGATTGGATTCCACCTCTGCAGAAGCTGACATATTCAATCGGGAATGCTAGATCCTGCACTAGAAGTGAAGCGAGTCTCTGTTTATGAAGCTCCCAGGATAGACTTAATGTGGAGAGCTGGATAAATATGATATGGAAATTATATTTGAAGGTATATACGCGAAAAAATCGGGACCTTCGAGATTTTCATATTTAAAATGCGCATTTTCGCTCGAAATATATTCATAAATTCTTTAATAATTTAGAGAAAATCAAAGACGCAGTCCTTTAAATTGCGTAATTTCGTTCCGGAATCTCCGGCTGATTTCCCGTGAGCATATCATCTGCATAAACATATTCTAAAACGCAAACTAATGGTATGCGAACGCTATATTTTTTTTCGCGCCTTCTTTTTTCATCAACGCACTTAAATAACGTTACCTCAACCGATGGATCACGAATGTAAATCTCTTTTATGGCGTCTATGCCCTTATCGCGTGGTCTATACGAAATGCGATAGCCTAGAAATTCTCCGTGGATGGTATCGTGGTGTGGGGGTCTCCAGCTGATATGAAGGGCAGTCGCTGACGTATTATGGGCCGTTGTAATCGTTGGCTTACCAGTCGGTACTAGAATTAAAAAAAAAATTGTTATAATCTAGTTTTTCGTATATATTGACATTTTTTTCTTAGAATCCCGAAATTTAAAATTGTATATTTTAATACCATTAAAAAATTAACTGATTGGTACATTTTTTTTAAATAAATGAAAGTATTATAATATACAGACGTTTTATTACGTTGTTATACAGAATCTTGTCCGTTCTCTGCATAAGAATGGTAATAATAGAAAACAAAACAATACAACGATAATTACAGTAAATGTTCAAATAACCGGGTTTCTTCATTAATGCACAATTGTGAGTGCTTTCCGGCATTCTGGACTGTCCTAGGAATTACATCGAAGGCACTTTGAAGTTTTTCAATGTTTTGTGGGACATCAACTTTACAAACGTTATATTTAATTCTCCACAAGAAATGCTCTAGCCATATAGTGCTCCATATTTCTGTCAAAAATTCTGGCTGTGGCTAACACGAATTTTGTATGGTTTAGACTTATTCCAACAATTTGACAGTTTGAAAAAATTGAAAAATTTTCTTTGTTCGTTTTTTGTTGAATTAATTATCTTAATTAAAATTAATGTTTCTACTACTCTAGAATTTGAATTTAATTCCTTTTTTTTATTTGTATCATTAGTATTTAGATCAGTAGGACGTTTATATATATATTTATACGTTACATTTCTGTGATATCACGTAAATTTTATTATAATTATTATTATTAATATTATAATTGTGAAAGGTTATATTTGAAAGCATTCGGCAATATTGAAAGTACTACGAGTTCGAAAAGTTAAATTGAATATACACGATTATTATGATGTGATGATATTTATTTGTATGTTTTAAAAATGTAATTAATTATACTTCAATTTTCGTATGATTCTCCTGTTGTTTTGTAACAAAATGGTAGGTACAAAATAAATGTGTGTCGAAAATTTCCGATAACAAATTCGTTGGAGTATAAAGCAATGGTCTACCGAATGAGGACGTATTCATTTTCAAGGATTTTGTAAAAAACGAATCAAATAAATGTATCAGCTTATTTGTTAATAGGTTATTGTATTCTTCGTAAATGTATTTTAAATATTCGTATAAAAAGAAAATAACCAAATTTACTACAACAAACTAGCTACTACTTTACAACAGCAACATTAATAAAGTTAAATTAAAACGGAGTGATAATGAATGCACCATAAACTGTCAAATATGTCTACGGCGCCACATTCAGAATAAAAAATATATTGTAATACGCTTCATAACTTGCAACCATAACTTGTTTTCTAATATTTTGTTCTCCAGGCGATATGTATACTTTTTTCTAGCATTTTAATTGAAATTGTTTGGCATAGTGACACGATGCAATATTTAGAATAATTTTTGTTTTATTTTCCATATTCCGTGGAAGTGGAAATTGTCACGTACGTTTTTTTTTTTTAGCAGAGTATTTTCAGGTTGTTTCTTGTCAAAAATATTTAAATTGGCGATCATTTAAAATTCATAGCTTTCGTTTATTGTTAATTGTTAATGTAATCGAGTGAAGATAAGTTTTGACTTATTTTTTTATTCGCTACATTTATTATTGCAGTCAATATTGCAATATTGTACGGAATTTGGTTGCAATGTGAAACTAAAATTAGCGTAAAATAAATAATTCAAATTAATATACATACATTATCCCATTAGACATATTAAATGTAAATTGTGAATACGCCAATATTCATATTTGTATGGTTAAAATGAACTCTTTCCTCTGAGGTTCACAATTTCGTCAAATATTTTCAAAGCTATAATTACTGCTTGTTATACATTACCAAAAGGGGCGTTTTAAATATTGTATTAAAATAGATATCAAATATGTGCTTTAAATATGACTAAATGTAAAAATTAAAGTGATTTATTTCTTGAAATTTGTTCATCAGGTTATTGTGCTGTCCTTTCATTTGTAAAGGATTTTTTGCAGTTACTATGGTTTTAAGAGTATCGTAGGAAATTCCTTGTAAAAGGAGTAAAGGTTAATACATGTATTAAGGTCTTCAGTTTCAACATTTTTTTACATCCATTAACATTTGAAATTTTTAGTAATTATTAATACAATATTTTTTAACCGATATTGATTGATAGTCTAAGTTCTTACTTTTGATATTAATCGTAATGTAACGTAGAGAATATATTCAGTAATATAGTTCTTCAATATGCAGCCTATGTTGTGTATCTAATTTACAATTTTTGTCATTTGTCTTAGCGGTTATCTCTCTAACTTAAATTTCACGGTCGTCTAGCACCATTTGGTGAACTTTTCTGATGTTATCGCTAGTGGTTGCACTTTTTGATCGTCCCTAGTTTTTATTGTCAACCAAACTGGTACGATCACGTTTAAATTTAGCTGCCCAAACTGTCACTGTGGCCAACGATGGTGCACAGTTCCTGTAAACAGCGTCCATCTCCGCTTTAATTTGCGTGGGCAAATTGCCTTCTAAATCCAAGAATTTGATGGCTCGATATTCGACCTTTTTCATTCTAACATCGATTGTTAAAGAACAAATGAGCGTCTAAACGGCTGACATTTTGAAAAGTTTCTTTTAGCGGTTATCTCTCTAACCTGAATTCCACGGTCGTCTAGCACCATTTGGTGAATTTTTCCGATGTTATCGCTAGTGGTTGCACTTTTTGATCGTCCCAAGTTTTTATTGTCAACCAAACTGGTACGATCACGTTTAAATTTAGCTGCCCAAAATGTCACTGTGGCCAACGATGGTGCACAGTTCCTGTAAACAGCGTCCATCTCCGCTTTAATTTGCGTAGGCAAATTGCCTTCCAAATCCAAGAATTTGATGACGGCTCGATATTCAACCTTTTTCATTCTAACATCGATTGTTAAAGAACAAATGAGCGTCTAAACGGCTAAATGCGAAAATTCTTGACGAGTAACCTTATCTTCATATAGGGGGAGTAATAAATTAGCAGTAAGAATTGTTGGCAGGCTTGATTGTGATATTATCGTTGCCATGAATTATTAAAAGAAATACATTGACCATAACCATACCGATTGAAGCCAGAGATTTAAAACATTTACACCCTTCATACAGAGTGTTTTGTTTATTTCAATAAAAGAAGTAAGACCATGTCTAGTTGCTTCAACCTTTTCAAGACATCCCCTGTATTCTAGGCTTGATCGAAATGTTCAGTTAATTTATCTAGTAGACGACGCAATCTATTATTGGGTAAGGGTTTTGTTAAAATAACATTTTAGGGAAGGGTAATCAACTAACGGGAACTATTGTCATTTAAAGTTTCAAAATGTCTTTGGAGACGTTAAAATCTCATCAAAATGGTAATGTTCGAATGTTTTCCTTTAACACACATGTGATATACCTCCGATCCTCACGTCATTTTCGGCAGAAAGAAAAAAAAGAGTCAACATTAGTAAAACAGCCATTTTAAAAAATCCTTTTTTCTGCCTTATCTTAATGATAAAAAGGACATTACCACCATAAAACTTTGTCTTCGCGCTACTGCAAATGTACGTATGCTAGCGTAATATTCTCAGGAAGACCTTGCTTTCATAAATCATTCCACCCAAATGCGTTTTATGCTATTATGAAGATTATCACATCGAATATTTTATTTCAGTCAGTTTGTTTTTATAAAAGTTCTCCGCGCGTTCGAGAAAAATGGGATATAATTTTTTTTGCAGGTCATATGGATACTTAATCGAAAATTCGAGCTCTACTTTCCTTTTTTAATTAAATAAATGTATTTCCTCCAATGTTATCTGGATTATTTGCATCTGAATTGCATCTTTCATCTCATTACATTTTTGCGATTGCTGCAATTAAGTCAGCAGTCATTCGCATGCTTTAATCTACTAATTGAGAGCTATCGAAATGGACACGGGAAAGCTGAAAAATGCTTTGTTTTGCTACAACTGTAGATGATTGTAATACTATTGTGTATTGGTGAAAAATCATTGATCAACATACGTATTACGAATTTCCGTATTCCCTGTTTTAGTTCGGTTCTGACAAACATAAAAAAACGCGCCCGTATTATTCTAGGTCGTGCCCACATATATACGACGGAGGGTAAAAAAACGATTGAGATTGAATTGAGTGCATATACATATATCCATATATGCTTTTGGTACCTACTGAAATACTGAATGTATTTGTTCTATGCCTCCAGGGGAAAGATAAAATTGAATTCGTGGAAAACAAACTTAATATCTTTGTGGTGGTGCTAACAATGTAAATCACCATCTGAATATGCTTATAGCGTTGGGTAAAACCCTAGGCGTTTGTATTAATATGGAAATATGCAAGTCCAAAGTTATATTGTAGGGAAAAAATCTATACCACGCATTCCTGAAAGGATTTACCACTACTAGAATTCTTTCCAGAATTTATTTATTAAATAAATTATCGTCTATGCGGACTGAATCATTTTTTTTCGACTCTCATAATGGTGATCTCGCTTATTATTAGAAATAAAAGGTAGGTTTAAATTTTGTGTTCGATATTTTAAAAAAGCGAAGAAAGCTCATTTTCTCCCTTTACCTCTAACACCTTTATTTGGTCTTGCAGAGAAAAACTGTTCACACAAACACATTCTCAACGTCGCTTTCGATCTTCTTATCTAATGGTGTAGACAAAATTTTTATATGATGCTTCGATTCTTTCTGGCGATCATCAACTTTTTTTTTTTTGTTTTTATTGACAAAAGTTTTTAATATTATGCTTTAACTCACGAAAAATATATGTTATGTAAATATTCAAATAATTAGCCATTCCATGAATGTACCTACAATTGCGCACGCTCTTCGGTATCTTAAACTGGTCTTTGTAATGGTCCTTCTAAGAATTACATCGGCATTCTGGAGTGTACTTCTAAGCTTCTCGGCGTTTTGTAAGACATCCAACTTTACAAATATTATTTTTAACAACCACCCATAAAAATGATCCAGAGAACTTAAGTCAGAAAACCTCACTGGCTATGCAACCCCTGCACTATTTCCAATCCAACGGCTTGGAAACTCTCGACTTTAGGTAATTCCTCACAATTGCCGCATGTCCATGAGGCCAGATAACAAAAGTGTCATCAACGTACCTGTGGCTTAAAATTGTGAGATAATGGGGCTTGTTGTTCTAACGCTACAAAAATATTGGCGACCATAGCAGACAGAGGAAATCCCATAGCTGCATTTGAGACATGCTCATAGTATTTACCATGAAACTAGAAATAGGTAGAAACAAGCTTCAACTAAGTCAGTCAGACCTCACCAAAACTCTGATTTGCAGTAATTGTTCTAAGTTAGTTACCATTAACAGCCACTTCAACCCTTTTCCACGGAAACTCCAAGGGCCGTAGGCAAGCATATCTACCCTACATTCAAGGTATCACCGATCGTATCAGCAAGATCCCATTCATGAACAACATAAAAATCATCTTCAAACCCAATTTCAAACTCTTATCAAAGACAGGTGTCTTCCAGATTCCATGTTCTTCCCGTTCTTCCAGTACTTCTGTTACTGAGCATGAGCGTTGTACGCGGTTGTTGCGTGTAATCGGGTCCGCGTTGGCTGAGCATAAACTGGAAACTGGCCATTAAATCCATTTTAATTCTACTCGCATCTTGCCTCGCAAGCTTCACTATTACAGTAGAAAAGTCCGTGAACCTATAGAAATCTTCCAACATCTCAACAATTTAAATCGCGACTCATCAAGCCTCCTAGTAACTGCCATGGTTCATTGATCCGCCCCATTGACCCGTAACAAACCTTATGTAACCCCCTTCGGAACGAATAATCCCCAATCAGTGCGCACGAGCAGCCCTAAAGATGTCCCATAAGGGTGAGGAAAAAACTACGACAACGATGCGGTTCCAACCCGGAAACCAAGAGTATAGTTTTATTGACGACCGCGAAAGCCTACGTTACAAATATTTTTAAATCTTTTAGTAATAGACGTATGAAACCCATATAATGTTGGTTATTTTTAGACAAAGAAGCAAAAGTAAGCGTCTCGCTCTTCATTTATGAATTAACCTGCATATATGAAAATATTTTTGAAAGATAACTGTTTAATGTTTATTATGTTATAAGAAAATGTTCGCATCTTACTATTAATAATAATACTATAAATAAATATTTGACAGAAACGATCGCGTTGCGTTAGATCCGGTGAAGTCACATCATGTCACGTTACGTCCGACTTACTACCTACTAAATACACTAAAATATTGCCCCTTAATTCCCATTGACATTTTCTGCATTACTATTCTCTGCATCGCGATGTGTGAATTGGGCTTTAATTTTAAACAACAACTCCCTATACAAATGTTTTTTTTTTTTAACAACGCTATACGACTTGGTTGCGATTGATTTAGTTCATGGACCGCTGGATCTTTAATTTCCTAATAGTGCGCTGCATTTCACCCCTATCGATTTTATTTAAATGTCCGGCCAAATTGTTACAGTTCGATTTGTGGCTATTTCACTTCGAAAACCTGGCCGCCGTGTATGCATCATGAAAGTCAAAGCTAGATATTCCAGCTTTTTGTTATTTTATTTTAATGTTTTGGCAATGGAAATACTTTTTCAAATTAATTTAATTGATTTCCCCTTTAATACCAGATAAAATTTTTATATAGTAGCCGTAAAGTATTTTCCACAGGATGCGATATACATATATATCTTTTTAAATATTTAAAATTGACTGTGAATGCGAATAAGAATAGAGTGTTTTCTTTGAATTATGTCAGTTAGAAATGTAGACAGCGTACTAAAACAATAAATTTAGAATGATATATAAATAAAACAATACAATAACGGATGTATTCGTGGAAAAACCGTTAGCAAAGGTAAACTGATCCAAATTTGTGTTACTTACTACCCGTGTAAAACAAAGAAAAAAGAAGTCTATTCCTTAGAGGCCTTTTTTCTACATCCCTTACTTGCTATCTGATCACAAAAGTGAAGCTTAAACTTTGTTACAAGCCAGACAATAATAAAAATGAAGTTTGGACAGTTTCTGCATCGTCCTATCGTGTTGATCTGACAATCCTTGCATCCCCTTTATCCCTTAAGGGGAACAAAAAAAAGGAGGTGTAAAAGTAAAATCCCCAATAATAATACAGATAGTGATAGTCTGATCTGATCTGAATCTACTGCCTGAAAATTATATTGTTTGCGAGAACAAAGGCTAAAGGCGTAGTGAGTAGGTATTTTTTTTTTAAGTTTTAAATTTCTCTGAAAAATTTTAATTTCGAATTAAATTCAAGGCTTTTTATAAAGGCTTAACCTAAGTTCTTAGAAATATCTACAACTACCGCAAAATCTATAAAATACCATGTCTAGAATAGAACTTATTTTATAGATTATGATGAGCTGAATCGATCTACAAAAAACGAGATCCTACATATCGTACAGTTTGGTAGCCACAATGCCTTAAAATTTGAGCAATTTGAGATAGCAAACTGAGATTTCTGGAAATCGATTCTACGACCCCGTTTTCATTTACAGACGTATAATTTCTGCTACTATGGGTCTTGATTAAGTCGTCAGATTGCTTGAAAGTTAAGGTTTGACAATCGGATTTCAAAATTTGAGTAGAATTTTTCTAAAATTTCGCAAATTCTAATTTCCATCTAAAAATTTAAGGGCATTCTAACCCGCTCAATAAGAGCATTCATTTTCCCAGAAATAATTTCTTAGAAAGTACGTTCATCTCTTCAATAATGCAGATTGAGTAATATTTGTAGTGCATTACCTCAAAAACCGTTAGAGGTCGTTAACAGCAGATACCTTTTTCGTAATCTACCAGTCAAAATCTAGACGATGGTATGGTTAAAATAGTAATTTTCAATTTTTCTTTATTTTTTAAGGACTTATCTTAATTTTAATTTGTTCATTTTTTCTTAATTGAAAATGTAGAACTAACTTTGTGGATATTAAGGAACTGTGGAACAGGAACAGGGGAGTGGTCGTATGATAAATATAAAAAAAATAAATGAGATAGCACGTTTATAGAAATCGATTCTACGATCTTGGTTTCACCTAGAGACGTAATTATTTAGGCTTCTATAGGTTTTGGATGAGTTATCAGATTGTTTGAAAGTTAAAGGTTTGAAAATCGGACATCAGATTTTCTATAAATTTAAAATCACGAAATTTCGTAAGGGAGTCTTCAACCGGTCTTAGGGGATGCTAAATAAGCGCGTAATAATCATTTTGAACTCAAACAAACGCTTAGTTCGTTTAGTAGATGAATAAAAGCATTATAAACGTTTTTTTGTGTATGCATATCATTACTTCAAGGACAGGGAAGGGTGACACTCAACAGAGGGTCGTAAAGTATATTCGCTTTGGCTGGAATAAAAATCATTTGTTTTGACCCACATCATCCATATGCTTTTGTTGTTCTTTGAATAACCCCCATGAAACGTATAAGATATGTGACGCTTCCAAACACATCTTTTGCCTCATATTTTTTATATTTCATTGTATTCATTTTTAGCATTCTCGATCGATATGACATGAATGTGAACATCTTTTTTATTCAGAAAAAAATACAGGTTGTTTCATTTTGTATCGAATAATCATCGAACAATGTATAGTTGAATCCACTCTATAAGTCTGAATGTGGAAGTAACAACAAATTGGAAATAATCAAGGGATCAAGCTGTGGGTAGAAGGGATGTGTTTCGGAGATTTCTCCCCTTGCTCCGGTGAATAAGCGACCAAAAACGCTATCAAGGGACACATATGCAACGTAATACGTAAACACAGAAACGTGCTTAAATGTTTAACTAATCTGCATGCGCAAATTCCCCAAACTGACGTGCTAATCTGATAACAAAATAAGGAAGACAATAAACAAGAAGCTTGAATACGTTGGCTATAGAGTTAGCCTTTCTTAAAAGATTGTTGGTGTGCATGACTTATATAGAATGGGAAGTTTTTGAAGTAAAATAAACCCATCTTTACACAGTAATAAATGAAAATCTACATTTTTAAATTCATCTTTTTGTTGATATTAAATCCCATGCATGCGCAATGAACGTAATGCTTTTAGAGGTTTCTATAAATGTTAGAACAATTCATAAAAATTAAATTATTGTCCTAATCATAAGAGATGAGTCATGTGCCACAAATTTCTGCGTCTACTAACTCATCAGCATTTGTATTACTATTAGTCAATACACTTGAAACGATAAAGCTAACAACATAAACGGTAACATATCGGTAAACAATGCCTTTTAGTAACCTCCATGTATTCAATGGTGGATGATTTGATTAACGCTGTTTTACTGGCCGTTGAACGTTAAATAGTCATCTTGTTATTTGTAATCTATCGCTCTGTTTACGATGTTCAAATTGTGTTAACTTGTAATTTGCAAGTAATTAATAAAACTGTTTTTTTTTTTAACTCACATCGGTGTTGTCGACATGCTCGCGGAAGAACTTTACGTTCTTGCAGATAGCAGATGCTCTAAAAATTAGTATATTTTTGGTAAAGAAAGTTAAAAGCCGGAGTGTTGAAAATACAGTATTTTAAAGAGAAGAGATTTTACAGGGAGACAAGTTATAGTGAAGTTGTTGAATTATAAATTATATCGAGTAACAGCAGCTTGAATCGCACGCTTCATTCGATAGGTTTTAAGTTTAAAAAAACTGAAGGGATATTAAAACAACCGGTTTATAGTTTTGCATGCTGGCTCTAAATCAGGATAATGCTCCATATCACTCAATATTACTTGAAAGAATGACTTCATCTTTTTGGAAGAAAGCTGATATTATTGGATATCTAACCAACCAGTGAGCTGCTAACATTAGCTAAACAACGCCAACCACAAAAAAAAAAACAAGTAGAAGAAATCTTAAAAGAAAATCGGCATACAGTGCCACCCTTACCAACTCATCACTATCAATTTAATGCCATTGAAGTGATATAGGTCCACGCAAAGGGTTATACCGATAAAAATATTGGTAGGGATGGAAATGGAAAGAAGCACTAGATCAGTGTACAAAAGATATTTGGAAAAATTGCGTAATCCATACTGGAAATCTCGTTCAAGAGTGGTATAAAAGAGAAGAGGTGTTGGATGTAGTGAGTAAATTTATTATATCACTCAGTGATAGTGATTTCAGTACAAGGGAATTTAATTCAGATATTGATTCTGATATATACATGTTATATGTATTTATTTGTCAATATATATATAATGACTTATTACATGTTTTCAAAGTATATAATTTTTAATTTATTACTTTTCTATTAAATATACTTCTTCCTTTTATTCTGAAGCTTAAATTTAAATAAAAGTATGGCACTTCAAATTGCATCATAAACTTTATACTGTCTAATTTATTAACATGTGAATTACCTATTGTTTTTTAATTATTCTCTAACTAATTAGCAAGTATCTATTACTCCATTTTTTATTCTTGCAAACAGAAGAAATTTAGGTATCAAGTATTTCCCAATAATAATAAATATAAATTGTTGAACAATAATTGTAGGTACTGTGCCTACCTTTTTATTGTACATTAACTTAATTGATTTTGTGAAAACATTTTTGTTTCTTTACATTCATGTACCTACTATAACATGACATTTAACATTGTAGATTTGACATTTCTTGTGCGCCATAACTGACCATAACATTTTTAAGATACTACCGGAAGTACGATAATATGACACTGAAGAACTGATTTAATTCATACGTCGGTTTATTGATGACGTAGGGTTCTTTCGTGATTCCTATAATATCTTAGGTTTAATAATAAATTTGAAATGAAATTTCGCTTAAATTGACTATTCTACAATAAATATTTTACCCATATATCACACGATCTTTTTATACTGTATAAATAAAATCGGCCCCAATATATCTTCAAAACGACTAATTTTAGAATCGAAATTGTATAGGGTTTCATCGTCTCCAATTACCTTCCTAAATAAGAAACATTGAGGCTGAAATCCTCGTTGTTAAGAGATTGATTAAAAATCGAAAAGAAGTAGGGGTTTTTTGCAATAAATTAAGTTACCAAAAAGGAGGGGAGTTATAAATTTAACACTTTGATTCTGTCGTCATTAATTATAGTTGAAAAGAACAATTAATTATAACGGCCCTTGCTCTCTCACAGTCTCACATCGGAGTATAGAAGCGGGGTAGTCTAAAAAATCCCAACTTCCGGTGGCCGACGGCTGCCTAACCGTTTAGGAACTTTTTGGGAAAAACTTGCCCCGACACGCAGGGATTAGAACTCACCCTCTCGTAATGTGACCATGTAGTATGATTCTTTGCTCGGGAAGCTTGCACCCATCTCGTTGACGGCTAGGACTCTGAAGCTGTACACTGTATAGGGATGTAATCCAACCACTTGGAAACTCGTCTTGTTGTCCGGGGTTAGTATACCTTCCGCTACATTCCAGCTACCATCTTCTCCAACCCTGGAAATGTAAAAGAAAATGTTTATTGTATTTTGGTATTTTTTAGGCAGTCCTTTTATACAGTAAGGTCCTAAAATATCTTTCTCCCTTATTAACTTTTGAACGTTACTAGCTAGTGTTTGTAGAAGAGACAAGTGGAGTTCTATTTTTATGAATTAAGGTTTGGAAATAAATGGAACACTCTGTGTATTTCATAATATATTTCAAATTTTAACCTTAAGCTTGGCAAAGACTTGGTATCTACAAAGAAACATTGTAATCCTATTCGACGACATTGTACATGCCACCAGAGCAGTGGCGGCTGGTGTCTTTGCGCAGAGGAGGCTACTGTAACCCAACTCTTCTCAATAACTTTATACCTATTAGTCTAGTATTATATATGGACAATAACATTTGAAAAAAATTGTTAAAATAAAATATAATTTATTGTCTAGCAAGAACTACCATATGTAGAAGTGAGAGTCAAATCTTGCCCGGAAAGGAAAATGGATAAAAGGTGTAAGGTGGTAAAAACCTAATAAAAACAAATTATAAATTGTTAATAAGCTTAATAATAATAAAATAACACAACCTAATGTTTGACATACTACATACTGATAACCTGAACCAGTTTTCTTCTTTAGAAAACCTTTATTTTAATATATACTAAAAAAAAGGTTTATGTACAAAGAAGTCAATTAGGGGCAACATCAATAGGGAAATCAAAGGCAAGTTACAGAATAACGACAAATTACAAACATATGTAGCCCTTTAACACAGATGCTGCGTTTAGTTTAGGGTTAACTTACAAAGTATCAGGATATCAATAAAGGTTTTAGTAATATGTTTCTGTTTTAATTTAAAGCTGGCTAGGAAAAGGTAATAGATTCTCTTCTAGGACACAGAAACAACATCTTTTTAATTCTTTTGAATAGGGGTGTTGTTTAAATAAAATCAATTTTTCAACCTGTACTATATGTTTAAAATAAATTTTCAACGAATAATTCTTCAATTTTGTCGATATTGTTATTTTCTTTTAATTGTCAAGTTCAAAAGTTTCGCTTGGCTTGATATGTGTAAACATTTCTGTGCATTGGCATTACATCGTTTCAGACGGGACTTACTGATAAATTTTCGAAGTATCTTTGGAAAGATTGGAGTCATAGAAAACAATTTAACATGTTTCTCCTAGCTAATTTTCCAACAATAAAGTCTGATCTGTTTTTTCTTTGCAAAAGTTCTTAGCTTCTATCGTTCAAAAATTGATGGAGGGAGAGGTACTTTAGGATCTCATTGTAGATAAATATTAAACGCGATTCCCAAAAATATTCGATTTTGTACACTTATGCGATTCAATGTAGGAACGTTTCTACTTGGAGAAGTATAACATTGTAGATGTAATGGAGTGGGTACCATTTTATAAGTATTATCAACGTAATAGTTCAACATATATCTAATTTCCTATGCATGTCACAGAGGACTAACCTCTCTAAAATCGATATGGAAATTCTAGATATAGAGGTGTATGTGTGTGTATACATATATAGGCTAAGCAAAAGTTGACGTCGCTGTACGCGAGTTGTAGTTATAATATATAAGCGGGATTTATAGTTTTTACCTTTTTCTTGCAATTGGAATGCATATCTCGAAATGGAGTAATGGGTAACCTAGCGAAAAACATACTTTGGAAGTATAAGATTCTATACACAATTAAAGCAAAACATCAAAGTACGCCTTGCCGTTTCCATCGCAAATATTTGTCAGTCACTTAAAATAGTTTACGGAGATAAACAGGCTGAACGTAGCTTTGTCATTTGTTTTGCTCTAAAAGCGTAACTGTAACATCGTTTCCAGATATAAGCTGAAACGTCTAGCGCTGCTTTCGTTGCGGTTTTTTTTGTTAACTCCTTTTTTCGACGTCGACGGTATCTGAAAAGCGACGAAAATTTGTATTCAATAAAATATCTTTCCAATTCCATTTCAATTATTATGATTTCATCGAATTGTGTATGCTTTACTAAGTAAATTGACGGCACATTGTGCGGAAAATGTGATGGAAAATATTTTTAAAGATGGATACGATTTGTTACTTCGCTTTTAGCGAAAGTAAAAAAAAAGAGTCACAAACAGCATTAAGACATTCAGGACACGTGTTTCGGAATTTGATTTGAATACTTTCTTAATGAATTTATCTTATAATTAATTAATTATCCCTTTTTACACGATCTCCTCTAATTAGCTTTCGTACAAAGATCTCTCGAGATGAATACCTCATTTTAAAATCTATCGGTGATTGGAACGATTTTGGAATACTAATAAATCACTTTAACATGATCTGAATTATTTAGGGAGTGAAATATTACTCCATCTCGAGGAAACTTCAAATTGACAAGGGAAAGCATTTAACATATTCAAATTGTTTTAATGAGCAAACACTTTAAGTGCCAATTAACTCAAGAGGGTGTGATGTAAAGGAGAAAACACAAAATAATACTACCACAAATTTAAATTGGATAATATGTGTTTAAACGTTGTTCGTATTATTCTAATTCAACTTCGTCATTATTGTTCGTTGTGTGTGTGTGTTTTTTTTATCCTCTAAAATATCCCTTGTGGGCGATAATGAGGAAAACATTACAAAAACAGAAAGCGGCATTTCAGCCTATGGTTTTGATTGTGCGTCGAATTAATTATTAGAGCATATAACGTTCTTTTTTGTATATAAAAAAAATCTATATCAACGAGTTAATTACCATGCCGGGTATTTTTTAAAATTTAATCCTATAATTTTTTCCATCTGTTTTTGTAATCCTATAGTATCGTTAATGCATAAACTCGGTTTTCGGATCTCAGTATGCCTGAGCAACCGCTTTGGAAGTCGATGGTCAAATTTTAATAAAGACGGAGATCCAGTTCTTTGGAAGAAAGAAGACAATAATAAAGAAAAAACAATTAGGTACGACGACTTATTATACGTCGGTGGATTAATGGACAAACCAAAGAAAAGGCTGGAGAAAAAGTTTGTGTCTTCAAACACCATTACTGAAATGTCCAAACTGTCTATGACAACGCCAAGGTACTTGCTGAAAGCAAGAATTGTGCCGAAGTCACTGGAAATGATAACAAGAACTTCAATAGATAAATTAACCATAAACAAGTTTATGGTTTTCCGAACTTGACGGCAGACTGTACCTATAGCATCCGCTGAGACAACGGTATCTTTTTTCAGTCCCTGATTTTGAACCAATACGGGGGGAATAATGAGACTGAAAGTAGTGAAAAAATAGGGCAACATCGTAAGAAAAAAAGGAAGAAACGAAATCCTGAGAGTGACTACTTCCAAATGTGTAATAAAAAATGTAGCGTTTCTTTAAACGAAGGAATTGATCTGGTTTCTTTATCAAACAACACAATGTTGCGGAGAGTGGAACGTAGAAAGTGAACTTTTGAAAAGAATAAAATTGGATTATTTCGTGATCCAAGTAGCAAACGCTGTAGAGTTGAAATATTTTCCATTCAAGAAGGCGTATTATTTCCTAACTTCTGAGAACCTGTACAACAGGAGGAGCAATGGCAATTTGATCGATGGCTATAAAAAAAAATGAATAAGTTGGGTATGTGCACAGTTGGTATCAATGACGGAATAATTTTCTAGTTTTGTGGCGCGAGTTAAAGAAGGTATTTATAGAAAATGACTGGGCTGTAAGCGTATTCGTCTAGAGTTGGAAGTACTTTAATCAACGCTGTAAAAATCTTATAAAATCGCGTGCTATAAACTCTCTATTCCACGAGGTTTTGTAAAGTTTGAAAGTCATCTTGTATATTCGATATTCTTTGGCTGCAAAACTTGCATGCTCAGTTGAAAATTTTCTAAATTGAATGGTTTTTTTTTTTTCAACTTTTACCACTTACTAACTTTTGAATTCAACGTCTGGAGATATTACTGAATAGCTTCAAGACTAGTTTCCTAACAGATCTGATATATTTGGGTCGAGCAACTGGATACGTAGTCATTTTCAAGCACAGACAGTTTCCTAAATGGTATTTTTAAAGATCAGTTTTTCATTGACTTTTAGCTCAGTGTAAGAAATTAATATCTTGCTTTGTCAGAAAAAAACATTAAAGTGTTATTACCCTTTTATATAACATATCCACGTGTCTAGTAATTATAGCTAAACTGCCTTTAAAAGATTTTTAGAAATCGGCCTTTGAAAACCGACCCAACCTTATCGTGCAGATGAATTAGACGTTATTAAATCTATTATTCGATGTGTACAATTCATGCGGTTTGTTATATTAGCCACTTTCAACTAGGTTCGTTTTCCGAGGTAATAGTCTGCCTCTCGAATTGAATAATCTTTAATTAAGATTTGGACGCATTCATATTATACAAAGTGCAACTTCTTAATAGCATCTTGATTACAATTGGAACTGATTTAGACCTTCAGAAGGTTAGAGAAAGGCTGTAAGGGATAAGGAAGGTTATTGTTTCCCCTCTATTAATTAAAACAGTGCTTTTCATCCTTTTGTTTAAGCCTCGAAGCATGGAAGGAAAAGTGACAAAATACTGGTGTTGCACGAGATGACATAATCCTTGGAGTAAAGTTGGAAACGGGAGGGGACTGTGATGTTTTGTAGTTAAAAGCTAACAATCCTTACTAATTTCGAGGACGTTTAGAATAAGTTATTTTTAGCGGAATCGATCCCTTTAATTAGTTTGCTAAAAATAGATTAATTAATTAATAAATAAAGAACCTCCTAGCTGAATCAGAGTAGCCAAATTGGGTTATTGATTTTCACTTTATTTCTTTTCTTATTCATTTTTTCTTCTTATTAAATCTACCCAAAAAAAGGCGCGTTATCATTTAATACATTTGACAAGATAAAAAATGGCAATAATTTCAGAGGACCCTGTAATTGTATAACTAATTGCGATATTAAATGAACCGGGAAGATTGATCACGTTTTTGTTCTTTTCAACGAATTTATTATTCCATCCTCGACAATTTATTGATTATTTACATGATACACTTACAGGGTGAAGAAAAAAATATTTGAACTGCCCTGTATTACATTTTAATAACACTAAAAGCTATTCAACATAATCATCCCCTCGTGTCGTAAAAAAGTAAACGTTGGAACTGTAATAAATATCAATAAATTCATGATCTGTTAAAACTTCAAAAACAACACCAAGGCATTTTAGATTGATTGTTAAGTCTTTAGTATGGTAACGCTTGAGATATATTGCTCGTACAAGAATATAAACATGTCCCAAATCATTATATTCTTTTTATACGCACCAACAGCTGTGCAAGATTACGGTGGTAATATTTTTTTAATATCGCTTATTGTTCTCTCATTTGTGCAATTTTCTCGTATATAATATTAATCTATATATGGAGAGCGCATTCTATAGAACTAATAGACTTATTATAAGTTGGAAATCGATAAATACTTCATAGCATTTTCAGACGAAGTAAAAAAGCAATTTTTTAACGTTCGATTGGATAGTTGATTAAGAAACTTCTTTGGTAAAGTTTTCATATCTAAGTATTGAATTGCCCTGAATATATATGTAGAAATATAAAAATAAAATATGTTTGATGAGTTTTCGAGGAGTTTTTCAAGTTAGGGGACCAAATATTATATTTCCAGTTGATTTTTTCCAGATAATGCGACTGAATTTTTGTATTTCATGCCCTACTTCAAAAAAGGGGGAAAATAATTAAATCAGCCTTAGGTGTATATTTTTATCAAAACCCTCTTCTAATAATGTAATTTAAACCGTTTTGTTGGTAGCGGCGTATTTCCAAGGGAAAATTACATAAGCCCGAAAAGATTAAATTATCCTCGAAGAAAAAAACTCGTGCCTGTCTTAAATTTTGTTATTTTTTTTACTTACTTTCTTTATTATTTGGAAACGGTAAGTCGTGAAGAGCGTCACACAAAGGATACAGTGGAGTGTGTGAAGTTACTCTTACTTCCTCTTTCTTGATATATTATTTTGTTGTGAGACATTTCTCAAGGCATTAGTTCCATACGAAACGAAGAAAGGGGTTTCCTCAACTCCTCCAGCCAGAAAAAAAAATGCATTGTATTATTCAGAGTACGCCCGAAAAGGAAAGATAAGGAATTTACATTTTTTGAATATAAATATTAAATGCGGCCTTTAACGGTTGGAAAAAACGGAAAGGTTTCATTTAGGGAAAGCAAAGGGGTATATATATATGTATAGAAAAAGTTACACGTTAATTAAAGGTAATCCTCTAAAACGGTAGCGATGTCTAAAATCATAACTGGCTGTGTATAACACAAGCGTCCCATCTCTATTGTCTAATGGTCTCCAAAAGGCGACAAATACGGTAAAACTTTACGAATGATAGAACTCTACAGACAGAAGAGTAGTATTTGTAGCAGTAGTGAGTACTATGCTTTCATGTTATCGCATAAATAGCTGTCCTTGTTCTTTGGCGGAAGAACTAGAAACTTTAAATTGATGTTATCCCGTAGTTGGTAACTTTATTTGTTCAAAAGTGTTTGCCATAAAACTCTCCCATTCCAAGTCAGACTATTACAAAGGGCAATATGTTTTGGATATGAATATCTTCTTCTTGGATACGCGATATTAACTCGACAATCTCGTTTCCAATTATTTTCTAACATTGGAAAACTTTCGGTGAACCAATTTTTACGATTTTTACTTTAAATAATAATAATAATAAGTATACTGTATTAGGGCGCGTGCGTAGAAATTTGATTTTCGTAAGGAGAATTTTTTAATAATACAGTGCCGTAGTTGTAATAATTAATGTAGGGCTCTATTTAATACGGAGATAAGGATACCCTCGTGTACTCTGTAATTATTACACTTTGGAAGTTACGTCCGATACAAAGGAGTGTGTTTCGCTAATACATCCCTAGTTTACTCCCTTCAACGTTAAGTTCAAGCCATGCAATTCTACACACCTTACTTGATAACGACCCAGCTCCCAGGAACTATTCGAAAATTTTGGCCAATAAACTCGAAGAGCGGTGAAGATGCTCTAGAAGATCTAAACAATCAAATCGCTTATATTAGTGAAGTTAGCTTGGATATAAAGGAGTCGCAGGAGGATAGATTTTGAATTAAGAAGTAGGGGTAGGAGATATTACGAAGTGTGGAATTGCTAAATTTGTTTTTCGCTGAACGATGTGCATGTCCTCCTTATCTAAAGTGTTCAATTTATTCGACGTGGGCGGCAGATGTTTTATTTGGATCTTTTCACATCTGGCTATTTACTAGACGGTTGCACAAAACATCAATTCGAATAGTAAATAGAAGACAAACGGAATCTTATTCCTTTAGTACGAAGGGAGAGGTTTAATTTAGATTAATCGTACCGACGCGATATATTACGCTCACATCTTATTAATTATATCATTTCATTTTAACTGTAATTACATGAAAGATTAATACGCTCAACAATAACAGCTGCAACCATGGTGATGGATACCTGGCAACCGTATTTAGATGGCGATAAATAGGCGTTATTCAACGGGTAACAGTTAACATTATTAATTCGATATTCAATCCTAATTCACCTTGAAATTGGAAGTTTCTACTTTTTAATACGATGTAATTGTACAATTTAGATCTTTAAATTCGGGGATTTCATTTAATCGTAACGTCTTACATCGAAGGGATGACCACTATTTTTATCGCTAAAACTATTCCGAATACGTCAGTTCCGGAGAAATTAGGGTTGCCACCCTTTCCGATTTCATAAGAAATGAGGTTACGGTAAAAAGGATGACTACTATGGAAAAAATGGGATCCTAGAAGATCTCTGTCGAGATATTCCAAATTGTAGTTTTTTCAGGGGGTAAGGCCTATATATCAATAGCTACATATACTGTTCGTCGAAAAATTATGGAACAAATTCATTAAATCTGAAGCAATTTGTTTCTCGAAGGAATGCTCGAACTGGTGAATTTTATTTTTTAAAAATAACAATTTTCCTATCAATTTTAAGTTTCTTTTACTTCTGATTTTCAAGTAATGATGTCATCGCCAATTTTTTAAAACGACAACTCCCGATTTTTTTTTTATTTTGATAGATCATTTAGTTGTCTAAATAAATAATAAAAATCATTTAAAGAGTTGAAAACTTTTATTAATAACAAAAAGCAAAAATAAATGCTGCCATTCATAAGCTGAAATGATTGTTTCCTTTATATCAAATATTATTAACAAAAAGCCTAGCAAGAAGTAAAGATAAGTTTTTACATTCAAGTAGGTACCAATAAAAAATACTGAATAATTAGTTTTATACATTACGATCTGTCAAATACTCCTTATTCTTAATAAAAAAAAAGATTTGAAAGTTACTAAGAACAGATGCAAGGACTCTATGAAGATGAACCTGATCGCCGAATGCAGTTTTGCTTTATGTAACCACAATCCACACTTCATTTGTCAAATTCTCTTTTCAGAAGTCTCATTTTGCCTAAATGGTACAGCAAATCGACTAAATTGCAGGTACAAGAATAGAGAGAATCCTTACTGAACTACCGAATAGGCGACAATAGAATTTTTATGAATGTTCTTGGAGAAATGTGGATAATTGATTTCAGCAGCTTTGTGGTTTGGACATCCTTTCGTTCGCGAGTTTTTAAACAACTGCTTTCTTGAAAGGCGGACCGGCAGGCAAAGACCGAGCAATAGAGTAGATTTTACACCCCTTGATTTTTTCTTGTGGGAATATAGGACCAAAATCTATGTCGATAGACCACAAAATTCAGAAGATTTGAAAAATAGAATTAGCCACGCAAAATTAGTGAGAATTTCTTTAATGATGTTCTACTTAGGGACGAAGCCAGTTTTTGAAGTACCGGCATCGTTAATAGGAGGAATTTCCATCATTATACAGGCTGAGTTGGGGGGATTCCACCAAATTTCAACAGTTTATTGCATGTGAGAAAATAATGTAAAAAATCCATATGTTCCTATCCGATTTTCATTTATTTTCGTTAGAGCGTAATTACAAATACACAAAATTTCGTATATTAACATTTTTTGACTATAGTATTCTTTTAATAAATATTCAAAAACACTGCAATTGACCTCTAAATATTTTATGCAACTGTAGCATTTTCATTATAAAAACCACAAACAAACACCATATTTGCATATTTTAAATTTGAATAAGTGTGCGGCATTTTCTAACAAAATAATATACAAACTCAAAAATAAACGTGAAATCACTGTCAGAATACACTGACACATATCACAATAACAAAATTATTGAAATGATTCTTGAGCTTCGAAAGGATTGATTCAGGTAGCTGGTACGTCATATGTGATAACAAGCGAAAACAACTTTTAATGTAACACGCACCTAACGTATTATTAATATTAACTTGAAAACAAGGACCATTTATAAATGCACTAATTATTTCTTTACTTAGGCTATAACTTGAAATTGGCCGTAAGTATCTGCCATCCCCCTCAAAATATAGAAATGTAACTTGTTTTGATTTTACTCAATTATTTTGTATATTGTTAAGTATCGGCACGCCAAACTAAATAACCTAAACAAAGCATCAAATCGTAGTCGCAAATTGAAATGAAATTTGTTTACATATAAGTAGTTTACTGCTCAATAATAAAATAACAAAAACATGCGAATTTGATTTAGCTAAACGTTTAAAAATACAATTTCTTTTTGAGCAAGAAGAAATAAAACCCAAATCTCATACCCTCGGACCTCAATCCCATTGAACTTCTTTGATTGATATTGAAGCGCAAAATTAGGGAGTACTCTACAACATCAACATTAAGCTGTGTATAATGTAATTTAAAGCTGTGTAGGTGGCAAATAATTTTGGCCAAGGCTGTATTTTGAAATTACTTTCCTTTTTTTTTATTTAGCATTCCATTTCTTAATCTTCCTTATATTTGTTACAATTTACATAGTTTATAGTTAAGTGATATTAGGATAGATAGACACTTTGCAGATGAGATTATTTGCCATCAGGCATGTTAACATTAAGCAAATAATAAGGTAGGTAATCATGATAAATTTCAACAGTAAATTTAATTCCACTATAATACAATAATTCTACATTGGAATATATTGCCCCCACTGCATATATATTTTTGAGGAACTGTTTTCGTTTAGTTTTCTTGTGACTGGAAATGAATGGTTATTTCATACATCTAATAACCATTGTGTGAGAAGATGGTTCTGTGATGGATGCAATTACTATTAAATGCCATCATACTCAACCAATAGTAGATTGTAATAATAATGTATTAATTAATTAATAAATTGTAATAATAATAATAACAATAATAATAGTTGAAAATGAAGTACTACGTTCGTACAACGTTAGTAAGTAAACAAAATTAAACAGGTAATCGGTCTGTGGTTAATTTTGTTTGCCTCTTGATGTACGGTCGTAGTACTTCTTTTCCAACTATAATTACAGATAGGTTTTTATCAACATTTACCTAATATTTATGGTGAACATTCAACCAGAATACTGATAAGGTGGTTCAATATGAACAACAAACTAGCGATTAATAGTAGAAATTTCTTGTTAGGCTGCAGAAGATGAAAAATTTTACCAACACATGTACATGAGGGGAGAAAAAATATTCAAAATTTTCGTTTTTTTCGTTTTTAAATTTTCTTGGTGATTAGCGGGATTTAAAAACGGTTTTTAAGAATCCCTATCTACAAAGGCACAATCTTGCGAGTCCACTGTGCTGATTCAGCCTATGTATAAGTTACACTATAAAACTATGAAATATTTTGTGAAAGAGGGTTAGTTAATATTAACCCTTTCATAGCATGGCTGGTTACTATTGTAGCTTGAGCTTTGTTTCTGCCGGTCCCATTGATGAATTAATTAATATCTCAATTTGTGGAATTAAATGGGGTCTTTTCATCGTACCTTCTGCAGTTCATTTATTATGAAATTAGGACATAACCAAGGTCGAAGCGGTATATGCACAATTGCTGATAACATAATCTAGGAACCCGTAATATTCGACATTTTAATTTAAAAGAGGGACAAATTTCGCAGAAGACAATTTATTTTAAGGAAATTGCCAGAATTTCGCAAAATAACATTCCTATTCTTGTTTAAACCCTGTTGTTTCCAAAGCACGTATTTTTGTTTTATCTTTGTATAATTTATCATCACTCATATGCTGTATGGCTACCCTTGGGATGTCAAGTAGACTTGTATTATTTTGATTAGTGGTACATACGTCTCACATCCAATTGTATTAAATGCCATTTCTAGAATATATATACAATTTAGATAAATGTAAACCGCTCTAAAGTTGGATGAAATTTATGTAATAATGTCTTTACACTTACATTTTTATTAAATCTAATTCTAGGAGAACGTCAGCACTCCAACTCAAGTTCGAGATTAAATATATTAGATTTCTGGCGGTGAACTTTATTAAACCTTAAAGTTTAATATCGAGAAAACCGTGCATGGTCCTAGAAACTACTCTTCTGGTTTTTCCCCTTACCCATTCATTAACAAAAGAATCGCTCTGATAATTATAGATTGCAGCCTCGGAATTTCTCGCGAATCATTTGTAATCCTCAGAAAAATGCTGTTCAATTCGCTGGTAACTATTTTGTATCGACTTCCGATGGAAAAAAGAAACAGATACCTCCTTTGCTTGCCCATTTTATCCTGGTAATTTATCTTTATAAATGGGAAAATATAACTATAAATCACGGGTCTACTATCGATATACGAATAAAAACTCCTAAAACGAATGCAAGATTATCATTCTCTTTCGTTTTTTGTTTTTTCTGTTTTTAGGATGTTATTGCCGTAATAAATAAATAAATTGCTGAGTGTAGGTTTTCACGGCTATTGTTTATAATAGAATAATATTCCAGGTGTTGCCCTGTGATTTAGTATACCTTAGAAAGTTTCTAAATCTTAGTTGTAAATATATAATCATTTACTTGATAATTTGATATTATTGTCATGACGGGAGTTTGGATCGGAACTCAGACATTTATAAACAACGAACATATGAACAAAGATTTTTTATAGTATTGAAGAATTCTATCAATGTACATGGTAATATTTACAGTTGCTGTGCCTGGACGTTAAAATTAATAATTGTGATATGTGTTATATTTTAATACATGTGTGTATATGTTTTCTTTTAAAACGTTGTTCGTTACCACTTGCTAAAGAAAAAAGATTCTGTTTCAATTATATTGGTCAAAGGAATATGACTTCGATACATAAACAATTCTGCAGTAGTTGAACACTTCTGGCAGGATGAAGACCATAACATCAACAACGTGTAGATATTAGTTAGAATCATACACGACCACCAAAGAATGGTATAGAATGGATGTGGATCATCAGAACAGAACGGAAATAATCACGAGACGTCATTAGTCTTTAGAAACCTTCTGAGGAAGCTGACAATATGGTAACACTTAGAAAATTATTTTACAAATAAATTCCTTGGGTTTTTTAAGAATATCATCAACAGGGCTCAGCGATGATATTAGGCGGCGAAGCGATTGCCTAATGTTTTTGAATTTCGGAACGGAATTTTTATTTAAAAAAAAAACGGGTATACACATTTATTTGGTTACTTATCAGAACTTATGTTGTGAAACGAATAGGAAGCAGCCGATGAAAATAGACAATGTTGAAAAATGCAATTAGCAAAAAAATTTATTACCTTCATCCGGCCCAACTATGGAATATTACTGTAATGATACAGCGTATACATCAAATTATTGTCCAAAGAGGATTTCAACAAATTATGAATTTTGAGCAACGAAGAAAGAAATAGTTCAAAGACCTTGGCTTTTTATTCGGTTAAGAAAAATGCTGTTTTCTGTCTTTGCTGTATGTTACTTGAAAACGATTCATTCGAAAACTGGAGAAAGCTGGTTGCTCGAATGGGAATTATTCGTCCAAGGTACTTACATAAACGCGAAAGCACGTTATTTATAGCGAATGTAATTTTCACTCCCGCATTTCCATTGTCATCTCTTAATTTTTTTTGATGGAGCATGTATATATTTTTATTTTTTACAGTAGATTTCAAAAATATAAAGCATTAGCATAACAAAGCAATGAATCAAAGATGAATATGATTGGGTGTTTACAGTGACTTCTATTGATCTTTCTATACAATGACACAATCGAATGTCAAACACTTTTCGAACATTATGTAAAATTTCGGGGGTTATTTGTGGGTATTCTTGAATAATTTGTATCTACATTTCGTCTGAGTTGCATAGAGTGAAAAAAATGTATAATTTGGTAGTTTTGCTTTTGTTTTATACAAAAAAAAATGTAAATTGTGATATTTAGTATGAGAATAAAGTGATTTGCCTCTACTGAACTACTGAAGTTTGGTTTTGATATGAATTTTGAACTTTAATTGCACAATACACTTTGGTAAAAAATAGTACGAGCATATATACAGAAATGTTCAAAACATATTAAATATTATTAAAAGTCCAAACCTCAGCGCATTTTTCTATTATTATTATTATTATTATAACAGATCCCAGTGTGGGTTTCTTGCGTGTTAAAATAAGTGTGTGTGAGGACGAATGGTTAATTTACCTCTTAATCATTTTCCAATTTGTGAAAAAGATAAGTAGATCCCATAAAAGAGTCCAAAAGAATCACTGAATATTTCATTTCATTCATTTTAAAAAAGAATCTCACTACAGTATATTACCTTGCATGTTTTTAATTGAAGTAAGTTCTAAATATGCCCTTGTTATTCGTAGTCTTCAATGTAAAGCCCCAATTGTAATGAGAAAATAATGGAGGCTTAAATTAAATTGGTTAAATAAAAATAAATCTGGAAAAGATCTCGTTTATTTGTCAGCATTTTGCTAATTGATATTTTATAATGCTTTTAGCTGGAAACAATTGTTTATCAATTTCCTTTCTCTGACGAAGTACATAAATTAAATTAATTGGGACTATTTTCCTCATCCTGTTTTAATTAGCTAAAAAAATATCCCTCGGCTTGAATATGATACCCAGGTAGCGCTAATTAGGTATAAGAATTGTAGACTTGTTCTAATTTCATTCCGAAGCCTTAATGCGCAATTTTCGGTGTGTATATTCTGCTGTATACCGACTATATGAAATATCTTTACAGGATTACACCAACATTTTACCACAATTTTAAGAGCCCATCAATTAAGATTATTAATCTACATTAATATTTATTACTTTAACGACTGTAACAGTCTTCTGTGCCTTGTTATTGCCTTAGTTGCAATAATTTAAACCAGCTTGTGCTGTGCATTATGTTCTAGCATCATGGTGCTGTTACAATATGATAATAGGCAATATTATGTTGTACTAGAGCGTGCTTAATTTATCCAATAAAACATTCATAAGTAAGTTATATTATTGAAATGTTCCAGAAGATTAACAATTGTGAAATACATTATTACTCAGAGCCTTTGCATATTTAACGAGATATTGTATTATGTATTAGTAGGTTTTCAAGCGTATCAAGTTAAATAATAGTCCCAAAATAATTAAATACGGAACCATAGCACACTGATACTGTTCTTATCTAGCGTGGTTTAATTTGTAATGATCTATGTAAGGAATCTGAAAGAAAAAGTGAAATTTAAATACCCTAAACTACTTTAGGGAGTACTACCGGAAAAAGGAGGGCGATATTTTATTTAGAAAATAGCCCCGAAGAATGAAAACGCTGCCACAAAACAAGGATAATTTTTATTTGACAAATCGCTCTGCCTAATGGGAGCTTTACATGGAATAATATAGTGTTCTTTATGATTACTTTCACTGGGAATTGCACGTTTTAGAAAGTCACATTGGACCCTAATGACCTTTTTAAAAATATAATTCGGACTAGGTTACACGGGTCTTAACAGCAATAACCGAAACTTTCCCGGAGAGTGTAGTTAATTTCTGGCATTCCACGTTTTTGCTTTACCTAAAAGAGGAAGTTACGCCACGGTGATAATATACTACGCAAATCATATCTTTCTAAATTAATTAAACGGGGGAAATTAAAAAAGTTTTGCTTACGAATTCGAAAACGATAAACGAAGGTAAATTAAAATCTACCAAAAAAAAAATGTTCAAAACATCTACGGAGCTATAATTAATTCATCCCTTTGATATGGGCACGTATCCCTTTTTTCCCAAATTTCATTCGCTCTTTGGTTGACGCGCCAGCTAGCTAAGCATAAAAGAGGTGCAGAAATTATTTATTCGATGTCGACTTTTGATTAATTACGTTGCCAACAACTCATTTGAATGATTGAACTTTTAACTGAGAATTACACTTAATTCGGAAACAAATGTATATACATGTATGTACATTGATAATAGCATATATTATACTATGCAAATCCGTAACATTCCCTTGGGCCATTGCGTGCTTATTAGTTAATTCAACAATATGAAAATCTAGTCAATTGTAAACTTTATATTCTTGTTGTTTTGGGTTTGTTCAACTTTTCTTGAATAAATTTCCATAAATCGCTTTATTTGTATACAATTGTTTATCTAATTATATCATATGTAATATGATGAGAAACTATCCGTGGATTAATTTGTAATAAATTTCAAAAAGCACCTTCTTTGGCTACAATTTACCGATGCTATAAAGGTTTTGAACTCTGCTGTTAAAAAAATAATTGAAGAAGGCAAAGGAGCCACGTATGCAGTGATTATCAACTCAAGACTTGATTCTTAGCTGTTAAGATAATCGTACACGTTCACCTGTATTTTAAAAAGATTGTTATCTTGTGCCGCATTAACTTTCTGTCTCTCAAAAAGCAGAGCGTGTGAGAGCAATGAAACTTTGACTCCTTTGAAGAATGGCGCACGCCAACTTTTTTTTAAAATTGTAATATGTGGAGAAACGTTTATTCTGCTTTCCTACGGTTCTACGTACGGATCTAGAGATTCGAAGAAACAACAACAATGACAGAGAAGCAGCGAGTTTTGGAAAAAGTCATATACGTGGTGTTCTTTAGAAATAAGGGAAAGAGGTACATCCTGCCAATTTACTTGTCAGCTGTGATATCGAATCCTTATTCACCAAAGTTCCCATACCGGTTCCCATACAGTATCCATTATTAGAGACTGACTTTGTTGAAGCTTATTTTTTTCTACCTATTTCCAGTTTCATGATAAAAACTACGAGCAAGTCTCAGCCGCAGCTATCGTATCTCCTTTGTTTCCTATTGTCGTCAATATCTTTATGGAACCGTTCGAACAACAAGCTCTATTATCTGAATCTTAAGCCAAAGTGTTGGTTCAGGTACGCTGATGACACTTTTGTCATCTGGCCTCATGGATTCCCAAGATCATTCCATACTATGACGGTGCGCTGGGACATTCCGTTTACCGAAAACCTATTCATACAGATATCTCAATGGTTCTCACCATGAATGGAACCACATCATCGAAATTCTAATCCGTAATGATTGTTCTAGGAAACACATTCAAGCTACCATTAACCGCTACATCAACCCTTTTCCACAGAAACTATCCTCATCTAATCTTAATTTCTGTAAGCAAGCGTATCTGTCCTACATTCAAGGTGTCACCGATCGCATCAGCAATATCCCCCTTAGGAACTTTTCCTCTCCATTAGTTAGTGTGCATCAACAGCTTTGAAGATGTCCCTAAAAGTGTGGATGAAACGTCGGCAGAAAGCAAGAGTGCAGTGTTATTGACGACCATGGAATCCTACATTGCATACAACAAAAGACAGTCTGAAAGAGTGCCAAGTGTAACCGGAATTGCTAATTCATGCGGTGTCGGCAAATTTACATAAGTAACAGTTAGTGGTGCCAGGCAAACAAAAACTCTCAAAGTCTTGTCAAAATCCAGATATCGAAGCCGCATGTTTTACATGGTTTTTATAAGAAAGGGCACAACACATTCCAATATCAGGTGATATTATGCAAAAAGCTATGGATGTACTAGTTCCACACTTCTGATAAATAATTTTGTTTAATACTGTAGCCAATTTCAATTCGTCAACATCGAAGGAAATTGTTTTAAAGATAACATTATCTTTTTAAGGTGTGTTTTTTTTCACTTTTTAAAACCTTCCATTGTATTAGCATATTTCATTTTTTCAACAATCAATGTGAATTAAATTAATTAATTTTAATCGAAATAAAATGTATTGACGGCCAGGTGCAAACATACTGCAAATAAGAACGCAAAACTTAATTAGGCGTGCCGCAAGGGATTATGTTAGCACCGTTAATTTCACTTTATTTGAGCTCTGCTAATTACTGGACGAATTATTTGTGTCGTAATTATTCCTCCCTATGCTGTAGTGGATGTGATGCACAGCATGCCGTGTAGAAAAATTAAAAAGAGATTAATCAACATTAGTGTTCGGAATAATTTGTTTATCACGCTTACGGATATAAGTTGGACGTGGCTGAGGTTCATGTGCGAAGTGAAATTTTCTGCTTAATTTCCTTATCGATTTTCTGTTCTTTAAAAATAATTAATCTCCAATACTTTTGTGCGATGTAAAATTGCAACTAGATCGCGCACTTACGCGCTTTTCCTTCGCTTTTCAACAAAAGCTAATAATTCAATTTAGAATGCTTCTTATCAATATTCATTTCCCATCCTCGCTAGTCCTCTTGAGTTCGTAGCATAGACATTTTGAAAAAAGGGGGAACCTTTCTTTCGACAATCGAGTCACTCCGATGTAGTTAAAGTAAAGCAAAAGTAATTTAAATTCTGTAAGGGTGAAAAACTAGCTTATTTAGAAAAGTTGCGAGGATGGAGAACTTTTTTTATATCTATGTATTTCTATTCAGGGCCAATATCCCGATCGGACTCGTGCGGAAACTTTGTACTTCTCGGACACCCGGTAAGGGTTCGATAGAACAAGCTTTCGTCCTATGTCGGAAGCTTTAAAGATAACCCGCGGAAGTCAGATACCTTGACAGCGGATCAAGGTATTGGATAGGGCAAGGAAACAACGTAATAATACGAGTTCTGGTCGATTAGATAGAAAACTTATTTCATTCTCGCTGTAAAATTGCGATTCCTAACAATTTTTATAGATCTAAATATTTATAACGATGATAAGAAACTTTGGTGGATGCGCCGGTACTTTATTAATTTTCCGCTTTGGTAAATTCTTTGTCAACTCCAATATTTCTCTTTTCCTCAGAATTCAATTCCCTAGAGCTTCTATAGACATATATGTTGGTCGGAAAACAATAGGTAACCTATTGTTTACGTTAAATGAAATAAGTTTTGACGTCGACATCTGCTAATTAGTTACCGCAGCCTTTGAAACATTAGTTGAATATTCACAGATGACATATTGGTCTTTAGTTAGCGTATATTGCTCTGCGCTTTCCTTTATTCCACGTGGCATCTGCAAGAAAAGGAGAGACAATCTTATATATTTAATAATGTATTATAACCGAATTTGCATACGGCTCCAATTTTTCGCGCTCCCCTTCATTCTATATTCTATATATTCCGCACTTAAAAAAAAAGAAGGAGAATGATAGATGCACAATAACATTTTAAGAATATCTAAGTAAACGAAGGATTATTTTACGCCAATTTTTTTGTCTCTCTCGAGAGAACACCAATAAAAAGTGTGTATTCGGATTTCATGCCGAAACCTCAAAAAAAAGGACACACAAATGATTAGAATGCAACAAAAGTCCAGCACGCAATCGGCTAAAATCGGGTATCGAATAATTAAATCCCTTCGATTTAAACCATAATAGATCCCGGAGTGCAAACGTAGAATCTAAAGTAGGTATTCGAATACAGCAATTTAAAATTTGAAACATACGAAATTGAACATGTTTGGTTTTACAATATTCTGATATATTGTGTGCATAACACATATTTTTATTAATAGTTGTACAAAGGTTTAATTCTTTCACACTTACAGAAAATGTGAGCTGTCATTGCTTTGTTTCGTTATTATTCGAAAATTGCTTATACGAGATGAGCTCGGAAGATTGGGCTTTCACAAAAGGAGATTTTTCAAAACGGTTTTCTTCTTGGTATGACGACTCATTGCGGACATAATTTGAAATTATATTAAAACCTATAGAATGTCTCATAATCTCGTAGCTACCCAAAGTTGTCATCTCAAAATCTCAAAATAACAAAAAGCTACTTTGAAAAATTCTATTCACAAAGGCATCATTTTTTGGGCCCGTCGTGATGACTTTAGAATGAAGGAATATATTACTATTATAATTCCCAGGTTCGATAAATAAGTAATTATTTATCGAACACATCTACAATACCCATATAAATATTGTATGTACCCGATCAAATCGTCTATGTCCATATGGAATAATGACTTTACCTAACTTTCTCGGTATAATCGGCAATATGTTCTCGATAAGTTGAACTGAGCTGCATCAGAATACCAAGTACAGCAAATGCCTTACAGACATAAACGTGACCACGAGATTCTTCATGTTCCTTTACTTTAGTGATTAAATAATTTAGTTCTTTCATACCAGTTCTAGCCTGACCGAAACCTGATATTCCAAACGCAGTATTATAGAATTACACGCACGGAAAACAATATAATAAATTCAAATTCAAATTTCACTTCCACATATCCATTTAGCCTTTTTATAAATTTCAATTTGTTTGAATTTTAGTTGAGGTTATTGTCTACCCAACTCTTTTTTTTTTATTTTTTCTTTCAGAATAAGTCTAGTAGTTACTTTTTCAAATTACACTGATTCTGTTCATTCTTAAGGTTATTACAAACATAGTTACTTGTCACTATATCAAAACGCGGGAAAATCTATAGTAAACGACAACATTGCCTCTCGTGGCTGCTGGCCGTGGAAATTGTAAGTATATGGTATATAATTCATTTTATAATATTGACTACGGAATAAATAGGAAACCGACGGATATTTAAATTGTATTTCCGCAATAATTACATGATATAAATTTGAATAATTTCGTTTACCAATTTAATTGAATTTTTAAAGAATATATCAGAGAGGGCTCGCGGTCTTGCGGCTTTATAGACCCATCGTCTCTGGTACAGGGTCCATTCGAAGAAAATCTTCAAATTCTTAAGGATTTGAGACCATAAAACAAAAATATGTTTCTAGCAAAATTTTTTGTTTCAAAATCAAATTATCTTAAAGTTTTTAGATTAACCTTGTATATTTTTACTTATTGTTAGGGCACGATTTAAATTAACTACGTGTGTACAAAGAAAAGGAAGAAAGTAAACTAGCCACTTCTAGCAAAGCATTCACACCGAGATGGACTTTTTGTAAGAGCGATTTTGGATGGTCTTTTTTTTAATATTTCTTGTTCATTTCGTTGAATTCAGAAGAGCGCTTTTACCTTTTCAATTGTGGTGGTAGAAATAAAAGGGAGTTTAAAAGTGCGATTCTATTTTTGAATTGACGCTTTTCCGTTTGTTCGCCTTGGCTGAGTGTCCATCTACAATGTTTTTCATTTTTTTTTTCTTTATAGTTAGCACTTCGACATAAACATCATAAGGTAGCACGCTCATACATGGCTTTAAATTTAAACTAGAGAAAATATGTTAAACGCTATTCAAGGCGAGGACAATATAATTTTGATTGAATTTTGGAGAAACCCTGGGCATGCACAATTGCTAGAAACGATACATAATTTAATTTACTAGTTTGGGAATTTGACAGTTCAAGTTTGTTACGAAATTTCGCGTCTATTCGGCCATTTTAACGCAATCAATGCTCAGTTCCCATTAACATAATCTCTGGTAGATTAAACGCCCGATAGTGCAAATTTATTGTAATGGGTAGACTGATCTTTCTATAATCCGCATCGGGGAAGTCGTTGTAGGGAAGTTTCCCTTATTTGAAGAAAAGATGATTATGAATAAAATCTCAGCGAGTCCTCACTTGTCAATAACAAAAGGTATAAATCAATTTATTTGAGCTTCTAAATTGATATCTTAATATCCATATCTAATCGGAGGAAAATTGAAATTGAGTGACATCATCACGTGTTTTAGGTATTATAAAGTTTTTCCCCTTCTATCGATTTATGTTATTGTTGGTTCTACAAGGAAACTGAAGTCAAAATAACAATAATTAGTGTAACAGTAAAGTAACAGCTAATCGTTCATAAATTCAAAACGCCTACAGATATTTGCTTGGGAAAACTTTATCAATTAAGATAAAACACTTCTCTTGTGTCTTGCATAGAAATAATTATAAAGTTAAAAGAAACTTAAATTGCTTCGTATAAAATATATAATTTAAACATTTAATTCGGTAAGTACACTGCAGTATAGTACAAAGCGTCCATTTTACAGTGATAAACTCTATCGCTTTGTTACCGACTCTAATTTATTATAATTAAACACCTTCTAGGCTAACTTGATATGTGTTAGACCCCATGTAGTGTGTGATGATAATTCGTAAAGCAAATACGAGAATAATATAATGTGGCTGTAACTATTAAGTCGTATATATTCCGCAGTATCTTGCCCTTTCGCAAAAATCCCTCTTTGTCTAATGTTATCTATATGATTTGTGTTATACTTAATAATTTCTATAATAAACCCTTTATTTACGACGAGATAAAATCATATTGGAGGATATATATACAGTCGAAGGCGCTGTGTATTTTGTCATTAAATTGATACCTTCAGATTCATGTCCTCGTTATATAAAATATAATTTGCCCAATAGAATTATGATGTAGGTAATAAAACGGTTTTGCTTAACCGAAAACATGTTTGTTTTTAATATAAAAGTGATCTAACTTAGATTGTATGTAGCCTATAGATATAGAAAAATTAAAAAAAATATGGAGAAAATTTGAGCCACTTAGTTAGTTAATAGGAACGTAGAATCTGCGGTTTTCACAATAAATTTAGCAATTTGCTCGTCACCTAAAATTACTTGAGACAAAAAAAAATTGTTTCGTGTTTAACATATGTTATCAGTTATATTTCGAAATATCAATATTATCATGCATTATCAGACATGATTTTAGCATAGAATAAATAGATTAAAATGATATTGTTGATTGTAAACTTTTAACATATACTAATAAACAATTTTCTGAGTATTTTTTGTTTTTAGATTGTGCCAAATTTACAAATTACTATACGCAGATTCATATAAATTTTTTGATTTTGCAGGTAATAAATTACCCATTGCCATACTAACAGCCTTCGAATTTCAGAGAGTGTATATACATTCTATTTTTTCATCAGGCTGCATGTCTTTTTTTAGCAAAGAACTGCGAAAAATGTTTAACATTTTTATTTTATAAGCACCTTGTCAAATTTGATTTAAAAAAATGCCGATTGAATTGACAAGTACTGCCAATTTAAAATTTTATAACGTATCTGACACAATCACATATTTATTTTTTTTATTAAAAGTATTTGTTGTTCGTACAAAAAATATTGTACAAACTTCGTGCGTGAACCATTTCTCGAATTGGCAGCCATAAAATTAAATTGGCTGCTCATTCGTGAAATGTTTTCACGTTCTCGGTTCGTAAATAACTATTTTCTTGCCAAGGCCAGGGCTCTAATTCCTCTTGTATATCCATCTGTTGGGCAGCACAAATATTATTATTATTACTGAATTGTTGGACAATTTGAAATTTCAAGCCTCTTCAAGCCTCAATATAACTAAATATTTAACATTTCAAAAATAAATTCTGCATAAATATCTGATAACATTTAAACCGTTTACAAACTAATGAAAGTGTTGTAGTCTCATTAAATCTACAATAACAATACAAAACTACATTTATTATACCCAAAAAAATAATCTCGTTTGATTCCTCGGCGTAAATCCGAACAGGAAATGTTTTAAGAACCGCCAATAATAAAAAAAATAAACCGTCGTATCAAAATAACCCCCTTTTATGTATTGGTATTAAAGTGTTGTGTTTATTTCAGTAATATTTGACTGAAGATTCCACGAAAATGGAGTGGAGCGCGTTATTAAACCTGGTAAGGTTCTGGATGCGTATTTTACGCTTCTAGCAAAACAATTTTGTAGTTTTACGACAGCGCGAATTATTTCTTTATCGTCCTTTTACGATAATTAAGAAGTGCAGCACCCCCAAGAAGAGCCGTGCCGAAGTTGTAAAATATTATTCCAGCTGATGACGTATTCGAAACGTCGGAGTTTACAAGTGTTTTTCTTCAAAATTGGGGCGGCAAATTCGGTTAGGGGGAATTCATTAAAGTTTGTTGAAGCGTCAGAGTCCGAGTCCAGGGAAACGGGGTAGAGCTGGAGACATTTTATTCATATTATAATGAGTAACATCATAGGGATACCAATTAAAAATAATTATGTTAGGGGATTCTTCTGTGAATAAATTTTTGATTATCTACACGAACAATAATATCGAATTTATACGTAATTATAGTACAAAATGAAGCAATTAAATTCCCTTTATTGATGTTCATTTAAATTTACTCTAATAGTGATGCCTAAATCTCACCCTAGCTGTCCCTTTTCGCATATTGAATAAGTTTAAGGTCCGAAGGATGAAACTTTACCAATACAGAGGTTCAAGCGTCCTAATGAGTAAAAAATGTAAATTTGTTCCGTTGAAAATTGCCTACAAAAATGTTACTGTAACAGTTTAGGAGAAAAGTGTTAAAATACCAATAAGACCCCCGGAAAATTGCAACGACTCACATTTAAAACGGGCGTGAAACAAAATTATGACCCGTTTTCTAATATCTATTTTTAATTAAAAAAAAAGACAGGATTCGATCTTAAAAAAGCAATGTAGAGGAACAAAAAAATCGAAACACGGGAAATTTAATTTTAAATCGGAAGTATTTAAAATTAAGGTTCAGAGTTTTCTTCCTTTTTCCCTCACAAATATTGAGTTAAAAAAGATTGATTCATCCGACTCCATGCACTTTATTTTATAGTATGGCCATAACAAAAGGGAGGGCAGACGCGCGAATAAGGACGGAGGAAAAAAGCGAAAAGCAGAAGCGTTTACGAACTGTTAAAGTTATTGATCACAAATTTTCTACGCTTAGTTGGAGTGGCCATCATATTGTTTCATAGAAAAATCGATCAAATGGAAATGCCAATTCCTTCAGTTGATATTTTTTTTTGTCTCTGGTACGATGCCTTGCTTCCACCGCAACAAGCAAATAGTGTAAGCGCGTTAAAGGGAAGAAGAAATTTCCACCTTTTTTTATCGTTTCCTACCGTAGTAAATGTATTTTTTTATGGGTTACAATTTAAATTTGTCAAACAGAGTGAAAATCATAAATAAAACCCGGAAACGGTCGAGATTAAAAGTATTAAAAAATATATACGAATATCCTTACAAAGACATTCTTTTAGAAAAATTTAAGTGCAAATAATCACCCCGTATGTTCAAAAAAATAATCCTAAAATAGCTTCCTCATAGCATTGATCGAATCATTTACGGCAAATTACACTAGCCACGAACATGTTTATGCCTACCCAGTGACATCAGCGTGGTTCCGAGAGCATTTTAACTCTATCCCGCTGTTGCCTCACAGTTAACGCTACAACATTTCGAAAGTCCAAGAACTGTTCGAGGGGAATATTACCCGGTTTATGTCGCTGATTTCTAAACGACAGGAATGTGTTTCTTGGCATTAGAGGGCGCCAAAAAATGTCTTGTTCATCGTTGTGGCATTAACTGTGAGCTAACAGCGATACAAGGTAAAGTTAAAATACTCTCGCAACCACACTGACGACGCTGGATAGGCAGAAACATGTCCGTGGGTCGTGCAATTTTTTCCTCCTTGCATTGTGTTTGCCGTAAACGATTCCACCAATACCATGAGGAAGCTATTTTAGCATTAATTTTTTTGGTTATTGTTTCTAGGCATTTTCTGATGTACCCTATATATTGTAAACTATTGTTCTATATCCACCTTTAGAACTTCATTATAACAAAAAATCGATCGTACGAAAGAAATATGTTAATACGAAAGCGATAGCTTGCTTTAAATTTAAAAACTTTCTCTATTCAACGTCGAGCTTGAGAAATTATAGCCTAAATATGCTCATTTACGCGACTGAGAAGTCACACAATCGGCTGCTTCCATTTTTGGCGGATTCCTAAGGGTGTTCGATAGAGTATGAATGAATAATATGGTCTCTTTTACATAACAGTACCAAGTCGCGTGTTTTTCTTTTTCTTTCCCCTACTCGTTTCCTCGTTTCTTTTTTTTTTGTTGCATTTCACATAAGGGATATATCGCTAGATTTCTAAAACACGTGTCTTGAATAAATTGATTAATTTTTATAACAACGGAGGTATACAAGGTGTTTCATATTGATTATGTAATATTTTATCAGGGTATTCTTGTGATAAAAACGATTTTTTAATTGATCCCTTGTTCTTACTTCTTGCTTACAAGGGGGATTGGACAAGATAAAATAATAATGAAACGCTTGATTGATTAATAAATGAATCTTTCACAGATTGTGTAGGTAACCTTTAAATCCTTGAATTTGACTTTATTTTGAATACATTTAACATTTACAGCCTTGGCCAATTGGAGCACCTTAAACCTTGCAAAATTTAAAACTTTATTGAAACATATTCCAGCAAAATTTTTTATATTCAATTGACAACGAGTAATATTAAGATTATTATACTATCGTAAGTAGTGTATATCTGACAGCAAAATTAAACTGCAATTTGAACGCCATTAATATGTTTAGTACATGAGCATTACATATTACCCATGAAAACTGAATGCGCATTAAGTATTAACATTATTAAATTTACTTAGAACAGTCGTCAAATGGTTGCCATCGATTTTACATGTAATTTTACCCTTTTTAGAGTGTGCAATGTTGGTGTCGTTTTACCCATTGTAAACAGTATTTTTTGTCAACAACGGCTTTTTTCTCGCCTTACAACTTTTAATCCTGCAATATTCAAACTGACATTTTTGTACCACCTTTTACACTAATCCCTGCAGACAGCTGCAACGAAGTTTTGTCCCTATCCCGAAAAGAAAGTCTTTCTAATAGATGGTCCTTTCTGGTTGTTGTTATTTTGTAATATCCACTTCCTGGCTTATTTTTGTAAGGTTCAATTTTAACTGGCGAGATTCCTGTAGAACCCAAAATCACAATCTATGCCCTCTTAATTTCACTTAATTGCTGTTTTTGTTGTTAATTGTTGTTTTTGTCATAAAAATTCTAATTCTAAGAATTCTAGAAAAACACTTACTCCTTATTAGTGCTTGATTTAACAGTCTGTACGCAACTGAAACGCGAATGCTGCTAAAGATTGAAGCAATACGTTTGTATAAGGGATAATAGATGGAATTTCTGTTAAATAATAATCCTTTTAATGCGTTATTTTTGAAGATAATTGTAGCGGCATAGCAATAAGAGATAGAAGGATGTAACTGCAGTAACTGCGCTTGATGTATTAGTCTGTTGTTTGCCTTTTGATTATAAAATACCTCTTGCTTCCTTCCTACGGAGTGTCCAGTTCTTTCTTTTTCGCTTTTTCTCCTTAACTGGCAGCCAAGAAGGAAAACACAAGTAGTATTCGGTGTGAGCTTGACCGTAAATCTTAAAAAGATCTAGTAGAAAGGAGTTCTACATTTGAAACCAATGTTAATAAATCAGTCAATAAAGAGAACCGTATTTTACGCTTGAAAAAAATAGAAACGTTAAACAAAGATCCACTTATAACTTCTTCCTCGGAGAGAATCGGGCGTTTGGAAGTTTTCAAAAGTAGACATAAAATACATTAGGTTTTATGGAGTTAGAGTCATTTCAAATTCGCGAAACATTTCATATATACATTCAGAAATACACGGATTGGTATGGGGATTTTTATCTCCAGAAACTAAATGTATCTTCGTCGGAAATAACATTATAAACGAATCGAAACATTCCTCGGCGACCCGTTTTGTTTTATGCCACATTTTTCTATGCGTTTTTTAATGTTGTATATCGGGAAACAAATGTCAACATATCTAGGATTATATTACTTGGAAATAATACTTGTTTTTCATCTCGAGAAGATTCAATCTTGATATTGCTCGTGATTTTTTCCAAGAAACACGTTGTATATATCAAATAAATAATCACGTGGAAATAAGATCTGCTACATTGGACGCAACAACCAGCTACCTATTCGCAAAGCCGCAATACCAAACCTCGAGTGCAACAAAAACTTAATGCTTCTCGGTTTGCTATCTGCGGGTTCTATTTGGCGAAACTTAACCCACAAAGTGTGTTGTGCTAGATACTGTAGGGTTATTACAGCACAGCAACAGTAAGAACAACAAAAAAATGACGTGGTAATAATGAAATTTTAATAAAGATTCCATGTTAAACGCTAACTTTTTCAAGGTAAAAACTTTCGTAATATTATGTATTATGTGAGAAGGATGTATAATTCTAAGGTACACCATCTTTCAACCCTTCTAGTTAATTGACATGGGTTAGAAGGATAACTTCTCATTTTCATGAGCCTCGAAATTACGCTGGTAGACATTACAGAACCGCATTTTAACACTAAACTGATTACAACTAAATTTGACGTTTAACAAACAAAATTACATTTTTCGCATAGTAGGAATGCGCTAATAATACTTTGAGTTTGAGTTTGAGGAAAACTTTATACATAATTGCTCTAGTTTGAGCTAAATATGGGGGATGTAGCGTATGTAATAATGTAATTCCCTCTGTTATTCCTTTTGATATGATAATTTTATACAGCGGTACGATATTTAAACGAGGCAAGAATAAAATAAATTGTGACAGATGAATTTCCAAACAGCTCCGTTTATAAATCTCCATTGAATAATTTACACACAAGTACACATACAAAACGGGAACAGTACAGCCTGACAAAACTAATCGGGAAACCAATTTTCTGAGGAGGCGTTGTATTGCTTGGAAAATCGTATCGAGTTAGGAGGACTTCTGCTTGAAAAATTCCAAGCAAGTTCTGCAAAGCAACGTTGACAATATTTCTCATTTAATTTTACTTTATGTGACTTGCTGAGTGACTCATGGTGTCCAGGCAATAATAAACTAAATTAAATTCTTACTTTTCTCTAAAACGGTAGCAGTGCTTGGAGACGGAAATGGAAGGAATTGTTTTTAGGTAGGTAAAGTCTTTGCTTGTTGAGGAAATATTTTCTAACTCAATTTATAACCCGTCCGTCTACCGGTGTTCAATATTAACTGTATTAGTTTTAAGTAAGTTAATAAGATTAAGTACTTGAACATGCCAAAACTGATTTAAACAAATTTCCACCGTTGAGATAGCTTAATCTTATTAAGTAATCCCTGTCTTGCTAAATTTATTGTATCTTGCCACTGAAGAGACTTAAAGTTACTTTTAAAATTAGCTGCTATACCTTTTAGGATACCTGTTTTAAAATTGCGTTTTGTTAATAACATAGTTTTAGGATGTGTGCTGCGTGGCCAGGAATTGAGACTACTGGATTCGTCTCTTCGCTAGTATCCCAAAAGTAATCATTGAGAAACATTAAAAAAAATGCACTTATAATAATTTTAAAGTACTTTCATACATAAATTGTGTTCTTGACGTGTCTTACATATTGCAAGTATGTAAACCTATTGAGAAACATGAGAGTTAATGTAAGGCAAAAACAAAGAAAACAATTTTAGTTAATTAATAAATTAATTAATAATTGTGTTCTGACAGTATCAGCACATTCAATACTAGTAGAATCCTCACGGGGACCGGAATAAATTATAGTTGTTATTAAAATCTGCAAAGGATTTTCTCTGGTAAGCAGGTGAATGGTTCCAAAAGACAGGTAGTAGGAAGGGCGCAGCTTTTGAATATTCTACTCAAAATGCGGTGATACAAACCATTTTAGTTATTAGATTAAAAAAAAGAATTTACTCAAAAACAGATGCAATTGAAGAGAACATATGAAAAAATGGACAGTAAAAGTAATAACAAGACAAACAATGAAGCAAGATTAACTTTACCTACTTGACAATATTCTCCTAGTTCCCAAAAGGGATAGTTATTTTTAAATAATTGCTCCATAAGACTCAATACTTCGATTTCAACCGGTTATAACGAGAAAAGAAGATAAAAAAAATAAAACATACGGTTTACGTTTTTCGAATAACGGAAGTTATACGTGCACCACAAGCAGGTTTTGAAAAATTTGCATTCAAAAACAATATCGCTAATAGGGCACGTTTTATATAATATGGAAATTTGCATGTATTCCTTTCTGCCTATATATGTAACTGAATTACAATATATAGATATATATATGCACCTGACATGTGGCTAATTTGAACGCAAAATTTAAAACGAAAATGTAGATCAACCCCTCAACTCCCGATTCATAAAATACCATCGATTCACTAGACCTACCAAACGGAATAAAACCCAGGCAACTAAACATATTTATTTGGAGAACGTAATTGCATATTAAAAATGTATTTCTGGTCGGAACGATTTGTTCAAACCGATTTTTTTTTAATGAAATTGACGGCATAAAATATTTCAGCTATAAATACGAGTAAGCTTCCTTGTTACAAGTTGGGAGTTGTTCTGTTTAACTTAAAATATAACACAAGAGCTTCGTTGTTATTAGTTTTATAAACAATTCGAACTTCACGTAACCTACGTGGTAGAATAAAATAAGAGTAACAAGAAGGACAAGAAGGAGGAAAAGTAAACAAAACAAGAAAACAGGAACTAATGTCGAATAAAACTAACGGGGAAAAGTATTATTTTACTGGTCAATAAATTCGAGTTGAACCCGTTCCTTTTCATCGATGTGGTAAGACTAATAATAGCTCAATACGAAGTTGGAAATTTTTAATTTATGACATGATATATTACAAATTGCTGACACATTACCAAAGCAGAATTTAATAAAACTTCCCTCGAGATTGTGGAAAAAAAGAACGCGGTAAAGGATAAATAAATTATTAAAAGTAAAAAAAAAGAATACCGCCGAGAGAGACCAATAAATTTTAGACATGTTAATATGAATTTTATAGGTCATTTATCCTTAATGATCAAAATATAGTTTGAACCTGGCTTTGAGTGATATATGGGGCACCGATGCGAGGAAAAAGTTCTGTCATTCACAAATATATTGATTAATATCTCGTTATTGAGAGTTTGCTGAAATTTATGCCGTTCGTTGCTGGCGATTTTTTTTTGTACATTTCCTTTATACTCGCGTAGACAGAGGGAATATACGAACCCTAATGCAGTTTTAACATCATTCTGGGGTCAACAAACATTTGTCTTGGAAAGGATTATTTAGAATTAGTATTAAACTTTCATGCATTGCATTGGTAATTGTCGTGATTTTGCTGATTTCATTATTACCCTCATTATTATTATTATTATTATTGTAGTCATGTCTTTGGTCACTGCGACCTATTATTATTGTTACAAAATGCTATTATGTGTGATAAAATAGACGGAGGCTTTTAGCGAATCTTAGTATTACTCTAGAATCTTCTTCCTTCGGTTCAGTAGATGCAAGAAATTGTATCCAGAACGACAACGGCCACATCGTATCATGAGATATGTTTTACAAATGATGAATTATATGTGTATTTTTGCAAAAACACATATTTAAAATAGGTAAAAAACCTAACGTTGTTCTATTAAATTATGCTTGTATTTGACTAGATAAAATCGATTTGGTTAAATGGAATACCAGTAACTGCTACCTTAAGCACACTATTGGTTACTGTTGCAAAACATTTTCTTTAGCCGTAAAGGTTGTTATAAACGCTGTAATATTGTAAAAAGATAAGTAACAAATAAATAAATAATGAGGGTCATTATTTGTACTGACAAACTCAGAGGAAGGTTCCATCTTCATTATGCAGCAGATTTTAAGTGTGACCGTGTAACATTTAATTACATACAACACTTTTTCTTCTTCTTCTTTCTCAAGACCGTGGTACCCTAAGTGTGTCGGGTTTACAGATATCTTCAGCCGTCTCTTACCCATTTCTTCCATTCTTTCCTATCTCTGGCTAATCCTCTCATGTCCTCTATTGTTTTTTCCCTCTTTTACTCTCCCCATCCATGTTTCCGTGTTTTTTTTTCTCTCCCTATTCCTGCTACTGTTATTCTTTTAACTAGTCTATTTTGTTTCTTTGTCATTACAAGTCCAAACCAGTTCAACTGCTTGCTCTCTATTTTTTTATAATACAAAAGAATTTATTACACTGATTTAACAGAAACCTTTGTATTAACCCATTACACCTAACGAGGGGTGACAAATTTTCAGATTCTTTCCATTTTAATTGTTCAGGACCTCTGATACTTATTTGATACAAACTTTTGAAAATAATCGCATATCTCCCACATAATGAAACATTGTCCCATTTTATTGTGCCAGAGTTTGCAAAAAGGATACTGTTTAATCTTGTCCAGGCTTCCGGTTATAATTTATGACCCTTTCAGTCGTAGTTCCTAGTTTTTAAAATGCAATTGTAACAGTGCTAAAACTATATCGCGAAAAATGTTAGAATGTAACTGTCCTCACACCTTCGAAGCTAGCCTCGTGTGTATAAATTTCTTTTTAATCATCTATTCACGGTTGCCTTTGTTTCCCTGTCCTTTTCAAGGGGCAGATAAAAAAGTTTTAGTTGGATTTCGTTAATTCAGTTGAATTTAGTCGAGGGAAAATATTTTTAGAATTGTTTTTCCTTTCGGATTATCCCTTGTTATCGAATTACTATACAAATGGTGTTAAATGTGTTTGATAAGATTTTACCTAATATTAGTAGATCTAAAGCCATTAAAACAGACACTCCGAGTAGGTCTATATGTGTATATAAATTATATACAAACATTTCGAATATAACCAGGAGCTTAAACTAACAAAAGCAGATGTAACTAGACAATGTAGAGGACTAAATCACCAACACCAGAAATGTTATGCTAATTCCACAAACTAAAGGTGTCCTTTAATAATCCTCTTATGCTGTATTTACAATTAACTGAATTTACACAGTCTGTATTTGTAGTATTATGTATGTGTACAGGCCGAGTTTGTATTGAAAAAAATCTCGTTATTTCGCTAAAAAAATATCATCCGTTCCGGTAGCAAAAAGTTATTTAATTATTTAGCTTTACAAAATTAAATACGTTTAATTAGGTACATACGAGTATTAAATAGAGAACATGTGATAAAATGTTAGTTTTGTCCATTAGGGTATTTAAAATTATTTAGTAAAGTAGAGAGGTGAAGATTTTTTGCTTCTAAGAGCGCGGTGGTATTTTTTATGAATTCTTAAACACCGCGGGAAAACCAGAGCGCTTCCTTTTGCCCCGGAAAATAAAGGAAATGGCACACTCGAAAACCGAGGTTTTCCTTAATTTAACAGCGGATTATTTTGTTCATCCACGGATTTTCTTCCACCCTAATTTTATCAAAATACTGGAAAAAAGTTTTTCACCCGAATAAACTTGACCAACTGAAATTATAATTTCCAATTTTTCTTACATGCGTACCTTCTATTATTTCGGCTTCTTCTTATTGTCCTTGTAAATAATTTTAATTAATTTATTCGTCTATTTGCATATAGAGGAGGTTTCTGGTGATTTCGAATTGGATGCCTAATTTTTGTTGCTGATACTTTTCGAGTTTGAATTTGTAACATGCTATTCGGAATGTAATTATTACTGTTTTAATTTTTTTTTTGTCACCGTCTCAATATTTTGAATGTCGTAAAGAGGCATAAAAGAAGATTTTCCTTTATAAAAACGTTTTGAAGTTTCGACCTTTTTCGCAATGAACCATGAAAGCTGCAAGAGACCTCTTTGTAGACTACTGCATTAGGTCAATTTGAGTTTCCCAAACATATCCGGAGTTTCTTTCATCATATTTTATTCATAAATAAAGATCTTCTTTCTATTTATTTTTAACGTTATATTTGATATTTACCGAAAAATACATTAGAAATACGAAGGAAATTCTCTAACTGGAGCCAAATTATTTACATAGGAAATTTACATATAATTATGTTTATGCTGCTGCTTCCAAGACGCGTTCCATTGAAAATTTAATTTATTATTCAATTTACCAGGCTATTTTCCTATTAGCTTGGTTTACCAGCCCATATTTGCATCCGCTTCCCGATTTTAAATTAGAAAAAAATGTGTATAACCTTCATATTCTTCCAGGATGGCATTTATAATTAACGGATAAAGGTAATCGAGTACTGGTACTTGTTTATCTTATAATCGGAATCAAGAATAATACGAATAACCTTATATATCATCTTTTTATATTCTTTCTTAGAAGAAATTGCAAAAACACATTTACTGTATAAAAATCTGCAACGTTGTCTGTATTGAGAACTCATTCTTTTAGAAAAATTAGTTATCTATAAAATATATATACAGATATGTATACAGATAATTAATAAAATTTCCTAATACAAGATGATTAAATTAACGGATCACCTGTCTTTAGTAGGAACTAGAAACAACTGTAACTTTCTTATTATTTATTTTATAATAATAACTTATTAATTAATATAATTTGGCTTCCGTTAGCGAATTATGAAAGTCTGGAATTGACTTGATATTTCTGACGTAATTAATTATTTGAAAAAGCTTCGTTCCGCTAAACGGTCTTGGCATCAAGGTCCGCATGATGTACTGGTTAACATGTTCGTTCGGCAAACGGGAGATGACAGGTTCGATTCCTTACCGGGACGAAGTTTTTTTAAAACAATTAATTACGTCGGAAATACCAAGGGAATTCCAGATTTTCATAATTTACCGACGCAAACCAAACTATATTAATTAATTAATGAATTTGGCACGAATATATTACCATATATTTGCAGGTAAATTGGAATGAGGCTTTTTTTCAAATAATTAATTAATTACGTCGAAAATGCTAAGAAAACTCCAGATTTTTAAATAATTTATTAAGTTTTTATAATTATCGTTTATCCCAACATTGTTTGGTAGTTACAAAGAGAGTTTGGGGCTATTCTAATATGGTATTCTTTAACAAATTGCCTAATTCTTTTAAAAAGTATAAATTTTGTAAAATCATTTAAAACAGGAATTTTTAGCTGTTTGTATAATATTAAACCATACTCATTGGCAAAATTTATCACTTATTAATCCAATGAATTGTTTCTACACTTTTCCCAAGTAACAACTGAATTTACTGTTGTATTTAGGTTATACGGAAATAAACACGATTATTCTTATAGAAATTGAATTATTCCTCAAAATTTTGGAATTTATATTCTATTTAAAAAAATAAGTTCCGTTTTCTTTTTTATGTGTTTTTATATCAAGTGCATATTAACCATCAGTGAAAACACTACTAATTTACTGATTTAACCGATTTCGTAGTAGTCGAAAGTAATAATACAAGAAATTTTGTAAATTCACATTCTGGTGCATTAATTTTATTCAATGCTGTAAATTCACAGGCGAGCGTTTATGATGTGAACAAAGCAAAAGCAACAAAAACAATAAAAAGGGAATTAAACTAGTGACACTTTTGACAAGCGAATAAAATATCTATTGCCACTATTATTAACTAGAATGATGAATAATTTGGAAAGGATACTTTTAATTTTAATGAATCCGTGGCTGTATATTTTCGATCGGTCTCATCGTTTCATTTGGAACTATCAGGATACATGACGTGTGTATATTTTCTACACGCATTAATTAACTATTTACAAAAGGTTTTAATTATATAATATTACACTATAACTCTCTATTATCGTGGCGTACCTACATATATTTTATTGCAAATACTTTTAAATGTTATCAAATACTGAACATTATATGGAATTTATTAAAAAAAGTTATATCCAATCGAATTTTAAGGAGTTTCCTCGCCTCAAACACCAAGGATAAACGGGTATTTTCCAGGGCTACCCCATGAGAAGATTCAAATCTAAATATTTTGTTAGGGGAATTGTGTGATTGTTGACAAATCCACTTGAAAGACTAGCTCGAATCTCACTCTACTCAACGTTTTGGGGATATATATAAAAGATTCGGGAACGTACGTGGTTTCAACCTATTGGCAACCAAGACTAATTTACATATTCGGAGGATTCATGTACCTTGAACGGGAAATATTAAGTGGAAATGTTTATTTTTTTAATAACATATACTAATATGCATTAAAATACATAGAGCGTGTATGTTTATTTATATTTTTATCTATGTTAGATAAATGAAACACTTCTACACTAAATGTATTCTAATCATAAGAAATATAAATAAACAAAGCACTGATCTCGTTGGATGGTGTGATCTTGTTTACTAACATCCCTCTGGATGTTCCGGATAATCCTTCAATTCATTTTTAACAATTTACTTTTGGCAATAAATTTTATTTCCAAATTTTTGGACCACAGACGGGTTCTTTCATCAATTCCATTTCAGCTCAAATGATTCTAGATGATTTATTGGACAATATAATTTCGGAAGCTTGATAATTCCGATTTTGATGAAACTCTAGAGAACTCGAAGAAAATATATAACGGGGTTCCCGGTCCCGCCTATGTTTTTTTAATACAATAATTTGCATAATCCTTGGGATTATGTAATACACTTCAACTGATGTCATAAAGAAATATCTGTTACCGTTTCTGAGATATTTACAATTTACAATTATTATCCCGAAATTAGGCTATTCAGCCAGCAAAAAAATTGTGTTGTTCTTATAACAAGAGTCAATCTCTGGAATTTTATTGAAATTTGGGGGAAATTTTCGGGTTGCCGTGTTCCCTTAACAGGTGTCAAGAACTCCACCGCATCAAGTACATTTATTAACTCTCATTCCAACCATCCCAAGAATGAAAAACTTCACACAGTTATAGCTATGGAAAATAGAATTTGCTACATCTCTGATTGGCATTTTTTTACAAGGTAATTTAATCAAATTGTTTCATATTTTCGCCAACAATACCCAAAACCATTACCTAATAAACGAATTTTCAGTTCTAATTTCTTTGATGGCCCAACAGAGTATTGATTTATTGAAATCAAATACAGTATCAAGAACTTAACAAATACTTTATTGTGGTCAAGATGGCGTACAATTCACTAAAAATTATTCCTTTAAATCAAAGACAAAATTCCTCTTGCATCTAGTAGTTATTCTGCGTATAAAGTTCTTCGCTTAGATTGCAACTGTAGTTATATGGGTCAAATTTGTCACTTGTTAAAGTATCCTACGACAGTAGCTTCCAAACTTTATGCAAACGACCAGTACCAGACGCAATTGAGATTTGACATTACTATTTTTTTAAAACCTGATATTTGTTATTGTTGAAGCAACAATAGAACAAAAATTGGCCGAGTTGTTTGGTTACATAGAGCATCTAAAAAAAGTAATTTTGTGAAAAAATGGAAATTACATGAAGATTTTTGTTGCATGATCATTTACGACTTTAGTAATGCCTCAAATCGCTTCGTTCAAATTTTGGTGGTGAAGAACCATCAGAAAAGAGCATTTACAACTGGTATGCAGAATTTCGTCGTGGTCGTGCTTCCGTTAGTTTAAATTTCGTAAAGGTAGACCAAAATTGGTTGCTCTTTCAAAGAATTATGACTTACCGTGAGATAGAGGCATCCTCAGGCGAAAGACTACATTTGATTTTTCATGATCACTTAGGTGTGAAAAAGATCTGTTTCCCAATGGATTCCTCATAATTAAGCCTGTAGAAACGAGTACACTTTCCGTATGCTTCACGAAATTAACAGAGACTAGCAAGACTCGTGTTTTGTCGATTCTCGGGGAAACCAGTAGGCAACACGAACCCATTCTCATGAGATGAATAAACACGAGTCTGTCTAGTGAAGCGCACCTCGTTTCTGCAGGCTTACTCATAATGTGATTCAAGAACAAGAAAGGTTCATGTCAATTGGTACAAGAATTTCAAAATCCGTATACAACATTGTAACAGGTGACGAAACAAAACAACAATCAACGGTTTTGGGTGTTCCCAGATAAACCGAATCTAACAGAACTTGTTTGCTAACGAAGCACTTCCAAAAAAATGATTGCTTTTTTCTTTCGTTGCACTGGATATGTCGCAAGTATTGCTTTGGAGGATGGAAAAACAGTTAATGTCGAATGGTATACAATAATTATATAGTATAAAAGTCATCGGTGAAATTAGGAAAAACAATAGACAACGTTGCATCATTCTTTACCATGGCAAGTCTCACGCATTGTTTGTCTCGTTGTGCGCATCCACGCCATTTATCTCTTAACAATTCTTTTGACGTGGACAGCGAAACTATTGAAGCTGTTAAAAACCATGTTTTGGAGATATTGGAAAAAATATTTCCAGAATTGCTTCGAGCGCATGAAAAAGTGTACAAATCCTAATAGAAAAACGATAAATCGATTTGTAAAAGCTTAAAAGAAGAAACAGATACAGACCAATTAAGCAATATTTACTGCTATATTTTTAAATTTCACAGATACCACTATTTTTGTAACCAACCTGTACATTTCCAGTTCTTACACTATCACACATATACCTTTTTCTGCAACATACAATGTTTCTGGATGTTCTAAGTGTGTTTGCTAATGTCTACAAAAAACTTTTTAGATATGAATAAATAACGTGTCCAATAAAAACCACGCTACAAATAAAAGTTGTTGTTACTTTTAGATTTAGGTTTGGATTTTTCTCATGACAGATACCGTATCTAAATGTTAAAAAAAATAGTTCCATCCTTTGTGTTTCGTGTCATCCTACATATTTCAGAAAATCAACTATTACGATGACGAATATTCGGGCTGTGGTGAGGAAACTTTGCTTTTGAGGGGATCAAACAAGGTCAAGAAGAATGCAAGACCTTACCGCATAATTTGCACATTTCTAATTTAATGGAAACGGGGTTTGGAAGGCCGAATTGTTGCCATAGGTAACAACATGATACGATGTAACAGTTCGATATTACACGGTAGACGTTGGTTGAATAATATCTTATACACAAGTGTTAATAAGGTGTTCAATTATATTAAATGATTTATAACCTTTGAAATGAGTTGTATAGAATCGATATCCTTTTTTTTGTGAATTCTAACGTCATACACAGGACGATGAATAATGCAAGAACACACTGAAAACTCCCCTGTTAAATTTGAATGATTCCTATTTTCTATTGTTTCTCACCTTTTCCAACGTCAATTAAAAGTCCCACCCTCTTTTCTATTGTGACCCCGAAATGACTAGACTTGCTGTTTCCTCCTTTCTTCATTATAAAACGCGGGCATTGTTTTATTTTATACCGGTTTTAAATGATATATAATGTTTTGTGGGCCTGTCAGTGTTTTTAGATTTGGAAATTAACAACCGGTTGCCATTAAAAAGCGTTTTACTATCTTCCGTGTTCCCAGCTTAATTTTATTTGCTAACGTTTCATTAGTAACATTTGAATGTTCAGCGACTCCATATCGTATTATACAAAAATTAAATCATAATTAGCTAGAAATCGAATCGAAAGGTACTTTTTTACATTCATTAAGGTGAAATTTTATTTAAAACCGGACTATGTAATTTTGGCGGATGCGCTGGCGTTATAAAATTTCAATCGAGCAAATTTGCTTCCCCGTCAGCGTACAGAGTATTTCATATTTTATATTCTAGTGGTCATCTATTAGCTTTTAATAACGAATAGAAGAGTCCACCCCGACAACGTAAAAAGATATAATTAAATGTTAACTATTTAAATATGAATTGTAGATTACAATTCACAATGTTTCGACTACCTTAATTAAAAGTTATTTCGTCCATTAAACTTTTTGTGTTTAATAACAGGTATGTTGAACCAAGAGTTTGGTTTACTGCCTGTTACGATCGTAGTTGTTAAGTAATATTACTACGTATACATAAACTGTATAAAATATTATTCTTTCTACTAGCTACTATTACTTTCAGTCTACGTTTTAAATTAAAAACGTAAAACGTTTCCTTAAAGTTAAATTTGATTATTTTTGACAATTTAGTTAAAGCGTTTGTTTCACCCGAGATCCGTCTATATTTTGGAAGATGTTAATTTTATTGTAGAGTGGCTTATACTGCTCATGCTGAAGTGAGGACTTAAGAAAATAAATTAACATACAAATGGTGGGAACTAAGTTGGAACTTTGGACATTTAAGGTCTTAGATATGAAAAACAACTAAGCTCCGAGTAATCAGACTCTTTAATTATAACCAACTTATTAGTTTGATTAATGTTTTGATGTTAGATTTTACAGCGTTTAATTAAATCATTAAATTAAGCTTTAAAATATTACAACTTTTACTCATTTTGGTCCTCTTCAAACATTATCAACCACGTAACCGTTTGGCTACTCTAAATTTGCTTTTAATTTAGGCTCTCCAAATACACACACGCATAACGTTAGCAAAATCTCGTACATCACAAATATTTTGATCAGTCCGTTGTGATATTAAGATAAAAAAGTAATTTAAAACGTCCATAAATGTTCGATAATATTTCAGAGATATCCATCTAGCAGGTATCACCTTTTAGGTATAAAGCGAAGAATTAAACGCTCATAAATCGTATCCTTTTTTTACCCGTGAAAAAGGAGCTAAAATTTAAATTCCCTGATATCAATTTATAAATTATCACTGGGACTATAAACATGTCTAAAGCGCTCACATCTAAACAATATATGGCCGCTAATTCAGCATTGAATACAATATTTTACTATTTATATGAAGCTCTTCGTTTTAAACAGTCTGAAATCGATTCGAAACTGTTTTAAATAATTTGTAATATTCGAAGGTTTAAAAGTAGAGCGTCTTGGATTATTGTTTTGTTCTTTTTCTAGAATTGTTACGCGCACTATTTCAAAGGATTGTCTTAATTAATTTCATTTGTTTCTTTTACAACTTTGAACAAAATTGCTGTCGTTTGCAACTAGGGAATAGGAAAGTCAGATACAATGAACTAGAATATTGACCGTTCAGCAAAAAGGCGAGCTCCATATTTAATCCGGAAAAATGTTCCGAACCCTGTATTATCCTATTATGCTTCTTTCTAATATTTCAACGATGTAAATGGTTGTGACAGGGAGGGAGAAAAAATAGGACGAATCAGTATATATTGTATATATTCCTATATGCGTGTATATGAGAGGGCCATACAGTAAAGGGGCTAACGGTTTGTTGGCCCATTTCAACCAAAATTAAGTTAGCTTTAATTTGTTTCAGTTTCAGGTAAATAGTTGTGGGCATGATAAGCGTTCTCGAACTTCGAAAATTCCCAGCTAGATTCGGAGCGCTGTTCCACTCAGCTGCCCGCATTAACATGTGCAATAACTTTATGACTCCTAAAGACATATTACTGAACATGCCGATTTAACCTAATCTGCATATATATGCAAATATAATTAGACGCTATTAAGGTTGTCTTTAACTTTGGCTAAATTCTCCTTCAATTTACGTTAATTTGATGTACCTTGTAACTTTAACAAATTAATAAAAACAATAACACAGTCTCTTCTCCACCACACAATACGAGTTTAATTCCTTTATATTCAATATTCTATATATTACTGCACTCTTTGGGTGCCTTCATATTCCCTTTACTTATCTAACTTAATTTTTAAGATAATTGAGGTTATTTTCGATTCTTTTTACGAAATATCATTGCTTATTTATTTATTTATTGCCAATTTTTCAAATGGATTATCCTGTTATTATAAAACCGAAGTTTTTAATTTTTTGTGATAACATAAGTGAAAAAGTAGTTTAGTTCTAAACGTGATCTTATTATAAAGATAAGTAGGGGTATCATGATATTATGAAGCAAACATGCTGTTTCATATTAAGCTAACAAACTTCCTTCAATTTATAAGAAATTTCTATCCCACTTTCTGATACAAAAAATCAGACGCAAACACGAACTTTGCAATTTTTGGATACGGTGAATATATTTTTGCCTTAAACAGGGGCCATAGATAATACCGCCATAATTTACTCATTGATAGAATCAGAGATTTACGCAGCATAGTTTTTATTATATAGTTAAGTCTTCTGATGTAGATAATTAAACTGTTGAATACATTTAGAGATGTGCGTTCAGGTTTAAGTTCAATTTTTTATCGATAATCAAACCCAAATTTGTTGATTCATCCACTACCCTAATCAAAAATTTTAATTTTAACGTTATTAATATCAATTTTTATATTTCTACAAGTAAAGACTGTAGATTATCGTTGCTGGAGCTTGTTTCACCTCTTTTTGTTTCGTTTTGTCGTTGTTTAAAGAATGTTTTGATAGAGCTTTAATGTTTTATTTTTAATATAGTCATATGTTACATATTACATATACAACCGCGAAATCGATACCAACCCTCACTCTTGTTTTTCCCTACATTTACTAAGAATGCACCATCAGAGCGGTGCGAAATTTAAAACGAAATTAAAATCTAGACAAAGACCATGACAACTGATTTCAAATGTAATCAATGCTGTTCCGAAAATTCTGCGAGTCTAGTGAAGTCAGAATTTAAAAGTTCGAGCACATTGTTTATCGATATATAAAGGCTTGAACGAAAAGGAAGTTCTGTTCAGCAGTTGCTCATATTGCCGCTGATCCTCAGCTGTTGAGACAACCGTAAGTAATTACCTGCATTTAGAAAAAGTCTCAGTCGTTTTGTGTCGCACAAGCTTCTGACTTTCAAAAAGCAAAGCGTGTGAGAATTTGCTGCGAAACTGTAACTATTTTAACCACCAACTTTTTTTTTAGATTGTAACATGTGTCGGAACGTATACTCTGTTTTTCTACGTACCTACCGGTCAAGAAACCCTTGTGCGTATCCATAATGACAAAAAAAACATTAACAATGACAAAGTTCTACGAGACTGGAATGTAAATCAAATCAAATATACTGTAACTAACAGTATGTAGTCGTTTAGTAACATTTTCTTTTTCATTCAGGGTACGGTGGTATTTTAATTCTACAAATATCACGTGGCCTATTGAATAAAAAAGACCTTTAAAACCATGACATTACGTGAAAAATTCACTGGTAAAATAATGAAAGGGGATGAAAATAATAAGGGATGAATCAATAATCGATTTCGGTAGTAAATTCCAAGAAATACACAGCGCGTATAGAGAAGGTTTAATATCGTAGATATTGGCCGAACTTATTCCATCCCAATAACAAAGAAACAATCAAATTTTACTATCTGACGTATATAAAGCACAAAGAGCAAGCAAAGCACTTGCGTCTAGCGGTTGTTTCAGTTTGATTTGACAGGATGCGCGATCTTCAGGCAATAAATATATTAAAATTCCTTATGTGGGTTACATATTTTATACACAAAGAGCAAAGTAGATCGATATATTTCACTACGTACTATTTTAACTTTGCAGAGCGTACAGCGAGGTACCGAATTGTCAGAACGCACTCACTGGAACAGATTTATGCTTGAATTTCCAAATTTCTACCTATTAACAAACTCTAAATTTATAGGTCCCTACTGAGTTCCGTTTTAAATGTTTAAAACCGGTGGCTGACAACAAAAATTTCAAACGCCAATCATGTTCGGGCCAACAGGAAACAGATGAGAAAAAAAACAAGCCTTTTTTTTAAATCAATACAAAAGTTTGGGTCCATATATTAAAGACTTCCAAACTAATTACTTTGTGTATCCAATTTGATTTATGCTTTCTAATTCCGGTATGCGTTCGAAATATGTGTATGCAGTCTTTTTCGCTAGTTGAAATTCATTGTATAGGAGGTAGATTCATAAACTAGGGTTGATAATTAGAGTTGTCGAAAAATGTTTCAATTTCAGTGTTCAGCAGGTCGACTTCTATAAGGTCAAAGTAGCAAATTTCAAAAATAATTTATTATGTCAAATTTTGATGTAAATTGGAATTTTCATTTTTAATTTTCAATTTCCTCATATCTATACAAAAAAAAAACGGGCAAAAGGAATAAATGATACATGTGTATACTGTAGGTGGCAAAATTATGGAATCAGTTCATTAAAGTTGAAGTAATTTGTTTTTCGAAGAAATATTTGGACAATTCGATTTTATTTTTTCAAATAAACATTTTACTTAGCAAGAAGTAAAGATAAGTTTTTGCAGATCAAAAATACAGATTACGTTGTCATGTCCTAAATATTAATAAAAAATGTTTGAAAGTTAATTAGATATGAATAATGATAGCAAGGGTATCATTATTTATCATTATACAATCAACATAAAAGTGCCAGCACACTCCGCACTACATAAGTTTAATTGATTAATCCGCGACAGCTGTTTCAATGATATGTCGGTCCTCATCTTCAACCGAAGACCAAATTATGTGAGAAATAAACTCTAATTCTAACATGCCTGTTCCATCCCTACCCTCCACAAAAAAATATTATTTACAAGTACCTGCTTTTGTCGCCTATACACCCTGAAACTTATACATGCGAAAATAGGGAAAAATAAACGAAAGGGTCAAGCATGAAACATAAAGCATGTGTCGCCTTACCCCAATAAATGCTTTACTCAGATAAATCAAATAGAACTGAGAATGACATCAAATTGTTGTTGCTTTTTATGTAAATTGTCTAATTCCCGCTCGTGCTACACTTGACGATTCAATTCTACCGAAACGATAAGATTTGATATGTTCCTTGAATCTGGTGCCTACCGCTCTTTTAGTTTGACCAATATAGTGTTTGCCAGAGTCACTGCATGCAATTTTATAAATTCCCAATCATTCCTACATGTCCGGTTTATCTTTCGGATTGCCAAGAAAATTTTTAAGTGTATGCGCGAATTGAAACATTTTTTCGGTTGAAGATGAGGATCGACGCTTCCCCGAAACAGCTGTCCCGGATTATTCTATTAAACTTGTGTGGTGCAGAGTATGCCGATACTTTTATATTGTTTACTTAACTAAAGGTATGGATTATTTAAATGAAACCCAACGCATATAAATTTTAATTGTTGTTGGATGCGGAGATAGAACCGGAATCCAATTTGCATAATGCGAAATATCCAGATAGAAATATCAGCCAATTTCTAGCGAGCAAAACGAGAGAAAATTTAGAAAAACTGGACATGACAAACATAACATTTCAAATGCAGAGCGTTCTAAGAAATGAAGGAAGATGTGAAACCTGATATTTTGTTAAGTGTAGGTGAGAATTCTCATGGTGTATCTTGATCAATTACAGCACGTGCATCAAAAACAGAAAAATAAAACTGCTGCAAGAACTCAATTACGATAACACTGATCGCCGAATGCAGTTCTCTGATATAATGCAGGAATTATCTTTTAATTTCTTGAATAACATTTATCTTTATTTTTTGTAATTAAGAAAATTTATGTTTTTCACTATTATATAAATAGCTTTTATTGAAAAATGTTGTATAAGAAATTAAAATTTTAATGGTATGCACTATTTTGACAATTAAATGTTCTATTAAAAGTAAAAAGAAAAGTAGGGAGTTGTCATTTAAAAGAATTGTTGATTACGTCACTGCTTAAAAATCAGAAGCGGGGAGAACTTAAAATTGATGAAGACAGGTTTATTAAAAAAAAGTTGACCTGTCCGAGCTGTTACATGTTTCCTTTCTTATTTTCTTCTTTCTTTACTTATACATAATTTTTTAACTGTTTATAAATAAGTGTCAGAGTTGACGACAAAATTAAAAAAGGTAAGCATTATAAAAACACTGTATTAATTTCGAAATTTCAAGTTTAACAGTTACTACATTTTAAAATATCTAAGACGACAATCTATTATTATTATTATTATTATTATTATTATTATTAGAAACTTTGGCAAGTTAAAACCCATCCTCAGCCTGTATCCTTACTCAATTTATTATAAAATGCAACACCCTGTGTAATAAATTTGATTTTATGGAAAAGACAAGTCACTAATATTAATTATCAAGGGTTAGATTCGTCTCTGATGCAAAAAAAAAAACAAAAAAACAGACTCGGCTGGACACTTCAAAACTCTAAAGGTTTTATTAAACGAAAGAAATATAGCCTTATGTCAGTTTAAAATCAGGTTTCTTCTGCTTGCGACACTTTGAAAATTGTCTTTCTCTCTGTTAAACCCTCCTTTTAACGTTTCGTTTTTTCCCCTGCCATTTTTTTTTGCTGTATATAATATATACGACATAACAGTCACCGAAGGAAGAAGACGTTTATTTTCTTTATTTAATGAAAAAGAAAACGAGTAGCGAATTTATCGACTTTGAAACGTTGAAAGTTAAATGTAGGCATAAATCTAGAGAAAGCTATTTAAGGTGTAGCAATACAGGGTCGTTCAAAAATCGGTTTCTAAATTTAAAGAGCGTATAGAAAAATGCTTTATTAGGAAACGTCTTCTATTTTTGAAATAATCCTTTGAGACAGGACAACGACGCATATTTCTCCAGATTCCTTCGGCTTGGGTATATTCTAAAAATGCAAAGATTTATAAATATTTTATATATTACGTTTTTAACTCGCTGTCTTCTTAGAATTTCAAGGGCAGTGAACTTTAATATAACCAAAGAAAGCATCTGTATTTATATATATATATATATATATATATGCATATACACATACTTTTCTTGAAGTTAAACAAGTATTTCTTATGTTTTCCATAGCACACTTGATTTATGAAACAAAAGCATTCTAGTTTTTATTGACTTCATCTCTTCTTCCTTTTCGACACCCTGTTCTCGGGTTGTTTTTATTTACATATATTTTAAAATAATATATTATAATGGAATTAATGAATATAATGTTTTAAAATTGATAACGGAATCTGTTTAAAAAGTCGGTTGAAAATTAGAAAGAGCACGAAGTAATATATTTTTAAAGTAATTTTACGTTAGCCAGTAAATATGAGATTTTTTTATAAGAGGACTTACAAAAGAGTCTTTTGTGCTTATCATTATTATCTTCAGAAGTTGAGGGATATAAAATATGCATTACCTTTACTTTTTGAAATAGAATACGTAGATATGGTTAAAAGTAGAGGTTGTTATTTAAAAGAATCAAATTCCTTTTTTGAAATATCCTCGTGTACGAATGATTTTCAGCCCTGTATAACACTTTTGATGTTTGCTGGACTACTTCTATGTCGTTGGTATCCTGAAGTACACATCACACATCAAAAATTTGGCTTTACCACTCTACGTTATGAAAAATACATAATACCATCCAATACCAAATTTCTATTTACAAATACCTTCCAAAATATACAAAAAACACATAAAAGTAAAATTGTGTGTTCCAAAGTAACCTACAATCTCTGATGTAAATTTACAATATTCTATTTACAATGTACGGAAATTCCTGCTTCGTACTGAAAGTCTTCATTATTATTATAGTTACAACGTTTTAAAGGGATATTCCCCTGAATTCTATCCCTTATACGAAATTGTCTTTAGATAGGGAAGACAGGGGTTGCGCCAAAATTTTCACGATTAAATTCAATCCTTGGATGGGGGAAAGGGAGGAATTGTCATTCCGAGAAATTTGCTCGCGTAATTATCGGAACCAATAGGAAAATTGCGATATGCAGCTAACGCTTTATGTTTGTGTGATGATGATGCAAGGGTGCGGGGATGAGGTTCCAAAAAGGGGCTGTAGGTATAAGGGGGGGAGGACAGGCGTCGGAAACGAGGAGTAACAGGGGAGTGAAATAGCAAGCGGGAGACACCCGTCAACGACGTCAGAAATGTAAGTAAGGAATATTACGCGAGAATAATAAACCAAGTGAGTGAAGTTGCTTGGTTTCGTTCATATTAATTTAATACCCTCGTATGATTTCAGTTTGTTGTTGTTCCAAGGGGCTGGTTATATTGTACTTGTTTTATAACAGCAACGAGGTCTTTTGTGTATGTTTCTATGTATATGTAATATGAATGTATGAAGTTTACAAGTTGCTTTTTTCTCCACCAGTTTATTTTGACAGTTAATTTAAATCGTAGCAGGTATTTCCTTAAGCGTAGCGGTTAACCGAACGAGGCGAATTGTTTATTTACGTGACTACCTGACGTTCTGATTAATATTCTATTCAATGTATAAGTTATTTCAAAATTATTGTTAAAGGAGTGAATAGAAATTTATTTAATTGAACGCTCTGTACTTGACTGCAGCTATTATTAAGAACATTTTGTTGTTGTTATAACCAATGTTCGCTAAATTCTAAGGCTTTGTGTTCCAAATTAGCGCTTTTTTTAATTATCGCACAGGGTTACCAACCACTAATTAATTATTATAATTTGGATATTACATTTTTCAGTTAAGTAGCGTAACTAACAAGGGAATACAGGTAACCTGAAAATTCAGAAAAAACTTTGTGGGCTTGTAAACACCCGACACTCTTAGGATCAGAGTCTCGTGAAAGAAGAAGAAGTGGGCTTGTAAACTAATGTAGTGTATTATTTGTTGAAGCACTGACAGTACAGTGTTAGGTCGAGCGAGTTTGTTTACAATGAGCGTTAGAAAAAATGTAAATTTCACCGCTTCATTCAAGTTTTGTTAATGAAGCACTATTGTAAAAAAGCTTGGTTTACAAAATGTTTTTGTGGTCATGCTCCCGTCAATGATGAATTTCGTGTAGGTCGACCAAAAAACATCGATGCGGTGCACACCATGAATGAAAAGGATCGCTATGTGACTTACCATGAGATAGAGATATCCTTAGGCATATTGAACTACTGCTGTACATTCGATTTTGCATAAACATTTAGGTGAGAAAAAGATCTGTTTACGATGGATTTCGCATAATTTGATCCAAACATAAAAAGGGGGTTTAACACTTACTGATTTCTTTTTGGTTCCAAGCTCACCGAATTTTATCACCTCGAAAGGCTATTGATGTCTTTTTTGAAGATGTCGAACGCATGAAAAAGAACAAAACGATTTGTACCAAAAAAATCTCTTTCTGTCATTGTTTTTGTAGAAACTTAAAAGTATTCCTCGTATTACACATACTAACACAATATTGCCAATAATTTCGGCAAATGGGTGCCTATTATCTCCTTTCTTCCTTCTGTTAAAAGAAACAACAGGATTGTCCGTATCACAGATCCGAAAAGCACTTTTCTGCTTATTAACGTACATATTACAACTTCGACATCAGAATGTTTTCTTACCAAACGATGGATCCGAAACCGTATTTCAGCTAGTTTTTTGGTAGCAATATCAGTGTTTATGGGTTTAAAGTATGCAAAAAAATAGCAAACAGCTTTTACATGAAGTGCTACTTATGAAGCATAATATAAACCTGTACCTGTAAATTCAATTAGAATCTTTAAAATCAGAATCGACTTGCAACGCCAAGATTCTTCAGTCTATTTAAATATGCATTACATAAAATTATGCTTTGTGAAGGAAATATAAAGTACACCATAGTGCAAAATATACGGCAACGAGTAAACATTTTAGTATATCTATATTGATTAATATCTATAGTAACATTTTGCATCCGATTGTATTATAAACATTTTGTAATCGGACACTATTTAGATTCCGACAACAAAGCATGTTTAATACATCATAATGTATTTTTATTTACCTTCCATATAATTGTAAGAAAGCATTGGTTCTTACGCTACATCAGTCTACAAAGCCAGAAACTTTCAATTTTGTCTGAATTTTCGGGTTACCTATTTGACAACATTAGAAGCGAATGGGAAGAGTATTAAAGAATTAATTTGACGCTACAAAAATAAAATAAACCACTGTGTATTACCGACGAATTCGTAATAATGATAGCAGGTTAAAAAAGAGTGTTATTACATGCTATATCTCGTCATTACATTTTAATTTGGCTACCTAAATTGCTTACCTTTAATATCCGTCTATTTTTACACCACTAACTGCCCCGGTGTTGTGGTCACGTCCAATTATTGAACTTTAAGAGCCGCTACTCAATTTTCCTCCGTGAATATTTAACGTGTAATTTATATCCATACGTAAACTCAGTTTGTTTCAATATTAAAAGCGTCTTTAAAAAGAAAACGAATGATCTAATATTGAAATAAAGTTGTATAATTATTTCCGAAATTCCCTCTTCGAAGTAGACGACAGTAAGAGATGTCTCTTTAATAATATAACCTTAACAAAATTTTACACACTTTTTGGCCATAGCAATTATTTAAGAAGCAATGCTATTAATTATGGAGGATGTTTTCGTTAAGGAAGTCGACACCACAAGAAAAAACTCGAGAACTCAGCGGTTTTAGAATCTATTAAATATTTATTTTGATGATAAAGGCTGATCTTTAAAATCTGAGGATAATAGGTTTTGTAATCACAAGAACAACGTTCGATTTTTTAATAATTAATCGGTCTGGAAAATTGGAGAGGATCTATTTCGTTTGAAATGGAATCATAGAAAGGGATGGAAGGAAAAAATGTCGCGGAAAAGGGTAGGTAGTACAATATCTGTCGTAGGCTTTAGGTTTATACGTTGGCAATTCTTGCAAATAAAGAACGAAATATTCGTCCATTTAAAACAAAAACTTTTTAGCTACACTCTTTGTTAGTACGACTTTACCCAAGTTTCGGTTCGTATTTGTAAAAGTTACAAATGTGTGTACTCGAACTTTGTTCCTCGCATTTTGCCTGTAAATGTAAAAAATCAATTTCCGGGCATGTTCTTGAGATGTAAAGCCGAACCTATTACCGGGAGTCCCACAGATTCGCGTGATTTTTCTCGTTTCGCAAAGGGCGGAGAGTAGTATTAAAAAGTACTTTGAATTAAATAAATCCACGTCATAGCATATTTTTACCTAGTGGGATTACAAATTATGGAATATACTATCGATCAAAAACAAATTAAAAATGATACACAAGGGAAAACATTTCGAAACGTTATATAGTTACCAGTTTTATGTATAACTATTATTTAGCAACACCTAGTATTGGATAGAATTTTCATTATTTTATTTTTCATTGTGCTTTTCTACGCAATCGACGCAAAATGAAATTTAATCATGGATCGCGTATTGACTGAAATGTATGACACGAAATTAATTGTTTTTCACAACTAAAATTGTGTTTTAAAAATGTTATACGTGAAATCACAATAAACAGTAATTTAAAAAATATTTTAGGCTTCTTGTACGGTTCTTAAAATATAAATTTTCCGATATCATTCCGCATTTTAAAAACGGAACAGTCTGCTATCCCCATTTTCAGTTAATTAGTTATTGCGTTTAACAGAGTGGTAGATAAATGATATTGGTCACTAAACCATTCCACCTAATTGTTTGACGACAAACGTTTAAAAAGAATTGAACTGACAAAAAAAAATAAAAAGGGAAAAAGATGTATTCACGTACCGTGGTCCAATTTCTAGATGGCTTACTAACTGATTTTGTTTTATTAAAATTGCATGGTAGCAATAGCATTTATAGAAAATGGAGGGTGTAGTGTTACAGAAAATAACGTAATTTGTTAAGATACAGCAATACGATTATTGCCAAAGAAAAGGTAAGGTAGGTAGCTTCAATAAAATTCAATCACCTGTATTTATTTTCTACGGAAACAGGGGATATTGGATCAGCCATTGGCGCAGAGTATAATTTGTGCAGGGGAGACTAAAAATGACAATGTAAGGTAAAACTTATATTGCTTTATCGTTGATTTTGACAGTTGAAAACAAAATATTGTCGGTTTGTCAGATACACTTAAATGAAGTAGATATACCTTTCGTCAATAGAAAATGTACTTAATTTTTGGAGGTTCTTGGATATTATTTGAAGCGTAAGATATAGGGCAATTATTACAAAATTGTCAGATTTCATTATTTCTTCATTTTTTAAAGGTTATAATATTATGTAATACACCTAATGTTCGTGTCACTTAATTAAGCGCAATATCTATAACGGCATTGTTTTAATTTTTGATAGTTGTATTAGTAGATGATGCAATAATTACGGACTTAAGAAAACGTAATTATCCTTTAAAAAGTAGTGCGACACTCGATTGAATGCGAGTTATTAAATACGAGTAGTCTAGTGGAATTGTTTGCTAAGGTTTTGAAATTGCTTCTTTTTTTGATTTTCCAATTGTCGTCCAAAAGTGTGATAGCTATCCACAAACATTTTCTATAATCTTTAGTATTTTTCTGGGTCAATTTGGTTTAAATGAGAAAATAAAACTCTTGAGCGTAGTGACATAGTGTTTTTTCTTATTACTATAATATATTGAGTCTAACGTTTCGACAACAAAGTAACATTGTATATCAAATACCATGCTTGCAATTTGAAAAAGTATATATAGGTTAGACAAAAACAATATTTAAAAGAAAGACTAAATCGATATAAATACTCCAATAATATGACTGCTCTTAAAACACACTATATATCATAAATTTAATTTCGAAAATATAAAAGTTCTAAATAAAGAAGCAAATTACAAAGATAAATGTTTTCTTGAAATGGTCCAAATTCAAAAACAAAAAATTCGGTCAATGATAAACTTGAAATTCAAATTTTATCTAAACTATACCATTCACTTTTATAATGAAACAAATAAAAAACACATTTTTTTAGTAATTACGTTAGCTTTTTATAAATAATTAATTAATTCCCTCACAATTTTATTTCTAGGCATTTAAAATTTTACATAGAAGTGTAAAAGACGCAAATATCACAACTAACAAAAAAAATTTAATAAACTAGCCTGAATGTTGAACTTTTATGCCATACGATTTAAAAGTTCTTGTTTGTACGTATGCTTTTTTACGTAGTTTTAATAAAATAAACTGAAAACAAAAATTGTACTAATTAAAGTAATCAAACCGTTGACAAGTATGGAGAATCTACGAAAATAGAATTGTTCACCATTTAAAAAAAAAAATAATAGATATTAGTGTCCTAATATTGTTATGATTTTCTAGCTCTTGAAGAAGATGGCTTTTGTTCATCGAAGTGGTAATTAAAGAAAATAGGTCACTATGCTCAAGAGTTTTTTTTTTTCATTTTGTATAATGTTCAAGTCTGGTGATAATAGTGGCCATGGTAATTAAGCTACTTCTGAATCAACAAACCATTGTCATGCTGGAAAATGCAACCTTGTATATCATTTTTTTCTTCAATTTTTGATTTCTCGTCTTCCCTCTCGATACTTAGTAGCAGTTAGTGAGCCTTCAACAAACACAACATCGTTCGCTCTAGTATATGAAATTACACCCTGTACTAACTCCTTCGCCTACTTGATGTCTTCGGGAAATGGTTTTAGTTTCCTGTAAATCGTGTCAATAGTAACGAAATCTGCCAGAACCACGTTACATTCCAAGCCATATGGGTTCTGGCAAAATTTACCCGTTCATTTGTGTGCCTAGCTGTTAAAACGTTTTTTCTTTAATCCTCTTTTTACAATGTTTCAATGGAGAACGTTTTAGAATCCTTTGCACCGTTCGTATAGATTCCGATGCTCCCACAGCATCTCTAATTTGGCGGGCAGTTGCTGCTGAACTTGGTGCTTCTCTCAAAATTTGTCGGTGTTCTCGATCGGATGTTGTTGCTGTTGCAATCCTTCCTTTCCGTTTTTGACCGTAATTTTCGGTATCTCGAAGGTAATTACGCACAACACGATCACTTCGGCTTAATGTTCATGCTATTTCCCGCAAATTTTTCTTGGTGTAAAACATCAATTTGTGTTTTTTCGGATGGTGCCAGCATTTTCCCGCCTCCCCTTATTAAAAAAAAGTAATATTGGACACGGCTTTTTCTAACTAGCCCCTATCGAAATATGGCAAATTTTTTCGGCTATGCCGATTCCTACACCGAAAAAAAAATATCGCCTTATTTTTTAAAGAGCCATAACGTTTTATTTCTATTTTTTAGCTCTTTTAAGAAATATGTAGATAAGACTGATAGATCTGTAAATGCACAGAAGATTGGTAATTGGTTTTGCGAAAAACATTATTAAATCACAAACACATAAGCATTTTATTATTATTTTTGTGTATTTTTATTTGCAACTGGATTTTACGTTCGATGTAACTAATTCCGTCATTACTACAGAATGTCACATATTATTTCTGGATAGATTTAGTCTCAAAGTATCTCGTGACGCTTGGCCACTGGGATTAACTGTAGATATTTTATACAGGCACGTGGAAAAAATACCAACAAACTTTTACAGACGTTAGGAAATTGCAAATATAATATTTTTTCAAAAAGTCTATATTGAATTATTTCCTATTATGTATGACATTATTTAACACGATATGGCATGTCAACCAACTTGGGAATATAAGATTACAACAACGCTAGAGGAATGGTGCAACGTTAATTTGTTTCAACATGTACATGCGAAGGTTACAAGTTTAATAAACGACATACACATAAGTCTGCTTCAACTTTAGACCCGTAGATATGTAGACGTAGTGTGTATGTAGACGAAGTGTTTAATAAAAACTGCGTTTTATTTCGAATTTAATTACTCCTGGCAAATGTAGAATATGTGCAGCATATTGTGTTATATATAGTTTTTGTCGTACTTACTAAGTAAATTGCTGTAGTACCATCTCTATAGATGGAAAATAATGGGTTGCAATTTTGGCAAAGTTATGGCGTTAGTATGTGCCAAAGTAGTAAATACATAGGGGACTCCTTTCCAACCATGGCTGGAAAATTTTTACTCGGAAAGAAATATATGTACATAATTCGGGGAAATAATACGCCTGGACAACAGAATTTAAATTAAGCTATTAAATATTTATTTTCTGCAGTTTATGCGGTGCTACAATATATTGTGTATTAGTTCTGTCGATGTATATTTAAATTTTCGACAATGGTTTGTCAAATTGTAAATATCCAACTGCATAATTGCAAATCGACTTTGAAATAGGGACCAACGGAATTCGTAACTATGCGATCATCATTTTGCGGATTACAAATGCTAATTTACAATTACCTACTATTATCAATTACATTATAATGTATTTTATAGTGTTGATAAATTTCCACTGCAATCAATCTATAGTATGCTTCAAATTAATTTTTTTATTCGTTCTTAATTAAAAAAATCAGGGCCATATAACATTATCCTGAAATTTAAACTTTTCCTTTTGATAAATATTTAAAGTAAATAGGAATACGTGGAAAAGCCCTAGTTAAGCATATACCATCGAAAATAAGCTTTATTTCCCTTTAACCACACCGAGTTGCTTTGAGATTAGATGGGATTTAAATGTATAAATGATGCAACTGTTAATTAATTCTAATTTTGTAGCAGATCTAGACGTCAGTGATTTCTATGCAATTGCACCTATTAGGAACAGTATAGCAGCGAGAATTTACCCAAATGGTATAAAAGCAAGAGGAATTTTATCAAATATTAATTACACGCCGAGTGATGGATTCCACTCGGTTTCGCTAAAGGCGTCAATTGGAAGTTGTAATTAATACCGTTGCTTGGGAAAAGTTATCTTTTTTACCACATTCTGCATCACTAATTGGTTTGTAATGTTTAAAATTTAAATTATATTTTCTGTTTTACTTACGTAATTCGAAGCGGTTTGAAGTAGCTTACCTAAAACAAAGAAAGATGGTGTAATAACACGAAACTGTTTAAGATAACAATCTGGAAGTTACAAATCAATTCTATTGATGTCCCTTTTTATTTTTCTTGTGACAATTGAAAAAAGAAAGAAAAGAAAAGGGGGAATCTTAGAGGAGAAAAAAAGGGAAAAGGCAGCTAGGGAAAGGGGAAAAACAACTCCGCGTATAATTGTTTTGTCCACTTTGTAACAGGCAGTGGGGGATGATGAGACAGTTTCCTTTATTGGTTTGCGGTCTACAGATGGTTTACAAACATTTTCAGTTCTTATGTAAACACTGAAAGTGTTTTTCTTTTTCCCTTCCTGTCCTTCTGTGCACAGGGTTTTTATTTAAACCGGTTCGACGCGTACCACCCCTTTACCCCGTCGTTTTACCTTTTTGCAGCCTCCATCTTTGCTTCCCTGGTCTAGGCCTTTTCGTTCTTCTTCGAATTAAAGGGACGAAGAAAAGAAAAGAATAAAGTAAGAGAACCGAGAATGAAGGGGCTGCAAGGCAAGGATGGTTACGTTGTCGACTTCTTTAAAAGTGATCACTTATAACTAGACATTTCTAAAAGAACAGTTCGAATAAAAGGCCTTGGTACCGGTCGTGCTTGGAATAGTTTCGCCCGGAAACTGGAAATGAAATCTCTTAAACGTGTCTTGAAAGTAAATTGGCATTATTGCAATTAACTACCTTAAATAAAAGTCGATAAACAAATTCGACGAACCCATTTCATTTTATTAAATTCTTACTCATTACGTTCGCATTGATCGCTTCTAAAATCTTTTGTTTCTTCTTTTGTATTAGAGGTTTTAAATCGAAAATATCAAAGCATTTTCTGGAACGTTAAAACAAAGGTTCGTCTATATTTGACATAATGAAATCATTAGATCACACAGATTTCCGACAAGTGTTGTTTCAAATATTAAATTACACTATAATAATAATAATAATAATTTTATTATCCAACGCCAAAACCTTTTACAGAATTAACTGAAGCACATATAACATATAAATAAGTGCGAAGATGACTAAATACATTATAAAAGAAAAAGAAGAACAAGAAACTAAACATGCGGGGTCTGTCTGCTCATGAGAAATGTAAAACGAAATTGACAAAACAATTCTTAAACCTTTAATTAAAAAATTCAAAACTCTGTCTACATAAAGTACAAGTTTTATTTTTGAAAGTCAGATATTTTTGTCTTAATTTTTAATTTTCTTATTGTAAAAAGCAATTTTGAAAATATGATTCTGTTTATCAAGCATTCAAGCGCCAAAAAATCTTCTTGCCTTCTCTTGGACTTGAGAATTTTTAAAACCATGGGCTGACAAGCAGATGTCGTGCTTGGAGTGCAGAAAAATGATTTTAATATTTAGATTTATGGGACTGGGATGTGTTTCACCATTGTCACCTGCTTTTTTTATTTAAGCTCCATGTGGGCGATAAACTAGCAAGTGGAACATTTTTCAACACACGTAGTCGAGAAGATTTCCCTATTACTGAAAGTTTTTTTTTTGGCCGGGCACATTGGTACAAAACAACATGGTTAATCTCTCTTTTAAGAATTTACTTCCAATATATTTTTCGTCTTTAAATGTTAAAATTTTATCAGGTAATGCTCGAAAGTACAGACCACTTTCTTTTGCATTGCAAATGTTTTTTTGGCGTGTATTCCCTTACATGAAATTGGCAAGTTAAATCGAAATTAATTTTAAAAATGGTTCAAACTTGATTAAAAATTAAAACTCCAAAACACCATCGACAAAGATCAGCAATAAAATATGGAATACAACGCTGGCGTAATGTATTGAAAATAATAGTTCTGACAATAAATTTGGCACGGCAATATCTAGCATTTCAATGATCAACTGGAACATATCAACGAGGTAATGGGAATGTTTTTATTTTGGAACAGAAGATACCAACTGAGATGCTGACACTGTTAACAAAGCAGTAGATCTTACAGACCAAATGGATTGATCGTCAATTTTTATATGATCACCAAGATGACTGCTCTTAACGTAAGGAAAGAAATTTGACATCAACCTTCTTCATTTTTTGGTCGAAGTAACATTTAATTCAATACAAGAAGGATTTAATCAACAACAGAAATACAATAAAAATTTTCCATTTTCCATGTTTGTATAATATTTTTGATTTAAAAAATATGACAGTTGCAATTCGCTTTACTTGAAACTTAAAGGTAATGAAAATTGTGATATTAATGGTGTAGAATTCAAGGACGAATTAAAAGATTTGGCTCTAGCACATTACAGAAAAGAAGAAGGGCATGAGAACTGTTGAGCCATTTACAAATAACAAGCGTACATTATTTACCCAAACACAATAGTCACAAAATTTATTCAGTTAACCTGCGACCGTAGCAAATGTCGAGAAAGTTTTTCCAAAGTGAAATTAGTTAAAACGCGAAAAGCTGAATTGTAATTTTAGTTTCACTACAAACTTACATATAAAGGTACAAATACTTTTACATGTATGAAATGCTGTATTTACAAGTATGTATAGTTTGCTTACGTGTTGCCTATAGGCGTACAAGTAATTTGCATTTAATTTATTTTTATGAGTTTCATTGTTTGTATCTATACTTCGTTCTATTCTGTTTTATTGTACCTTTCCTGCAAAGTAAAAGTGCCAATATTACTATTGCTATCATAGTTATTATTTTTCTTTGTATTCTTAACGGGGCAATAACGTAATTCGCTTAATTATTTTCAAAGCTACGACAGACTCTTGTTTGTGGAGGCGCAAGTATAAACATTATAACTCTATTTTATAGGTCAAAGCAGCCTCGTTTTTTGAATTTTTTATTTTCCTTTTAGTTTCTGAAATATTTCAAGTTGATCGTTTTCAAAAAATTACAAAAGTAAGGTTAAATCAGACCAAATTTGTTTATTTTTTTGCAATAAATCTGACATAGGAAACATAGGAATGAAAAATGTTTTATATTAATAAATTTCTAATGGCAATTTGATTATATGTATACTAAGTTCTTATGTGAATAACATCATGATTACACCTACCTTTACTGTAATTGATGAAACAACATGGAAACTGGCTTTTATAATGTTATTACTATAAGTAGCAACCACATTACTTTGATCGATATCAATAATTTCCATATTTTTCCCCGAGCATTGTTAAATTCATCTTTATAACGATATTTCCTAGGGGGCCTTTTTTCACGACGACAATTTCGATTTGTACATTGATACAATGAGATCATGTAATTTTATTTTCTCCATATAATAAATATCGTAGGTATTACGGTACAGCAAAGAGGGGTTATTTATTAAAACTGTCATACAGTAGGAGATATTATTTAACTTATTTGCTATCCCCGCGATGATATTGTAAAGTATCTTGACAGCGAACAAATTTATATAGTAAGAAAAAAGCTATGTCAATGTTAGTAGTGTACTGTGTCCGTGTTTTAAAAAGGAAAGAAAAGAAGGGTATATTTATTACGGTAGTTTTTATCGGTTTATGTTTTGAGAAGCTTTATACCTACTTGTACTTTGTAAAATTAAAGTTTGCTAGGTTATCTGCGCAATGTAAAGAGTGTTCCCGAAACGATGTTATTGTAAGCTTGTTTGCTTACTCCGTAACTAAATTCAGGTTTACTGGTGGTTGATTTGATTGAAAATTATATATTGAATATAAATATTAATATATTCATTTTAATAACATCCGGTGTTTTAGCTAACTTTTGTTTCTCTTCCCCTTTCCATTTCCCCCTTTTCATAATTAATATTTATGAGTATTTCAAGCTTATTATACGTAAGCTGCAGTTGTTTATTTTACCCTAGTTATATTAACGTTATCATGCAACGATTAATATTTAGTGACGTAGGCAAGAGTACATTTATCAACTACCAATATGTGTACGTGGCTTGCATTGTGTCAATAGGAACGTCTAATGTTCTAATATGCAATAAGCCCTCTAAATCCAATTATATAAAATGTCTGTTTGCTCATTAATTAGGACGTTACATTGAATATTTTAACTTAATTAACAATGTAAATTTTGGCTGTTAATATACGTAATATACATTTACAATTACAAACTGAAGAAATTATATTATCTAAGCCATTTTTAATGGGGAAAATTTTCCATCATTTAGCTTTTTTTTATAATATGTACATATATATATATATAATTTATATGTTTATAAAAATTTATAAAAAAATGTTCTATTGTCACACTTAATTGACTTTACTTCGAAACTCTTCTATACAGGGTGACATTACAAAAACAACAATGCATATACCGCGCGATAGATGACCATAAATTAATTAAAAAAGGCCTTATACACTAATATCCGTAAACCATTTGTTTTCAAGATACAGGATAGTAAAGGCTTTGATTTCTTTTTAGAAAATTTATTTCTATCAATGCCTCATAAAAAAGAAATCGCTACTTGGTCGACATTAATTTAAAAAATAACAACATAACATAACAAAGAAAAACAATGATTACATTTAAAAGAATATAAGGTACTTGGCTCTAGAGAAGGTGTTCACATTCTAATTTATGGCCTTGTTCTTGGACACACTTTTTCAACGATTGACGGCATCTTTGGTGTATGCCTGGATTATTACGGAATCTCTCAGCAAACTCCATAATTTTGTTCTATAAATGCTCTTCATTATTTAGTTCTACGGCTTAAGCTTCACTTTTCATAAACCCCCAAAATGAAAAATCGAAGGGATTAAGGTCAGGGCTACGAGCTGGTCATGGTATAGATTCCCTACTTATTTCCAAATCGTCTTTGCAAAAATTCCCTTGCTCCAAAAGAAAAGTGAGCTGGCGCGCTATCATGCAAAATGTACCACTGAATGTTGTACTACCTCTTTGAATGATGTTCAATGGGATATTTTTTAATAAAGTGTTCAATTCATTTCCTAAAATAAACGCTTGGATGCAAATTTGCGTTGAGCATATTATCGGTTATTTCAAATCTTACACGGGGACAGGTATATAGACGTATTGCAAAATCAAATTTTTTCATCTCTTCAGAAATAGGCAATAATCTAAATCCCAATGCTTGATTGCAGCAACTCAATGTTAGAAATTATTTAAATAAAATTTTCCTAAACTGCTCGATAGAAAAAAGAAGAGTTGTAGAATTGCCGTTACGATCTCCAGATCTTACTGCAAGTAGTTTTTTCTGATGGGACCATTTTAAAAAACAGTGTTTACCGCTACCGTTTTTAAATTATTTGAAAATTAGATCTGCTTTAGTTTTTTTATATCCCTTTTCAAATAATAATGGATTCAAATTTTTACATTTTATTCTTCATTGTTTCTTTCATTTATTGCAACATTTTTAATAAACATTATCAGTTATAAGCTGATCACCAAATCTGGTATTACAGTCAACAATTGATTAAGATAAAGATTATTATACTGCGTTTAACATATAGAAGAACCCCGAGATATCTACTATTTACTTTTTTAAAGTGTGGCTTATATAATTCCGTGCTATTAACTCTAACTATATTTCGTATTGCATTTTTCCGCTATATAAATATTCGTTTAAAAAAAATTGGATACGCTCCAAAATGCAATTCCATAGGAAATTTTACAGGGAAAATTAGCATAATAGTAAGTAGGCAAGATATTCACATTTGTAATCTGAGGAAGTCGATAAATAGCGTAGAAGACAGCTTGCAAGTGATATGGAGAAGGTGTGTTTCTCAATTAAGACTATTCTCAAGATAACATCCTAAGAATCTATGAAAATAGCAACGCATTTGTCGTTCCTATTTAAATTTTCATACAGTTCATTAATAAGTTGTAACTCTGCTGTTTTAGTAGATTTGTTCCTCGTGAAGCCATGTTGCTTTCTAGATAATAATAATAATAAATGCCAACATAGAAGTTGGACGATTATATCTTTTCTCTATCACCCATTCTAAATATCGATAAAACTCTTGCTTTCTTCGAAATATTTGCAAATACCCCATCTAGTAAAGAGCTGTTTACCTCCTATTGATTCTTTCAGTATATTAGATCTAACGTTATCAACTTCCATAACATTTGAAATACTGAGTTCTTGAATGACATTGAAAATCTCTGTAGTAGAGACGCTTTCGATATAAATGGAATTAGGATTGTTATTTAAGGATGCTGTGGGATTTGTCATATCTCGCACACGCAAGCAGAATCTATTTGCCTGAACGAAGAATGTAGAAAATCTCGTCAAACAACTTGTATGTGAAATATTATTTAACATAACATGTATTTTTATGTATTGAAAATTTTTTAGAAGCTGTTCTTTGTTTCTATTCATCGCTTGCCAATGGTGATACAAATTTTTCTATCATTCTAATGTGAAATACTTCCGATAAAATCCGTTGATATATGCCATAAGAACATCCACGATATTTCTGCTATAATACTGAATAGTACCATCCAGTCATCAATTTATGTTCAGCCATTTTTGAAATGTTTAACCTACTAGAAGATTTGTGTTTCACCCAAAAGTTGCCCCGAAATTCTTTCTTTATCATTTTGTGTTTTTGTGGCAGTTTTACCGAGTTAACAATAGAATCTGATACAGGTACCCTGTTCCACACAATTATGCCATTTTGCATATTAACTCACAAAAGGTATACATATACAAATTTTTACCAAACCTCAGAGTTCGTCCTGTTGTCTTTTTTCAACGTTATGTGATATGTCATATGTATAAAGTGACGATTGAAAACGGGAGTACCTCTAATAAAACCTCCTGCAAATGGCTGTGGACGTTCTATTTATTATTTAGCGGGATTCTATTTAGTTGCACTTGTCACGCGGGCACCGCAAACATTTTTTATCGGTTTTGGAATTAAAAGACGAGGCAAAGCGCCGACAAAAGACAAATTCAGAAAAAATCGCGATAGAAATCAAGCGTTCCATGTAAAACTGATGAAAATGATAAGAATTACAAACGGCAATAACATGCCGGAGGCCTTTCCGACTCTAATATGTGGTGGAAACGTTTTTCTTCTCCCTTTATTTAGTTTTATCTGTTTGTTTTTTTTTTATTTATTGGAAACGATAAAAATAAATCGACAGCTATAAAATATAATTCTCTTTTCTAAAACAAAAATATATCATAATCTTTTATGGTTTTCATTTTCTTCTTGCGTAGACTAAAGGTATTATTATTTTATGTCACTTCAGGAATCGAAACCTTATTCCAGGGTCCCAACTCTAGGTGAAGTTTGTAACATGAGCCTTTGCTTTGGGGTTAATTCAAACCCTACAGGAGATCGCGGCTAAGAAGTTCTTGAATTCCTTTCACAAAAGAGATATGTATATGGTAAGGTTCTGAAGTATCCCCCTCTGTACTAACTTTTGAACGATAAAGGCTAGTGTTTTTAGAGAAAAAAATATGTAATACTTGAAAAATCTGGCAACAGTTACACTTTCTTGGCGCAATAAATTTCCAAATAACTTGATTTTTATTATTATTATATTATAGCGCAAAGTTCCCTCGTATATTTCTGTCTCTATAAGAGTAACCTTCATTAAACTCAACACAGGATATCAAAATTTTCCCAAGTTTATATTTTACATTGTTTATACGCAAACCATAGTAAAAAAATAACATGGGAAATAGTGCTCGAGGGTAGTGTGTTTTTTTTTACAAACAACCAGTAGATAGCACTATTAATATTTGTCACTGTTTTCGTAAAACTTCACATTGGCAGACTCATGCAGCTACAACCCGGAAACCTTGATTCTTAAAAAAAAGCAACGACCGCGGAAGTCTACAACAATATTTTAATGGGGAACATTTCGAAAAACAATAAAAGGATTTGTACCAACATTTTTTTTTTCTTTCATTGTTTTTGTAAAAACGTAGTAATCACGGTCGTTGTCTGCTGTGGAATAATCTTCCGAGTGTTGTCGTCAGTGAATTTACTTTTGACATTTGGCCGATGGCTTTAGAAATCGTCTGAAGAAGCTAACAGAATGATCAACCAAACGTCAAGATTAACTTAAATTATTCTGCAAATAAGTATATCGCCTGACAAAGGACTAATAAATTTAAACAAACCTACCAGATTAATTCATTGCAATAAAGTTTAATACAATAAAGAAATAACTATAAGAAAACCGATGAAATAAGAGAAATACTAGCCAGAACTAAAACAAATTGTGATTTATTTCATATTTTATATTATAGTAGAAAATGTGCTGCTTTAGTAGAAAGCAACAAAGGAAACAATATTTTAACAAAGGTTCATACTTCATATTCTAATAATAAGTTATGTAAAGATAAATATATCAATATAAATTTAAATTAAAATCGAAATAAATAATCCAAAAGAAAAATTATAGCCGATAATACAATTGAAAGAAGTCATGAACAAACTTAATAATCTTTATTGTAATTTTTATTGCAACAATTTATAGCTACTTACTTTTTGTCAATGTACAGTCAAAGCTCGCAAATTCCTTTTTTCCACCCCAATGTCCATGCGTTATTCCTCATTTTCTAAGCAGCTACTTAGGCTTAAAATTTCGAAAAATTTGAGAACAGGAATGTTTAGTATGTTTTGTTTACTATTGTCGTGTTAACCAAACAATACTAACATTAGAAACCACTTGGATGCAATATTTAAATCCTAGGGTTACGTTTAATTATAAATGTGAGATATACGAGGGTAGATCAAATGTAAACGAGCCTTTTGAAATTGCGTGCCTATCGGGGGCGTGAGGGGTCCGCATCGTTGTGGACACTGGAGGGGTTTAACGTGGAGGGCATGCAAAACGTTAGCGTGTCTGATGCAGCATACTATCAGGGTACATCTCGCAGTTGTACAACGTGTGATTATAAAGTTTCTCGTCAACGAGATTCTTAAAGCAGCTGAAATTTCGCGCCGTTACTCCTACAGTTCGAGGAAAGAATCCTTTCACGGGCCCGGGTGAAGGAATGGTGTAACTAGTTAAGAGAAGGCGTGAGCGTGTTCAAAACATTGCCCATCCGCGCTGTCTCCGCATCAGCAGGACAGCTCAGAATATCGGGTCTGTTCGATACCTCATTGAGGGCAATCGGCGTATAACGGGGTGAAATCTCTCTGGAGCTGCAGTTCAGCTATGGAAGTGTGCAAGCAAAATCGTTACATGCGACGAGACTTGGGTGCATTATTACATCCCGGAGTCGTAGTAGCCAGTATGGAGTGGGGAAGGACGGCGAGGAAGCACCGGTATTGTAAAGGCGTTTTGCTGGCAGCTTACTTTTGCGATCTGCCGAATCAAGTTCGAGTTGCTCATCACTCAAAAAGGTGGGGCTCCCCAATCAGAAGTGTGTTCCTCTATGACAACACCAGACCGTATGCCGCGGCAATAACACAAAAAAATTAGCCGATATGCACTGGAATGTACTCGAATATCCACCTTGCAGCTCAGACCTGTAACCCTGCGACTTCCATATGTTTGGGCCACAGAAGTAAGCTCTTGGTAGATAGCGCTTCACAGCGCAGTTGTACCCGAATTTTTCATGATGCTGGGCATCATGCAAAGACACATTTTTACGATTTATGAAGATTAGAACAGCCTGTATACCTATTTCTTGAAATAAATTTCTCATTGTTCTAAACTTCAATTAATGAATAACGTTCTATAGGTTGTGTATATACACTTTAGATAGAATTAATTCTCTAACTTTGTCTTAATTCTATTCAATAATAGGGAGATAGATACAAATTTCCCGGATTATTCCGGCTAACAAAGAGAAGATAATTCGTCTACAATTGTAGAACATAGCAGTGGAACTGTAACAAAATCACTAATTATTGTTCATTATTCCTTGTATAATTTTAATACACGCATGTTACAACAATACTCCGAGAAAAGCTGAACCGTTGAAATGGTAACGGCAAGATACAGCTGCGAATTAATTTGGAAATTGGTAAAACCGCATTCTCATCGTCTACGGGAAATGTTCTAAATTAGTTTCAGGCGGTCAGTATATGTGTGTACAAACGGCAGACGGCTAGTTCATAAAAACTTTCCTTCCCACGTCAACATTATGCATTTGCATAACATTCTTTAAATAGACTTCGAATTTAGAGAAAATCAATTCCGCCATGATGTTATTTCTAAATTGTACGCGTTGTAAATTCTTATAATGTTTCTATTATTGATTAAATTCTCCAAAAAAGGAAGTTAAAAGACTAAAAGTGATTGTAATGAACAAGTTTGCTGCAATGACATATAGCACAGTAATGCAATTATCAAGATCTTCATAATGATTCTTTTGTTTAATGTTTACTTTCGATTTTAGATCGTCAAGTATCCTTTTGTTTTCTCATTTTCGTACTACCTTAGATTTCTTCGACTCATGGTGTTTGATGTAACGACGTCCAATTTGTAACATCGTTTAATAATTGAATTATGTACATCCAGCAGGCCTTGTGGGTCCTTGCTATACATGAGGAAAGTCAAATAAAGCCAATTATATTTCGCATCTATCCTTTACTAGAAGCGAGGTACCCAAGTGAACTTGTTTGCCTATTCTATATTGATGTCAATTATAAATTGTTACGTGTTGTTTCGTTTCTCTCTTTTTGAATTTGGAAATGTGGTGTACCTGATTTTGGTAACGTTGCTTTTATCCCCTCATAAGTTTCCTAATCATCCTTTCGAAGTGGGTATAAAAATTCGCGTTAAAAAAGAAATAAAACATAAAGCAATTTTGTATAATGGAAAGTTTCAAAATGTAACGACTGAGGTGTATATATATATACGCTCTAGTAAGTTGCATGCTGTTATCTGAAGCTAAGCTAACACTGAGCGTATAAGTTGAAAGTTAAAATCGATAGTATTTTCGTATAAAATCTTTGCATATTTGAATAAGAATAGCTGTTTAGGAATTCAGCAAGTTAAAGTAGGAGAAGATATTTGATTTTCAACACTTAAGCTTATTTACAATTTGATGCCACTTCTTTGTTCAATATTTGAAATTAACTTTTCTCAGTATTTGTCAAAAGGCTTTCCGTTCTTTGCTTTTAAACTTTTCCTTTCAATATTATTACTTCTAAATTCTAAAATCTTATCTTTAACATGTTATTTTGTTGTTATTTGTATAATAAATAGATCCTCGAAAATATCGACCGTAGAAGGGTGTTTGTTTAGTGTAAATATTATACATTTAAATGGTTATTGAAGGGGTTAGACGTTTACTAAGCCGACGGTGGTGTTGGTGTTGAAACTAATTTTCAGGTATTTCTGTCACGTTCTCCTATGTATACCTTTCAAATGTTCAGAGAGACGAAATTATACACGAATTATGAATATTTACAAATTATACTGTCTGATAATTTCACCCGCAAATGTTAAAGGTTTATCATTTAGGATTTGATCAATATTAATTTTAATTATCAGATATATATAATAATATGATTTATGCTCTTGCAATTTCGATATAATTAAATTACCCAGTGCATATTTGCATAACTATTAAATGCTTACGATATTATTATTGGTTGACTGATTATTGGTTAAAAATAGACTATCAATTTAATCGGATGGGATACAGGTGTTTCGATTATCATTAAGTTTTCTATAATTTGTAATAATTGGAGAAAATTAAATGACATGTTACACAGAATACAGATCCCGCATGTCTTGTCGTTTCATAATGAAAATTTCAGTGCTGGCTTGGCTAATAGCCAAACATGTTATTTAATATACATACACAGAGACGCAAGGGCTTTGTGGATATCAATTGTATCGATTTTCAAACAACACAATCCTAGGAATCGCTTATTAGATGGGTTCATGCAAGATATACAATACTCGAACCAAGTGCTTGCTGTTTTAATTGGATACATCTACTTTGGATATTAATATTTTCGTTCCACAGTTTTTTTCTCCCTAAAAGAAAAAGGACAATATTCAGAGATTAAAAACTACAAAGAATAGCTAGCGCGCCTTTGCCTTTCTTGTTTTGCTTTTTTTATCACGTTGTGTCCTATTTATTTGCATAAATAGAAAGAGCCGGCGTAAAGAAAATGGGTCACAAGGTTAAAGAACTATCTTCGAGATATATATATGTACAGCAATGTACATACATATATCTCAACCCTAACGTTACACATTTACTCAAAACTTATCGTATGAAGTATGCAATATTTTAAAAGTAAAACCAGTGCAAGTGTGTTCAAATTTTATGGATCAATGCTTCTATGGTTGCTGTAGTACGTTATATGAAAAAACATTTTATTAGAAGTTATTTAGCAAGAAATTTTTCCACCAATGCAAAGAAAACAAAGCTTACTTATTAATTCAGTTCCTTATTAATTTTTTTGAAATAATTCGTATATTAGTGATTTTGAATATACAATATGATCAGCGAGGAATGGGGGAGGACAATATTTTCAGCAACAAATGAAGATTTTAGAACTTTGAGTATTTTCTAGGGGTATATGTTCTCTGGTAATTTTCTAAAACAGGAACTTTTTAGTGTTTCATTTCCAACAACCAAAAAATAAATAAAACACTGGAAAATTATGAATTTAAGGCCAAAATCAAAGAAAATTAAAAGAAATGAAAAAAACAAACTGGAAAAGGAACTTTTTATTCAATTATTGAAATTTGAAATTTATAAGATAACACTGATCTTCACTCTGCTTCAGCCGGAAATCCATCTGGTTATGTTTCGTAAAGTTTTTGGAACTAGGCCGCAAGCGAGGTATCATAGATTTCTTTTTTTGTAATATGGCCAACGTTTTTATTTCTCTTTCAAGTTTGGTCCATTGCCATTTTTAATAAATTAATGTTTGCATTATTATATTTACGAAATGTGTTATATTTGAAATTTCGAATTTAATTTATTTTCTTGAAAAGTACAAGAGATTTGATGTCAGTAATTATAAAGAGACTGAAGTATTTATTTTTTTTACCTAAGAATACATGCTTTTGCGTACATTTATAATAAAGTTCTCGATCTTTTACATACATACTGCACGGAAATGATCAAAATACACGCTATTGTTGCTAAAAGAACGATCCTTTCCTAGTTGAATTTTGAGTTGATAACTTCATGAGAATTTCAAAAGGAAAAGATATTAATGTGTAAATTAAAATTTGTATTTGCCAATATTTGATATATCATTTAAGTTGCATTTAGGGGTATGCAAATAATCTATAATGTACAGATGTATTATTTGAAATAAGGGATTGGATATGAACCAAAAGATTTTAGAAGTGATTCAATTAATAATTTCGTTATGGTAAAGCAAATTATTTGTTCCCTTGAATGTTTTATTACTTAAATCAATATTTAAATAGGTGAAAATCTCGAAACTGTTAGGGAAATATAGTCCTTTTTCTCAGTATGGATTTTTCAATTGTATTATCATTTTATATTTTCCATCAGATCGTATCTGCCTGTAATATACGCGGGTTATATTAAAAGAAATTGCCACTATCTCTTTATTATGGAAGAGGCAGTAGGATATATGAAAATGTTACCACGCCCGGCTACTTTTGTTGATTAGCAAAAGAATGAGACTATCATAAATTTCTGCATTCATGCTCCTCTAACGAGAAATCCAATTAAAGGAATGGTTTGGTTCGTGGTGTTTTTTTTTTACGTATACACCTGTCATTATTCGGACTGCTTTTTATAATTTTACCTACATCATTAATAGATTTTTCTTCGTCGGGAAAATAAAGGGGAATCGTATTTGCCATCTGATTTTCCTAATCACAAACTTGTCTAGCCACTGGCATTTGCTGCTTACATTGAACAGAGAAATATAATGGAACTACACGAAACAACAATCTCTTTTCCAGACACAATTACCGAGAAATCGAAATAACATTTTTATATTTTGTTGTTATTGTCTTTATAAACAACTCCATAGAAAGTAGGAATTCTAATGTAAAGGTGCACAGGGCCATTGTAATGCGTTTCAGGAGTTCGTTTTAGTCTAAACTGTCCAACGGCTAACCCCTTAATTCGCAATCAAAATGTTTCTTGTGAAGTTAGCCTGTTTTGCGCAAGCACTGCTTGAAACCCTTTCACTAAAAACAATATAATTAAGGTCCTCTATTGTTGTCATCGCACCAATTTAGCACCGAATAATTAAATAGGGATTACTTGAGCGAATTTTTCGATAAAACGCTAAATTCGGCCTCTTAAAAAATAAAATATAATCGCGTTTAGAACAAGGGAATGTTTATACTGGTGCAGGTGTAAGAAACTACCCTTGCATCTGTTGTATAATAAAAAGGGTCCAAAAGAAAGTAAATGAAACAAGTAAAGAAAAAGAACGCCATAGGAAGGGAAGGGTTGATGTATACATTGACGTAAGAATCTGTAATCCCGCGGAGCAACCCTAATTAAAAAAGATTATTAATAATAAATCATAAAAAAAAAGGAAATTTTGTATTTTAAGTTGAGATACCCTATTTTATACAGTGTGTTCACGGATATATCATTTTTTACAGAGAAATAATCATTCTTTCAAAAAAAAAAACGTTTTATGATAGCCACAATATTGATTAAATTTTTGTCAATTATAAATAAGTGCATCGACATGAATTAAAATTTGAAATGAAGCAAACTTAATTATAATAATAATTAGAGGAACATGTTTACATCTCAGTAACATCTTAACTTGTAATGGCATAAAGCTTACCTTCAAAGCTCACATTTTGTTGGAATAAATTTGCAAAGGCAAAACAAATTCTGAGCACTGCATTATCATAATTGCCATCATCTAAACAGGGTTTCTACATGAACAAAATACTTAGCGAATTATTATTGAAATTACCCTGCAGATTTAATCAATATTCTGATTATCATAAAACATAATGCAGTTTTTAAAATTAGCAACACAATAATTTTTTTTTAATAAAAATTAACAATGTAAAAGTTTATAATTTAGTTAATAGTTTAATAATTGGGGACACAGTGTATATAAAACGCTTCCATTATCCCACCGAAATGAATATTGTAATAATTATGTCATTTTCGTGTAGTGTTTAAATGTGTAAATGCAAATATGTACATTGTCTCAAACAATTTAGTCAAACGCTAAATATATTCTAAGTAGGCCATAGGGGATTTTCGAAACGTTATATGTGTTGCGTATGTATGCTTTTGTGCGTGTGTATTGTTTATAAAGGGGCATAGAAGCTAGTGAAAGTCATTTAAAATTAAACGTTGCCGTTTAGAATTTCTTGTTATTGAAGTAAGGGGTCTTGTGGTGAAATTATAACTGCTTCCGAGTACAGTCGATTTTAGTATTTACGTCAAATTTAATTGAGTTTAAAGAAGTAAGAAGTACAATATTTGCGGATTAAACATTTGCTTCGACAAGAATTGTTTAAGCCGACGAAATTAAACGTGTTAGATATCTAAAAAATTAAATATCTCATTCTATATCCGATCATCATCAAAATGAACACCTCCCCCAACATTAACCGAATGTTTTTTGACTAATACCATGATGGCATCGTTATTGTTTTATTTGCGATAACGTCTAATATTTCATTAGGACGTCTCGTGAATGGTTGGGTATTTGTATTAGAATTACTGCTACCCGTTTTATAAACACACAAACGAACGCAATCTCTGCTGCGCTACACCCGGCGTGTAAACAAAGCTTGACAATCAAAATTATGCTCGTATTAAAATTATTAATACGCGCTATTCATCAACTGTCATAGAGAGATTTCGTTGTGACTGTTTCGGGATGGGGAGATTGGCAGAGGGATTGTTTCGTATTGTTTCCCTTCCTAAAAATGTAAAAAAGGATAAAAGATAGAAAACGTTAGTTTTTCATTGTCCGCGAGTTTACATAAATTAAATTGTTAACGATTTTTAGCCCCACTTTTGTATATTACTGACAATAATTATTGCAATTAATTTGCATGAATAATACTATTTTATGTTATATTCTGTCTTTTTTGCAATTAATATTGAGAGAAATCTGTATATTTCAAATAAAAAATCTGTCTTCGTTTTTTATCACTCCACCTTATCTTCCAATTGTTTATGGATTAATCCACATCAGTTCACTTACGCCATATTCACCCATGAATCTTGTTCGTGTAAATCAAATACTTTCCAAGATATTGAGGTTCAAAATTTATTCAACATGTATCAATTCATTTTGAATATTGCCTAATTCGTATCTTCCCCCCTCCATACACTTTTGTCATAGATGCTTTGCCATGATTCGGTCTGTGGGGAGTCTGTGTTATACTTTAATGACTAAAGATGTATTTGAGTAAATGCTTACAAAATTATTTTCCAAATGTAAGCGGCATAACATACTTTAGTGATGGTTGCGCTGGACAATACAAAAACTGCAAGAATTTTTCAATCTTTCCCATCATAGCCAGTTCTTTAACTTGACACCCACATAGACATTTTTCTATCGGGAACAGTTTTCGATATGCTTAAAGATGGCTCTATTTCATGCCCAATCCCTTTCAATCAAACGCGTAGCATCGATGTTTTTTGGAACAATAACCGATTTTGGTGGATACTTACGGATTAATTCATCTCTGACGAAAGCACAACCACAAAGAAATTTTATAAACGAGTTGTAAATATTCTTTTCTGATGAAAATTCCAAAATCCAAAATTTGAACCGAGAGACTTTAGAGATTGTTGTTGTTTTAGGCCTTTAAAAAAACATCCAATAAAAATCTTCACGTGAAATTTCCATTTTATCACAAGATTGTTTTTTTTTTAACGCTAACAAAAGAAACTGTATCAGAATCTCGTCAACAACAAGACAGATTCATACAAGCCAAAACAGTTCCTGGAACTCGGAGCTACTACCAGTTTGTGCGATTATTTCTAGAAAATAAAAGAGTCATTTACAAATAGTTGTTTATGACAATCACTGGTTTTTCTGAAATTACAGCGTCAAAGTACGAAGAGAAAGATTAACTTTAAGGTAAAAATTTATGTATCTTTTGGAACCATCTACTACTATTTCTCCACATCTTTTTCCATAGATTTTGAATCTCAGCATCTTGCAATGTACTTGACCTATCGCAGAAAAAATGTATGGTTTTATAACTTGATCAAAACAAAAGAAATTATAAAAATCTGAAGTTGTGGATAATATTTAATTTTTTTGATGAACCTGGAATAACCGTTATGATTTCTATGTAAAGTGAGTGATACATCTATAGAACGCGTTGAATTAGAATAGGCAAAGGTTGAATGGCGAAAATCAAAACGGAAATATTATTGTTGCGTGGTATGCTTATTTTGTCGCTTTCAACGAATAAATAGTTTTTTATTTAATATTCTATTTATCTTTGCTAAAAATGTAAAATATTCTTCGCTTGATTCTCTTTCATCACGAACTAAATTTTTTACGTTGGATTTTATAATGATTTCGGTGAAATTGTACTCTAAAAACCTTACTGTATCTTCTCAATTATATTTTTAGATTCCCAGGTACTCTATCACAAAAGAATCGCTCTTTTACTGGAGAAAGATTTAATTTTACGAAATTGAAAGATCACAAAATATTTTTATATAAAAATGTTTTAAATTAGGTGTATAAAATACGTTGACGGTTGGCTGTGATTTATAAAACACTTTTTAAATAAGAAATTGTTAATTAAAAATCTTCGATTCTTCCCGCACTAAACGATTCAATATTATCAAAATTGTAATTTAATGTATTTTCAATTAAACATTTTTGATATAACATTATTGTCAACTTCGTTACAGGACTTTAATCTTCTAAAAATCTATTTTTAGCGCTGCAAGTATTAAGGAAGGTGTTTGATTTTAAATTATGTAAAACGTGAAGAGAATTTAATCATAATACGAATCTCTTCTACTTTGTACTTCCTTTTATACTAAAATTAGATAATCCAGCTTAAGTGACGTAAAGCTCTTGCTATTTCCTATCTCTAGGAAATACCCCGATATTAAAAAGATATGGGGCTTTCTCGTAAAGGTAGATCTGTTTATTGAAGTTAGAAGAACTTAATCGTGACCATCAAAGGCCTTACCACTACCACCTTGTCCGCGCCATAATTAATATTAATAGAGGAATGGCTTAATGAGAAATTCCACAATGTTACGTATTAATGCATATTATATAACTAGTGTGGGGAGTGTACTTTGCAATTCGGCGGTATGCTTCTGCAAATTGCATGTTTAGTAACTGAATAGAGGTGATTGATGCATGTAAATCAAAGGCTTATAACTAATGGAAGTTTGCGGCCTGCACGTATATAATACTGCAAGCATCTTTAAATATCGAATTACATTGTTATAAATTAATATTTCCTGTCGATTCAAAAATATGTACTTGAAATTATAGTATTTGATTTGGAATAAAGTTTATTTTCAAATTGATAAACTAGTAATTAGTTGATTATCATGTTTTTGGCTCACACTGTTTAAATTTAAATCAATATCCTGAATAAACAACGATGCCAGCATGCTAGAGCAATAATTATATGGTAGCCTGCGTTTGCTTTTCCAATTAGAAACGTGTGCAAAACAAAACTGCAAATTGTTTCTAACTCAGTCGTTTTATCAATTAGCTTGCAAAACACTAATTATTGTAGCAGTTAATGCAAAAGGGAATTATAACAAGTTTAAACGCGTTAAACGTTTGTTACATCGATGTTACGTGCTGCCGGAAATGATTTGAATTTTTCGTCGGAAAACAATTCAAGTGTGATCTTTTGTATGCAACGCTATTTGACAGCAAAAGCTAAACTTCACAGGTACTTAAGACCTTTTATTTTCACAATTTTTATAGACGGCTTGCGCGATTATCTTTCAGAGTATGTTATGCTGTATGTCATACAGCTCTAAAGGCTTTCGAAACCTATACACGGATTTGTATAGAACCTAAGATAATTTCGACGCAAAAATTGCGATGTTGTGAATAAATAAGCACAACTTCACCGCGATTTTTATACACTTTTGAAGGATTATTTAGTAAAGTTGTATCTATATCAGACAAATATTTTACCGGATTCCTTTCTTCTTCCCGTTCCCCCAAATTCATATTTATATGAGAAGTTTTAACATAGAATGTATATATTGTCTCTTATATTTACAATTTATCTACGCCAGGAAGTCCGTTATAGAACTAGGTAATAGGTATACATTTTATACAAAGAAGCAAGAAAACATTTGTTAAATTAAACCTAAGCTTTGATACTGCTGGGAATATTCATTCTCGTGATGTAGAAATGAAAAAAAGAATTATAATGCTAATGCTCTTGTTAACCAAGCGACTCATTTTAGTTCCATGAACAAAAGATGCTAGTATTATATTAATATAGTTGTCGTGTCATCGTGTGTCATTGGTTCCTTCAACAAAAGATTCGATGTTTCGTTAAAAAAAATCGAAATTAAATTTGTTACCTTAACTGCATTGAAATTGTTAAATTGATCAATATTGTTGTTCGTACAAGAAAAAATCTTAATAGAAAGTTTTTGTTAGTTTAACAATTTAATTCATTGGTAAAATATGATAATAAAATTGAGTAAATAATTCATTATTATTATTAAATAAAAACATACGAAATAATCGTCGTATGTAAAGGATGTAATTTATCGTATATATCAGTCAGCATTACGTGGGTTTAGTCTCAGATTTAAGGCCCGGATATATAGAAAATGGCGGTAATTTGCTGGGACGCCAAATAATTTTATTTTAGTAGCGTATAGTAGAGCCAGCGTTTGAGACAATGGACTTTTCCCTCGGCGTAATAATTCAAGCATTTTTTCCGCATCCTTTCCTTTTCTTCTATATATATATATATACGCTTACGTCTTACAAGGAAAGGGGTAGAAGGTGTCTAAGATGCGAAACATCATGGAGCCGACCCCCAGCTATCTTCAGCCCATCCAGAAACGTACGTGTTTGAAAGAGTGGCCTCATTAGTTCTGGGACTTGAGTGCTCCTTCTAGGATACACTTTCATTTAAATAAAGATTTCAGAAAGCCACTACATATTATGAGAACTATTTGGTCGAGTATACAACTTTCTTTCTGAGTGAAGATGCCATCTTTTTAATTCACATAATTAGATTTTATTAAAGTCTTGTCACATCTCCTTTTATTTTTTTTTTCACTATACGGACCTTTCCAGAAATATTCCTTTGATAAGCTCTTGCATTTTAAAGTTTAAAATGGACCTGTAAGGCTAAAATCGAATGTCAATATTAGTGGCATAATTCCTCAGAGAATCCTACTGCGTCAGAAGTGGGTTGTACTAGTAGTAATAGAAGCAGCTAGGCGTCTTTGAAGCGTCCCGTATAGGAAATATGAGGCAATGATGATTTACAGCCTTGCAGGTCACTGCGGACATCCTTTCTAGGTAAATAGTTTCAAAGAATCCAACCATAAATCGATAAATTTTATTTACGTGAGCGCTAGTTTAAACTGTGTATTATGTAAACAACGTTAATCTAAAACAAGGCCATTTTACGCCGTGTAACTTGCCCTAGTCCTTGACGTTAAAACCGCACTATTAGACAACCCTTTAATTATATGTTCCCTGATGTCTACAGGCACATTATCCTTTGAGTACCCAATATTAGGGGTTAGATTTAGCTAAACATATAACTTTTTACCTGAAAGACAGATCAAAGTAACCCCTCCGCTTGAATTGTCGATCTTATTGTTGTATGTATTTATATTAATAATAATTTCCTAGTGCCTCCAGTAACACGGATTTCAGGGTAATTAAGTTTTAAAGGCTATAATACGTTAAATAAAAGTATAAATAATGCAATCATGGGCTTTTGATATGTGTAAAGGATACCCTTAGGCCAACATTTAAACCTCACGTTGACCATAAAGGCATAACATTCGCTTTGTGCTATTCACGAAAACAAAGAATTGTTATTGTAGCACACTATACATTGTTAACGTTGTTCTCAAACTTTTCCCATTACAATATTTACAGGGTCTCAAAAATTAATATTTAATTAAATAGATTCAACAATGGCATAAAACATAATTTATAAATGAAAATGCTACCAAGAACTTTCACTGTTTTATATACATATTCATGTATTATCGGGTAAATTTCCTCATATTTACAGTTCAAATTTCGCAATTACAAATGCTTGGAAAGTACATGTAATAAATATTTGTTTTTCATTTCAAATTATAGCTTAAATTACACTTCAAATTTATTTGTTTGCCGTTTTGAGTGAATGGTTTTTACATACATATGTACATCCAGGCGAAAGCTTGAAATTATTGCTTCTCGTGTTGATATAATTGTATGTAAATGAAATTTTTTTGGGAACTCAAACATCATGAAAAATAAAAAAACTTTAGTAAGCTGATGAAATACTTTTTTACTTTATAAATTCCTGTGCATTTTTACAGCGTGATTCGATACTGCAAAGTTGCGATCTAATTTCCGGTTTCACCGGAAGTTCTTATATTTGTAGAATTGTAACACAGATTATTTCTTTACATTTAAGATTCCTTTTCAAGTTCTGAACATATTTCTATACATATTTCCTATAGCTGAAGTTGGTAATATTCGGGACTTTAAAATTGTTTTAAATTTTAAGATAGATAAGAAACGTTTTTAAGAATTTACAATTTTATCTGTAGATACTTGAGACAATTTCACCAAATTTCAGACAAATGAATCCATCGTAAGATTGAAAAAAGTACTTTAAAGTAAAACAACTGCTGGCAGTAACGGATATTAGCATGCTTCCGGTTTTACCGGAAGTACAAAGATATTTTCATTATTGAAGGTGAAACTACTTGAGATAATTTCACAAAATTTTATACCTTTCGAAGTTAAGTCATTTTGATTGTATTTTGGAGTCCGGAAGTCTTCATATATATTCCCTATAGCTAAAGTTGTCAATTTTTGAGATTTTTTCTTCAAATTTTAGTACATTTTTAGAGAGTAATATGTAGATGCTTGAAATAATTTCACCAAATTAAGTTAATTAAGTTAAGAAAGTTTTTTTATTGTATTTCGATACGGATTTACCGGAAGTTGGTGCCACCTTCTTTTTCTTAGATCATGGTAGAAGTTTATTTACATTTTTGGAAGGCGCTTAAAATTCTGAATATGTTTCTCTGAATATTTTCTATAGCTAAAATCGGTAATTTTCGAGATTTTTTGAGAATTCACTTGAAATTTTGAGTACATTTTTAGAATTTAAACTGAAGATGCTTCAGGTCATTCCATCAAATTCTCAGCATAGTTAAACTGACCCATAGCGAGTTTGAAAGATATATTTCTAAAATGAAATAACTTTCGGTAGCAGAGGAAACCGATCTAGTTCCGGTTTTACCAGAAGTGAAGAAGATATTTTTATAATTTGAGATGAAACTAAATTTTATATGTAAATATAGTAGGAATTTATATACATTTTTGGATATCGAAATATATTTCTCCAAATATTTCCTATTTTATATTTCCTTTAGTTTTCTTGACATTTCCAAAATTTAAACTGAAAACACTTGACATAATTTTAGCGCAGATAAAGTGATGTACAGCGAGATTGGAAAACGTATTTTTAATGCGGGAAAACTCCCGGTTCTACCGGAAATGTGTATTTTTATTGCATTACCGGAAGTCAATACAATAAATTCATGTAAATATTTCCATTTAATTTCAGAAGTTTCGATTCTCCTCGGTGATCGTGTAATCTCTCCTTGTCTTTGATTAAGCGCTACTAACGAATTAATTCTTAATGTACGTACTTCTGCTGGATCGTAAATTTCAAATATCCCTCCCCAAGCGATAAGGAAACCGAACTGGTGTTAAAAAAATAAACCGGCACCTTTCAGACGTTTGAGGGAAGCGAAAAAAGGAATGTAGATTACGTAACTTTTATTTGCTGGAAAAGAATAAGTAGATTTAATAAAGAGAGGTATCGTCTTTTCCTCAAAACGATCAGTTGTGGCAGAAATTTTTTAATAGTTCAACTTTTGATGGCGTAACACCAGGTGAGCGGAATTTTTGGCAAATCATACTGCTTTAGATTTTAGACTTTAGATTTGTGTTGTAATTCCTTCTAATTATTTTCCATTTAATGGTATAAAAACATCTTAGGGGGAAATTGTATTTTGAGGGTACGCCGCTTTTAAATTAATTTCAAACAAAAGTAATCCTATATTACCTGGAGAAATTACATTAATTAACAAAAACAAAGCTCCACAACGAGGAAAGAAAATTAGGATATTCGAGATAGCTTTGTATTAAAAGCAGAAATCTCCGTTGTTGTGAACGAATGTAATTAATTAAGTCTAATTGATCTTTGATAATGATTGTATACGAGGATACGTTGAAAATTATATAAGAAAAAAAGAACTTTTATACTTCCATTCGCTTTTCGTTTGCCTTAAAAGCAACTTCTATTGTTCTTATGTAGAGTATCAAACATCTCTATAAAAGCTTGAGCTTGCCTAATGGCACATTTGGACTGCTGGGAATTTTCAATAAGATTTCACACAACTAGAATAGTCTCAATCACTCGAATAGTCGATATATTTCAATATCTTTTTCTTTCCTCTTAGCTCTTTTCCTACTCGCTGCGAATATATTTTATTCAATCTTATCTTGACCATCATTTCATTTTAAGAAATTCTCTTTTTGGAGAATAAAGTAATAGCGGTGGTTATTTAAAAGGTTATTCTTATGGTTTCGTTGGTATTCAAGCCTCTACCTTTATTTGAAATTTAAAACAAAAGAATTATCACCTTATTAAATTGAAGGTGCCCTTTTTTATTGGGAGCAATATTTCCCGCTTTTACTGTTATCAATCATAAAACCGTTCCGTATCTATAACATAAGGGAAGCGAGTAAATATGTCCGTTTTTCCAAGCGTTGAATAACGCATAAAGAAAATTAAATTGACAAGAAATGAAGGAAACTCTGAGTGTGTATATATGATGCTGAATATAAATCTTGAATAATTCTTACCTTAATAGAATGCTAAATAAAAAAAGGGGTCTTCTGTTGGGGATCATAGCTTTTTATGATCCAACTAACTCAATTATTAAGGCACATTTTTGCTCCTCCCAAGAGGTAAACTTTTTATGAACTATAAAATCGAACTTTTCCGCCATATAAGCAAAAGTGAACAAATATAATTTTTATATCCTTATGTCTGTAAGATTTATTACGCATGTACCTGAATATTTCTATGTTGTGTATACAATGTGTCCACAAATAAACCTAATTATAAATTTATGTTTTAAAACGTTTTGCTTTACTTTCAAAAATATATTTTTTAACGAAAAAATATGTCTTAAATGAAAACGAAAACATGTATCTAAATTAAATAGGGAATATTCCCGTAATTTGACCAATATTTAGTTTTTTAGATATTGCGTATTCAATTGAAATTATTGCCAAATGTTTAAGCTTTGTCTGAAGCTTTTCTAAGAAGCTTTAATCCACTTGTAACTGATGTTGTAAGAGTTAAGAGAATTCTAAGGGCAATTAAAATATTGGGAAATGTATCAAACAAATTATTTTAAAATTATACTCTAGAACTTTCTTTATTTTCTGAAAAAAGTAAAATTGTCAATATTTCATTACATAATAGTATTAATATCACTTGCACCTCTCAAAAAATTACGTGAGATCAGAACAAAAACAATCGAAATTGTGTGAAACAACCTTGGGTCTTAGGCAGGGGTGAATCCTAAGTCCTGTGCTATTTACGATAGTATAGGACGAGGCGATAAAGGAAGTAACATGAAAATTAAACCTCTTGAGGTAGGTTATTTGGAAATGGAATTATGGTTATCAGAGCTGTATTATGCAGATGATCGTGAAGGTCAAAAAGCTTAACAGAAATATAGAAATATATAACAAAGCGCTAGAGAAGATAAATGTGAAAATTAGTGAAGAAGAAACAAAAACGATGATCATATGCAACACAACAACAGCATGTAATACAGGTAGGGAATAAAAAACTGGAACGAATACACAAATTCAGATACTTGGGATCAACCTTAGCCAGAGATGGAAGAATAGATGAAGAAATAAAAGAAAAAGTAACAGCTGGAGGAAATTTATTTAACAGTATTAAGAACTCAATTTTGGGTAAGAAAGAAATGCCTAAAGATATCAGAGCAGAAATATCCAAACTAATATATGGATATCAGCAGACGAATTACACTTATAATATTTATGGAGACCATTTTCAGCATTACACGTATGTTGCACAACCAACCAATATCTGTTACTAATTCCAAGTGTGATGAACTGTATATATACTACTTCCTTATCTCATTCATTTTATCTTCTTTACAAAAACACGTTTACTGTTTATCGGGTGAATGTTATTTTCTTCGACAACTTATACCTTTATAGTAACTAACAATCTAACCTAATAAAACCAATATAGTAAATGCAATTAAAAACTAATTTTACAATACTACAAAACAGGTTGCATTTGCATTGGATACGAAAACGATTATGTTTGACATTATTTAAACTCTCCACTTCAGCTAAAAAAACATCTGTAAGAATGTTGATATATTTGTCTTTTTTTGGCTGCTCAATAAAACTCATTCAAACCAACCAATTTCTGTCCGCAGAAGAAAAATTGCGTAGTGCATACATATTTATACGTTGTCTACATGTTTCATAATTTTTTAAATTTCTAGATTCAGAATTGTCCTTTGTTAGATCGAATTTCGGTATAACTCGCCATTTGTATATTAAAACTTCAAAATTGTGAAAATTTTTGCATAAGTTATTGTGTCATACGTATTTGTGTATAACAAAAATATATATCTTGAAGTTAATCTTTTATCTTGTTTCAGAAACGCGGATTATTCGAAGGTAAGATTTATTTAAAATATTATTTTATTTTTTATGACTCAAAGATCAAAAGTAAAAAAAAAGAGAATGGAAAGAGCCGTTTCGTGTCATCCTCACAAGCAAAAAGCGTGAAAATAAAATACTTTCGTCACCTCTTCTTATTAGCTTTAGTTGTTTATTTGGCTCGCGAGTTCCTAAAAGAAAGGACAACATACAAAATTTGACGTTTCCAGGGCGCTCCGTCGCTCTTCTTGTCTCTTTTCCGTCTCTTTCACGTTCTTTTTTCTTACTTTGCGCCTTTTCCACCGTATTGTTATGCAGTGTCCCTCTCCCGTTGAATTTAATGAGAAAAATTTTATTATCCATCGGAAGATTATAAAGCATTTTTCCAATTTGGTGACGTCATCGAGATTCTGGATTCGCCACCCTTGGCGTCAGCAAGTAAATCTAATTACCCTTAACGGTTTTATTTACCTTTTTCTTTGTTTTGAGGTATAATTTTAAATACCGAGGGAACATTTCTTAATATATTAGCAGTTGCAGTTTTTCTTTTGTCTCCACTTTCTTTTAGCTGGAAAGAGAAGGAATCACTTCTGATTTTTTGCTAGATGTAATTAACTTGTAAATGAAAAATATAAATATGTAATTTATTTTGCGTTATTCGCTTGCAAATACTGGCCGTTTCAGAATTTTTACCCTCGCATTTAAACTCTGTTCGTACGAGATTAATATTGGATTTCTATGAAATCGTTTTCTAACGTTTAGTATTAAATTTGAATTTTAAATTGAGAACAATAAATACCCGACTGAATTTTTTTCCATAAGAGACGAACCGCGTTTTCTACCACAACTTAAATAACCTATTTTAAAAAATTGAATTACAAATACTGCTTTTCGCACAGATACATTTACATTTGCATATGAAACAGTGTTTAACAGGATATCCTTTTGGATGAAGAGCTACAACAACCACATGCAACGCTTGATAATTCAAAAATGTGAAAAGGTATGTGTTATCAAATGTCACTTCTATGTAACATTTTACATTAAAGCCTGCATAAAATTATGTTTTGCTCCATTCTATGAGCTTCTATGTTACTTAAAATTTGAAATTAAAATGAGACTCTTGATAAAAACATGATCTGTGCGATTATATATGGAATTAGTTATATACATATAGGTATAACATGTTTAGTGACGTTTTGTAAACTACACAGGGCCCATCTGAAAAATCCTAAAAGGTGAAAACGTTACTAACAAGAAAAGTTTCCAAGGTGTCAATCACCGATTAGATCTGAACTGACAAGCGAAGTGTTGTAAAAACCTCACGTTTAGAGGGTGAAAGCTGCCCCTGAAATTTTAACGATTTTCGGATTTTTGCAATTTATACCGTTATTACGAATAAGAAAAATAAAATTATATATCTCTAAATACGTCTATTAAATGAACCAGGACAAGATTTTTTACCACCCGTATCAATATCCGCCCAGCCCCTTGCGGAGAGGGGGTTCACCGGAAAAGAGCAAAATATACGCACAAGTGATGGTAAATACCATTTACCTACGCTTGCTGACCCTTCACTCCTAACTATCCGGAAAAAAATTAAAGGTTACTGGCATAGTATAGAATAAATTCAAACAATTTTAATAACCTTGTATGTCATGGATTTCATTTTAGAACTGTTCCAATTTGAAGCCAAAGTTTATATTTATCACGAACAGTTGTTTATTTCAAAAAGCGATATATATTATCGAGCATCATTTTCCACAAACAAAAATATTTTGAAAATTTCTATTTCTGACAAGTACGGGATGTGTATGGACTGTTATTAATTCGTAATAATTTGTAGTGGAAAGTAACTACATGGTTACACGTTAATCCAAGTACAATTATCCGTTTCCTAATAGTCACATATAAGTGTAATGAAAAACAATTAACTAGAAGTGATCCACGCGAAATATAGCTACATGATGCAATAAAAGATATAATCGATATGAGCGTTCGGGAAACTTTCTTTGTATTTGAGACTAACAATGGATTAGAATTTAAAGATACATTTCTCCATATATTACGGAGATTGCAGATGAAACTTAGAAGAAAATGAAGAAGCATGATGGAAATATAGATTCCGATTATAAGAGGAAGGCCGTTGAATTTTGGAGATCGGACAAACAAATGAGAGGATCGCTAGCTTCTGTGCCATTCAAATTTAAAACAGTAAGAAATCTTCGGCAATTATATAAGTGAGAAAAATATTTAGAAAGAGAAGGAATTAATTTGATAGTCCTATGGAAGGCGTATTTAGGGATACATATATAATTTTATTTTCTCTAACGGTGTAAATTGCAAAATCCGAAAATCCTCGAAATTTCAGAGGTTCCGTCTAAACGGAAACATATTACAACACTCGGTAGATCCTACAAATTTGCCATGTTTCAATCCAGTCGATGCGTGACACCTTGGAATCTTCCATTGTAGGCTAGGAAAATTCCAATGTGTCAATGACTGATTTGAATGAAACTGGGCATATTTACAGAACCTGTGTTGTAATTAATTTTTTCAATTTCAGCAATTAACGCCGCTGCATATGAAAAAGATGACAGCCAAATTTCTTTTGTCGGAATGATTGGTAACTTACAAGTTAGAAAAAGGACTTTTATTAATAAGGTTTTAAATAACAGAATATGTAGCTTCAATTTAGTATTTGGAAAACATTCCGTTGGTTTTCATTCAAATTCCTGTTAACATAAACATTACGAATTTTTCCTACTAAACGTAGGGTTTCGGATTTCATTGAAATCGGTAATCGACTCCCAGTAATCTTCACTGCTATGAAAAGTCTTCATTTCACGATTCTCTGGCATTCCTAAACATTTGTTAGGAAGTTTGTTTTTTTTTATTTTTCAGTGGTAGATGAAAGCTATTGTTGGTTGAGTTTTTATTAGTTATTGTCATAGGATTTCTCTTTGTCGAAAGAGTTGCAAAACCGGCGATTGCCGAAGTAAACAAATTGAAATTCCTTTCTGAAACAATTATTCAAGCGCAATAAATTTAGATTTATGAAACGCGGGGCATATCTGAACTTGCTCACCTGAGCAGGCGGAACTTCTATTGTTCCTTTGCCCTTCGAGGGCGAGTCTAGTCTTTTTGTTTTATTGTTCTTCGTATATCTTCACGCCTGTTTCGCAAAAGTATTTAAACTCAAACTGTGGTGTTTATCGTGCAGCATCTTTAGAAATGGAGAATTGTAGGGGCTGCATGGACGGGTAAGTTGTGCATCTTTGCGTATGAGTAAAACGTAAATAGATTATTGAACATGAATTCTCAAAAATCTAATTTATCTCATCTTTTTTAAATAAGCCTACGGGCTACGAAAGTTGTAAAACTATCCGCGCAATGAATAAAATTTTACGTTTTAACGCTTGGGCAAAAGCACAGAACGCATTAGCATGTTTTATAACTTCATAATCAAATGCTGGGCTTGAATATATAAGGTTCGCGTGCTATAGGGTAGTATTAGTTTAAGATTAAATTTAGTAATGTACAAATTATCCCTTGCATTCCTTTATATATAGATATGTAGATAACATCCTTGCTATAAATTTGTTTGCTATAAAATTTTTATTAACCAGACATTAATTTCGTAGTATAATTACATAAAAATACCTTATACCGTTCCTTGAGAAGCAACGAATATTATGACAAATATTATTGAGAGCGTTTTAATTTAGATAACCGGGTTTGTGTTCAAGCTCTACGGTGCACTGTTACGGACGATAAGCATTTTGTATATGTAGAAACGATCGATATATCAATAGTAATTGCAGACAAGTTTAACTCAATTCCAGAATATTGTTAATATTTAAAAAACAATTATTAAAAAATCTAGTCGACGTTATAAATTGTAAAATCAATATTCTCTATTACTTATTGCGGTAGTATTTCGACGGGAAATTAAGGTTAAAAGCATCCTTTCAAAGTATAATGTTCAATTTACGATTTAACATCAAGTTTATAGTGGAATAATAAGTAAATTCCTTGGTCAAGTTATCTATCTAACATTCACGAGATAAAAGAACTAAATATAAGACCTTAATCAAGAAAATGGACCTAAACTTTTTTTTCCAATTTAAATTTTACGCACAACTTGCTATTAAAGGGGAGTCAAAATAGCTTTTCTATGTCGCTTAACAAAAACCCTAGGAATAGATTCTACACCGTACGTTCTAAATATGGTTTAAGTGTATCCCACAAAAGTACTTCAAAGATCTATCTCTTCAGATTACTCTTGTCAAATATAAGTTTAAAAATAAAGTTCTTTGGGTTTCCAAACGGGCAAAGTCCTCTCTATCCTATCCTTTGTCGTGTGGAGGAGGGCATGTTATAATACGTTTTCTTTAATTTAGTTAATCGGTCAGTAATTTGGTTCCCTTTGAAGCTTTCTTTATGTGGAATAACATCGGATTTCCTCTTTCATTAACCGGATCAAATAAATTTGTTTAACTTTCACCGTTTAATTTAAAGTTAAATAATGTAAAAGAAGTTTGAAGTAGGTAAACATCCGTTGGTACCTATTAGTGGAAATACATTTATTTTATAACTGCAAACATAATAAAAAATTGAGAATGTAACGTTGGAATAAATTTTACATCCAAGTCAGCTTTAAAATAAATTATTAGGTATTGTCTGTAACTCTCGGTGCAATGCAAAAAGAACACATTTGGAATGGACTGCAAATTACAAACCCCGCACTTTTGCTTTGATCTGAAGATTAAAAGTATACCGGGAGTTACATAACAAATTTATTTTCTGCATCGGTTATTATCCTTTGATCTTTTTATAAATTATGGAGGTAACTAAACGTGAATACATAGAGCTAGTTTGTATAGAGTGGATTATTTTTCAACAATTGCCATAATGTTAATCCCACATTATAATATGATAATAATAAATTATAGATCATTTTCGTATCAATAGAATCTGAATATATTCATATGTACACTATACATAATAAACACGTGTAATGCCCAAGCTATTCTTTATAATGAAAGAAACAAGAAAACAAAAATACCTACGTAAAAGCTTTTTCATTATTACTTTGGGTCTCTGGAATTTAATTATTTGGCTTTAATTGGAGTCTATTGCGGCCAAATTCGAGGACTTGTCGCAAAACCGACGACTTTAAATCTAATTTTGCGATTTAAATGCCGATTTAAATCTTTTGTTTGGTTCGGAATTCTAATTTTAAAAATTCAAAAATAATAAAAAATATATCAAAACAGACAAGTTCTTTTTGGATAGCTTATTTATGCCGGATACCTGGATTACTCTTTTCTTAATTTGCGGCAAGGTATAGTATGTGTAAGATGGCATATTTGCACTGTCGTTTATGGATGAAATATAGTACGCTTCAATAAGAATATATACTTAAAAGCTAGATTTATTTCTTTTTTTCTACCTGAAAACGCTCTTACATGTTTACACCGAAAACCATTATATTCATACTAAGAATGTATAATAGACATTGCAAAATGTACATTTTTATACGACAGTCAGTCAATTAGCACTAGTGAGTGTTAAAATTAACGCTAGTGCGTGTTGAAATTAATATTCACTTTTTGAGAAAATTTTGCATCGATGAAAAATACTTTTTACACGCGCAATTTGGTAAAACTACATTCGTGAGTGTGGACCTATATGGTACTAATTTTGTGTATACAAAGCTTAAATTATTCTTTAGAGTTCACTTTACTTCCTGTGAATCAAACTATTTTTAATATTTGCCGCTTTGTTGATCAACTTCACTCCATACAAGAGGGTGAAGCGTATCAACAAATAATTAAGTAAAAGAAAACACAAGGGAAACGAAGAAAACAATGTTGACCAAATATGTAACAATTACAGAATAGCATATATTTTTCGCAATTTTTTTAAGGTAAATGTTACTATCAATAGTATCAGATACATCAAAATTTGATTTGATTCATCTTACCTACGGTATCCTTTAATTTTTGTTTACATACAGAATGTTCAATTGAAAACAAGATCAATATTTGAATTTATTAGTTGTCTTTTTCTTTTGTTAATTGTTCCTTGTACATATGTTGCCAATATTTTGCATCTAATGCAAATACTACAATTATTTTGTTTAAAGTAATAATATTTTTCATATTCTTACTTCTGACGAACCCAATATACAAAAACAAGCATATTTATTTGTATTTGTACCATGTACCATGTTCTCTCAGGGAATACCAGTATTTAATATTTGGTCAAATGCTCTTTGATGCCTATAAATATAAGTAAAACTTGATCAAACGTTTTATGAACAAAAATTAAATTTAGAATCATAATTACACAAACTATAAGCCTTACATTTAAAGCGCACTAACAGCACAACTACAAGTTTCTATGCTCTTAGGAAACGTCGAAAATAAAAATAAACTGTTTGATAAATCCATTTGCAAAATAGCAATTTTACACATACGTTATGAAAATAATTTTCCGAAGTTTTACATCTGTACATTATCTAATCAGCGCTACAACCTTCAAAATGGGGTACCCTCCAAATAAGACGCGTATTGTCTCCACCTCTCCATCTCTTTAGTTATACCTGATTTCAACCAAATCTGATATATTAGCTACATACATTGGCGTGTCGTAAGTATTTTTCTACAAATTTATAAGGTACTATTAGTATTTTCTTCGTTAGATCAATTAAACACTGTCTTAGTTCCGTATTTTATTTACAAATTTTCCTTTTCTAAATCTTCGCGTGATTATAATTACGCTAAAAGTGCTCTTCTTATTTTTTTGTTGTTGTTGTCGCCGACTGCTTCTTACACATGCATTACATAAATCCATCTTGGCTTTTTTTATGTATTTTTTCTACTCCTCGTTTCACTCTGTTTGTGAATAAAATCGTATATACTGACAAACGGTCTCTACAGCATTGAAGAAGTTAATTACCCTATAAAATATTTAAAGTAGAATTGTAGAAAACGAAGGAGTACTTTTTCTTATACGTAATGTACCTACATTGAAGATAGTAAACCTTCTACTAATTGATTCTTTGTACACTTCGCGCGGGTATAATGGAAGGAACTTAGAAATCCTTAATGGTAGCGATTATTGTTGAAAATATACCTGGCGTAATACTTAATAATTTATTTTTAATCGATACAATTCATATCAAACGGGACTTACCTTGTATGAACAATGTAATGGGTTACTTGACTATGGTGAGTGTCTTGCGATGGTGCCCATGATAAATTGACGGATCTAGATGTGAAGCTCATGATTAAAGGTCTTCCTGGAGGGTCAGGAACGTCTATAATGATAGTAATAATGATAACAATAATAATAATAATAATGATAATAATAATAATAATAATAATAATAATGATAATAATAATAATAATAATAACAATAACAAGGTAAGGACATCATTTTGATATACAACAGATTATATAATAATAGATATGAGATCCCGGTGAATTAGATCCTTTCCACAAGCAAGCGTAATACTCACATAATCTACAACTAATCCTTATTGGGGTCCTTTCAATGCCTACGGAAACCTTCTCATTTGAACAGTTCAAAACCCAATCCAGTGTAAAAGATACAGCTATCCATATTAGCCGGATGCCTTTGATTTATTCACTATTATCTCTAAATGTTTAAGACATGAAATGAAGTGTTAAGACTAGCACCGTTCTAATAGTTTGGAAGTTCGCTCCATGCGAAAGATCTCTTAAACAACGGCTACACAACACATGTGACGTCCTTCCGCATGTCCTGGCAAGCTCCAGGATCTCATGCGTGCAATGCAACCCCAATCGATTACCACCACCGCTTGTCTAGCATGTCTTATCTAATAGCTTGCGTGTCTCAGTCGATAATTGCACTGCTTAAGTTTTGAAGGGAAAAAAGTACGTATTTTATTTTTTTACTTCTCGTATAAAGTATCTATTTAGATACATTATCCTTTCTATTCAAATTAATAGCCGCTTTCCCTTCACAGAGTGAAGCAGCTCCAGAGCACTACATATCAGTATTTTGATCAACTGTAACCAATCATTTGTTTTACAGCTGATCAAAATACTGCACTCGAACTGCTCCGTTCTGCGAAAGGAAAGCGGCTTTTGCAAGAAGAAATTTATTTGAGGATAAGAAATGATGCTTTTGGTAAACTTCCAAGCTCATAAGAAAAGCTTGCTTGTTTGCTTTTAAATTATACCGGACTGTTAAAGCTTAACGCGGTCACTCAACTTAGTTTCTCCAGCTGTGCTGCGAAATTTAATGGCCGAAATATATCAGGAGTTGGAAAGCAAACGTTTGTTTCTTGGAATGAGAAAATTAATACAAATGAATTAATCATTCATCTCAATTATAAATCTTTTATTCTAGATCTTAACGTTCTGAATTTATAATTTTTCTTAGTTATTTCCCATTCGAAAGATTTCATTTCTCACAATTTTAGAAGAAAATATTATTAGATTAAAGCGTCTGTGTCTCAGAATCGATATCTCGGCTAGATACCGAAAAATAATAATTTTATTACGTTGCCGGGAATCTTTCTCCTTTTTCTAACTAAAAGGAGAGACATCGTAATCACTTTACCGCTGATTACCGCTAACTTCTAACGAACAGGATATGGACTAGTCCCCTAGTATTTTTAATTATTCCCTTTTTAGTACTACATCGTAATAGTTAGTAGGTTGTTGTGTGTGTGTATGTGTCACAAAAGAATGGAACTTTTATTAAAAATTTATAACCTGCTTATTCGGCATCAGCTACGGACGGAGTTGCAGAGCCATTTTGCTTGCCAGAACTTGCAAAAGAGAGAGCAAACTTTAACCATTCTTAGGGTATCATACATACGTTCAATTTTTACTTTTTAAATTTATCAAAACTTTGCTTGAAGTTCGAGTTAGACCAGAGTATATGGACAGTTTTATAAACTTGTTAGTTTTCGTCTACAAATATAACCAGGGATTTTTATATATTGTATTTGAAAATGATAGAATTACGCGGGAAAGATAAGGAGAGAGTATTTTTGGAGATTTTGAAAACTTCTTTTCACATTTCTCAATATTTGGCTCAGAAACTAATGGAATTTCACTTTACGACAATCGATTCTATGGGTTGGTTTTGCTCTTGAAACAATAGATTTGGGCTTTAGACGTAACTGAAAAATTAGAGAAGTTAGCGTATTTTATGTTACGGAAATGGATTCTTCATATTCGTTTTGATCTGAAGACTCCTTATTTAGACATTTGTATCTCCGTCGGATTGTTGCAAAATCGAGTTTCAAATTCAAAAAAATAAAAATAGAATCCGTACAGAACACAAATTGCATTATCGCAAATACTGTTAGAGACTCTAGAGAATTATTTTTTTTTGTAATGAGCGGTTCAAAATCCATAAAATAGATTCGATAAAGCAGTAATTTTCAAAAAAAAATATTAGATTAATTTTATAGATTTTGATAAATTGAATCGATCGATAAAAAGCACAATATTTGGTAGAGAGCGTTTCAAAGTTTAAATTTTCGTTGGTTTTTTTGTATTTATTGGAATGTAGAGGAAGTAAAAGAGATAGAGAGTTGTGTTTGTGGCAATCGATTCTACGGGCCAGTTTTAGCCAGAAACGTAAAATTCAGGAGGATCGATTATTTTGAAGGTGATGATTTCAAAATAGCGAATTTTCAAAAATTTTTAACAACTCCAATTTCTGGATAAAATTGTATAAAAGTGTTCAGGGGCTTAGTAAATATGTGGTGATCATTTTTAGCGTAAATAAGCACTTAATTTGTTTATGTCTTTTCTCTTGTATCTCAAATATAATTTACTTCGCCTCGCATTTTCGTACTATATCTCTTGCTTGCAACCCTTAAAATTGGTTTTCGTTTATATCTAAAATTGATATACAAAGATCTAATAAAATTCTTCCTTTAAAGGGAGTGTTCCTTTTAAAAACTTATTAATATTTCCTCATAGCCTTCTTGCTTTTGGCTAACTCTTCTCCAAAGATCATTTAATTACAATATTATTCGATATTAAAAATACAAAGAGCGTCCTTGTCTTGGTTCCTTCACATAATTGGTTTTCGATCACCGATTCTTATCTGGGAGTTCGATTATTATATTTTAACCAAAGTAGTCTTTTGAGGGAAAAGCCACGGCTACAAAGGATGGAGAATTGAATTTTCTGAAATAGTATCAAGGGATGAGACCTTCGCGTTGTCTTTCTGCGGTTATTCCATCGTCAACAGTTGATGTTTTTTTTTTTGTCGAGTGGAATGTGGTTAACCGAAATTACTAAATTTTAATTAACGCCAAAATTTATTTTTGTCCCCCGAAATGAGAATGCGATAAATTATTCTGTCAATTAATTTTGAATGTAAAAGAGGTGAAATTAAAAAAAAAAGGAGAAAAACATTCATTTGCATTCGCATTTTGACGTATGTGGCATTTGAAAAATGTTTTTCGCAGCATATTATTTTAAAAGTGCATATTTCACTTTTCTAATTAGATATGAATCATACCGTGCACGCTGTTATTTTTACCCTTTTAAAGGTCGGTACCAGTAAATTAAAAAATATAATCCCCGTACCCATGCCAATCTACCGTTACTTATTCCATTTTGGATTGCTTATTTGCTTTACATTCGCTATAGAATTATTATTAAATGGATTGAGATTAGTGTGTATAGAAATTAGTTAATCCTCCAGAAATGCTTTATTTAGAGTATCTTAGTAGGCGTCATCGTGAAATGAAGGGGTTGTTTTGAATTCAGAGCCGAATTTGTCACACTTGAAGTAACCGGTTTGATTCGGAAAACGTTTAGGTGAATGAAATATATACCGAGTGAGTCAATGGTTTAGAAAAGCTTATTTTACAAAGATACATATGTAACAACCATCACTATTGTGATCTATACTACATTCCGAATATTCTTTATTCTTAAAAATAATGTTATCCCAATATGCATACGATTTGGTTCCATATTCTACTACTTCCCTATTTTTGTTTTTCGTTGTTGTTGGTTATTATTTGTTATTTTTCTTTATAATATTGTGTTTTTTATTATATAATTATATAATCAGTTTAAACCTGCTATTTAAAACGAAACTGTAGATGTTATAAAAGCAACTGGAAAAATTATGTCGAGGAAAGATTTTTTCATTTCATATTAGAATATCATTTTTGCCTCTGGCATGGTTCACATGCTGAGTTACCGTGATTAACCGCTTCCCGCTCAGTTAGTTTCATCTCAGGCGTGGTTTACACGTTGAATTACCATTCTAACTGTCGCTTACCACCTTTGCCTCTCCTGAAGAACCCCCATTGATTGTGGGCGAAACGTCGAGTATTCGTCTAACAAAAAACGACATGACATGGTCCAAACCCGGAACACGTTTAGTTTTAACATCATTCTTCTTTGTCATAGTTTGTAGAACGTTAACAATATCTTTCACTGAATTTTTGCTTGGCTGTATATCATTGTATTACTTTGGTATATGATGAACACATTATCATTATTATTATTACTATCACAAAAAATTATTCTTCTTCTACAAATTAAAAGAAATATATGTTTCCTAAAAAACTATCAACTATCTTGAAAACAAGAGGCTTACTAACATTAGTGTATACAACATTTTTTTATATTTTATAGTCCTTTATCGTGTGGTACTACGCACGGTAGTAGTTTCAATGTCACCCGGTATATAATCTGTCTTTTTTTTATGCAAGAAATTTATACATTCCAGTTACTTTATTAATAATGATATAATAGTGCAAAGAAGAAACAAGTAAACAATATCGTCTATTATTTAAATTTATCCATATTATTAATCAATTTGTCATGAAGTATAGTTTTATTAAAAAGATACGAAAATAGAAGCTTGTCTGTCATATTTTAAATGTTTCACTTACATAAAGCAAGAGATAATTCAATTAATGATAAATAAAATCTATGTAATTAAAAAACAATTATATCTTTTTCAAATAATCTACACGTACTCTTTAATCTTATCTCAGAAGTCACGGAGTTATCGTTTTAGAAAAATTATTTTACGGTCTCGTATATTTTTCTGAATACAAAAAATTATTGGATACTAGAAATGTTATCTTGAAAGTTAATATGTACAGGACGTTCTTCTTTGAAAAAGTGTACGTATAATATAAAGATAATAAAATTTCATCTAACCTTGAACTATTAAGCGGACCAATATATCTGGTTTCGGACGATTGTTGACCAGGCAAATGTAGTCTCCGCTGTCTTCAGCCACCGCTGGATGGAAACTAAGCCCAAAGGAGTTAGAAACTAATGAAATGCGATGCTGGTTGACCCACACTGTAGTACTATCGCTCATAAACTCAACAAGACTCAGATGATTTGTTAGCGAGAGCCATTCCAACTCCAATATTAGAGAATGTTCATTTACCCCTGGACAAGATATGGACTTGTTCTCCCCAGCTTTTATCACAACGGTGTGCACTGGCAGTCCGGTTACGTCTGTAAAGTAGAAGAAAAAAATAAAGCAAAATATTAAGAGACGGAGAACGTAATCTTGGCTGTAATAAAATATTTTCAGGAGTTAGTACATACAAATCCCCAATTTAATAATTTTCAACGCTTGATTGATATGAAAAGGGTTGCAAGGTGTTAGTACTGCCAGGGGCGACAGGTAAAGCAAAGAGGGAATATCATACATATACAAAAAATGTCTTTGTGTTTTCTGTATCATTTTAGAAAGCTAAACATAAAAAATTATACTATATTACGCCACTTTTTCTGACTGTACAGACGTTGGTTATTTTATTTTATGTTTTGTATAGTTTAATAAATATACAGAATGTCCAGCTAGTGCTTGGAGGGAAAATAATTCCCCCCTGAGCAATATAGAAAAAAAGTTATCAAATGAAAAATAGTTGAAGGTAAGTTCTGCAAGTATAGAAGGTGTTCAGTTTGGTGCCGTCAATTCATGTCAACTTTCTTTACCATCGTCGTGACCAATATTTAATTAATTAGATTTTGGTAACTATATTAATCTATTCATTCTATCTATCTATCATTTCTAATCTTCATCGGAAGGGTTCCATTGTACTTAAAAATATGCGTGCGGATGACACATCTGCGGATGGGCAGTCAACATGTAATTCTTTTAACGACTACTTCTCTTATGTTCACCATTGTGTCGTTATACTAAATCACGAATTCGTACAGTTAAGTGTATTGGACGTACGGAAAGTTATTAGTCTGGGTGAAATTCCAGTGTGTACTTTACGCACTTGCTGTGATTATTTAGCACAGCCAGTTTTCGTAATTTTCAATCATTGCACGCATGCTGTTTTCTATCCCCTTGGAAACTTGCTGGTACCGATTTTTAAGAGTGGTGGCCTTGATTAACAACTACCATTTCGGCTAAATCGAATTGAAATTACTAAACTAACTAATAATAATCCAAGCAAAAAGTCTCATTAAAAAAGTTTTTGTTGATTAAAAAACGACTTTCTCTGTGTGTACATACTGGATAATTTTGACAGTAAAATACAGGTAAAACAGGTAAATTATGGGTAAAAAATATAGATCATCAGATTTTTATTAATAAATTGGTGAGGCTGGGTTTGCACAGAGACGTCCTCAAATTATTACAATCCACATATCCAATATCTCATAATTTTTTAAGTTTGATGGCTACATATCTAGAACGGTGGCTATTACATCGGGTGTCACGTAGGACTCCCATCTGAGACCACTATTTTTCAATCTATATATATACTTGCGTCAGAAATTCTATTTTTCTTCAATATGTTTATGAAAGAACTTTCTGGATGATAACGCAAGGCGTAAACTAGCTTTTAGCTCGTTTTTCAAATTCCGGTCTCGTGCCATGAAGCTTATCTTTCTATTTCGCACTTCTACGATTTTTTTGACATTTTATAGGCATATTTTCAAATACAAAGCAAAATATGTCTTGTTCATTATGGTCGGTCTACTCCATGTTACTTTAATATCCTAGTAGTTATAAGAATGTAGACATATCAAAATACTCAAATCACAAGCATTAGAGGTGGAAAAATGAATGAATTTATTGTGAAAGCTAATAACACATTACACCTCGCAATAAAGTGGTGTTTAGTTTAGGTTGTCTTCATACTAGGTTGTATTGGTGCATGTAGGCGTGAAAAACTAATCAATGTAATATTAAATGAGATAAAATATAAGATTGTACTGTATACGAGAATACCATGCCGCAACTTGAGCAAGGAGCTCTTGATGAGACTTGTAAATGGTGTTGAAATCATAACCTGCACACCTGTAAAAGACTACAATCGTCTCTTTTACAAGGAGAAGTAAAGTCTGTCTAAGATCACCCTCCAACGAAGGAAGAACAATTAGCTTCAGCTATTAAAAATACTTGGGAATCACGTTCGACAAAAAAACTAACACGGAACTCACATCTCCAACTTGCAGAAAAAAGCCATTACGACGTCATTAGTACTTCGTAAAAACCAAGGTGTTAGCCTCAAATACCTTCTGGTCATATCTAGCAATAATCAGAACCATAACCCCGAAGACAGCAACCCCAACAAATTCACAACATCACAGATATGATATGTACCAATCCCACAATAACGCTGGAAGTCTTTCTGAGGTTAACCGCGCTTCACATCCTCATTCTTTGTATAATGAAGCGATTACAGCCTAGGGACCTTAGAAAGCATCTCAAAATCTTTGAATATTAAATTATCTAATGCACTTTGCAAATGACATGATTCCTATGCAATACAAGTTTGATCAGCCTTATAAGGTGATCATTGAAAGCCGTAGTGCACATCTGCTGAGCTTCACAGCAAAAGAAGTACCCTAGCATGTTATATGGATGGCTCGAGAATAGGTGTTAGAAGAGGTATAGACACGATGGGCTTAACTACCAGCTAAAGATGCCTACAGGACTCCACACCGACGTATTTCAAGCATAGATTACTGCTTTAAACCTGTGCGCCATAAAAAAATCTCGAGAAAGGGATACGAGGTGCAACTATGAATATATTCAGCGACAGTCAAGCAATTCTAAAGGCTGCTAAGGCCCACACATACGAATCTGGTTTGATAAGGTAATTGGGACGCAGTAACCACGTAACTTTGAGATGGGTCCCAAGGGAAGGAAGGAAATGAAAGGACAGATAAGCTGGCCAAGAAAGTAGCGAACATGCCTTTTATGGTTCTAACTCCTTTTGTGGGCTCCAAAAGAATCACATGGGAGGACAATCAAAAGGTCTCGTGTTGGGAAATTGTTTCAATACAAAAAAAGTCCAAAGCACAGGTTCGCCAAAACCAGCTAAAATAGCTTATCGTGCAGCAAATCGTAAATTACTAGCAGGATTTTTGACAGGTCATGTAACCCTACAGTATCACTTATTTAAGCTAGCAAAAATTGAAGTTGAGAGGGTTGCTATCAATCCCACACGACATCAACATTTCAGTAGACCATTCCTTGCATCTACTGAACCGAAGGAAGAAGATCCTAGAGTAGTACTAAGACCATTATAATACACAAGCGCATTTTGTTACAGTAGGTTATTAAGGTCGCAGTGGGCAAAGGCATCTATGCCACGGCTCGACTATAATGATAATAATAATCATCCTAACGAAGTTTATTTCGACACGTGTTTGCGTGTGGAAAAGTACATATTTCGTATGCAAAACAGAAAAAGTCTTTTTTGATCTTCTGTACGTATGTATGTATGATACGTTTTTGCTTGCGAAAATTTCAACCCGACTTTTTACCCTTGTTAACATGTGTAAAAATTATATTTGACTGTAACTAAACTACTCTACCTGAATATCTAGTACCACTAGCTGAAGCACACTACCTAGTTAATTGCTTTGAAACGCTGTTACAAAGGCAGTAAAGTTAAATATGTTATCATTTTGTTTGTGCGTGATGCTGAACAATTCATAACACCTTTCATACGGCAAAAGTAAAGCACGTGATTTTTTTAATATATCTTGTGCCTGGGGAATGGTCGTAATAGAACTATTGTTTACGGTTACCAATATTTATCATTATTTCGATTGAAAGCAAATATAGAGGCGTGTATTGACGTCCACCAATCGAATAAATAATATTTAGTTTAACTTTAAGTTAAAGCCCTCGCTTGGCTGGCGTGATTTTTTTCGTTACGAATAGATATGTTTGTTCGGAAAAAAAGCCATACAACAGATTGTGAGATTTATTACATCTGCTACTTGTTTTCGCAAATTTGTGCGGATGTTAAAGCGTTATTTTTGTTATCATTGTTATTATTCCGAACGTTAGCTTCCTAAATATTTATTAAAGGAAATTTAATAGGATTTTCACGCATATTATTTACATTTCGGTGAATTTCTGTAGTTACAACATAATCTTTGTGAACGTGATAATACCGCAATCAAATTCAATAAGACAACCGTAAAGAAAATCGATGGAATGAATTTTGGGGGATTCTCCCTTTATTAACTGTCGCAGATATGAAATAAAATTATATATAATTATGAAATCTTGACGGTTCTCTGGTATAATTATTTCCTTTCCCTTTTGAAAACTTTATATATCTCGCTGAAATTTAAATACTCCCGAATAAACGTGTTTCATCTTCGTTCGTTAATTATTTTTTCCTTCCCACGCTTTCGCACAAACGAAAGGGAAACGTTTGAATTATTTAGCCATATAAAAGACCATATTCGAAATGCTATAGTCTAGATTTTCATTGCGGTAAAGGGCGTTCTTCAAACGTAGAAAGGGTTATGAGCTCCTTTTAAAATTAGTTCTATAAAAACGTTAGAAATACACAGTGAAATCCTAAAGTACCCCTCATCCCGTACCTCGATTAATTTTTCGGTTTTAAAATAGAAAGTTCCCACCGGCTTTGATACCTCTTTTGGAGCATATTCTGATTAAATCTTCAAAAATGAAATCGAGATGTGAGTGAAGGAAACGTATTTTCAGATACATCCTGCAGTTACGTTCCTCATAACTTTTTAATAAATTTTTAACAGCTTGTACATGGTTCGTAGATTTCTTATAGCTTAAAAACCACTTGACCACATTTTTAAATGACCTACAGGCACTAAGTTAGATGGGAAGATGGTTGCACAAGAGACACATGTTATTTGTTCCTGATATATAATTTATCCGTTCTGATCACACGTTCTTTTTGTAGCGATTTTCAGTGTCCCAAATGTTTACCCTATGACGTTTACCCATAAAGTCCTGCAGTTTCACTACCCAATCTCTGGGTGGCCACAGAGTAACGGGCGTTGCGGGGGTAAATATATATAGGGGAGGAGGCAGCGTTTCGCTGCGCCGACCTTATCCTGGCTGGTTACGGAATCCTTATCTGGACTCTAAGGCCTGGAGTTAGCCCTCGTGGTTTGATTCAATCCCAGTTTTCTGAACAACCTGGGAGGCACGATTTGGGTAGGGCTTTGGCCCGGTTATCCTCGTTGTAGTCGCCTATATACGGGCGGGCCGATCGTACCTCACGGTCGGTTCTGTTTCCGTCGCTAGTCGATACTTGCCAGTTCTTGGCGGGCTTCTAAGTGGTATGAACATCACATTCTCTATGCCAAAGAAGAGAAACCACCAAATTTTGGTGAACGCTCATTGAAGATCAAGAAGAAAGGCTATCACTTTAAAATTTGCACATAAATGTCGGTTGTAATCGTTATATGAATTAAACGTAAAATCTTAACCATGTTCTCTTACGATTTTTTAATCCTGTTTCCATTACAAAACAAAACCGCCTTAAGACTTTTTTTGGATGAATCGGTTTTATTTTATACCCAGGAACATCGGTAGTAACCTGCGATTTCAAATTCCATTGAAATTTAAATAAACCTACCATAATTAATAAAAAAAGAAATAAAGAAATAATAACACTTATCAAGCCACGTGAAAATAAGAGAAAATAATTACGAGAACAAAAAACGAAAATATGAAAAATGCTGGATATAATAACAATAAATAACAAGAATAACTTTCGTTTTTAGATTTGACATTTGCCAGTTTGGTAATTGATACCCAGCATCAAGCTATTTGGATCCACAAACAGATTACAAAAAGCTTTAGTATTACATACCTTAATACTCCTTAAGCTCTACAACATATATAGTCTTCTTGAACGCGTCTTTCAATTGTCTTTTCAAAAATGTAAACATATACAGGTATTCTAGTTAAGATAAGAAAGTTGGCCTCATTTGCGGTGATACTGGAAAATGAAATTGAACTACTGAAGTTAGTTCGTAGACCAATAAAAATTGATCTATTTCTTCTAGAAACGTTAGCTCCTTATTTTATAATTTTCAATCACCCCTAAAAGTTTCTTGGAGGCTTTTAGATGCACCTTGTATGCGTAAGATCTAAAACGAAGAATTAGTAGCTATATTGTATCATGAGCTGTAATTATTAATTAATACTTAATGACGTTAGATAGAACAGGTTTCCTTACTGTATTTATTACATTCTCAACCATAATGATAATATAATTAATAGCTTAGTAATTTTCCTTAAAATTTATACCTCTAACCCTTACGTAACATAAAAGGGATAGTGCTACTACATAGCTTAAGACGAGCTTGTGTATGGAGGTAATTTATTATCTTAATTATAATAAATTTATGCGAAATTTAGGCCTGGGTACGTGAAAAAAATCAGCTAATCGATGTTAATAGTAGTCTAGGGTTAATTTATACCCCTAGTAGGTTCTCGCACCCATTGGCGGTTACAATAAAAGCTTCCAAATTAAAACAAATAGAACAGTTTAATATTAATTGGATTAAAATGTAACAAAATTGCTGCACCTGCAATATCAGCTCGTATAACCTATTTGTTTATATTAACCATAAATGTTCCCTTTGAACCGTTTTTCAAACTAATATGTTTAATTATTTGTAATCGCTAGAAATCGCTGATTGGGTTTCAGATTGTTCCTGTTCAATGTTCAAATTTATTTACGCGCATCAAATATATCCGGATAATTGAAATTGCCTGAGCGATTATCAAGTCTTTTTTTTATTTTCACAGAGATTTCCCGATTTTTTTTTCTCATAATATATACGGTATTGAAGGCAAGTCGGATTCAATCAGGCTTTAAAAGTATAAAGGAGATGTTAAGGATTTATATAAGCGGCAATCCAAAAGACTTTTATTATACAGATACCGCACACTTCTTCTTTTGGTTGAAAATTGAAGTTTTTAGATTGCTGACAGCGGATTTCCTTTATTATGCTGTCCGTTTTTTCTTTACTATAAACCGATGAATATTTATACTATTTGTGGTGGTATTCTCACATTTGTTGGTAGTTATTAAAAAAAGAAAGACGATATTCGGTGGTGTACATCCTCGAATGGGAAAACCGACTTTTTAGAAAACTAAAATACAAGATAACAATACAACATATACAGGATAATTCAGTAAGTTAGATCAAAAAAATCCAATTTTAGTAATGAAATAAAACATAAAGATGCACCCAAGCCTGGGAGCTATATTTTCGAAAATATTCCTTAAATTATGGTTTGCTATTTGTAATAAATATTATGCTTCTATACTCTGTTTTTTAATTACCAGGCGTTACATACTTAGTTCGTAATTAACTATTTTCCATACATGATCACAAAGTAAAAATTATTTCTGAAGTAACATTTGATAAGTACTTGTATTCGGCAAGTTTTCTATTTTCTTAGTTTTAATGTAACTGTGAAGAGAGAAAACGCTAACCAAAGGACATGTGTCTGTCTATCGGGCATCATCAACGTTGTTCCCAGCGTATTCTCTACCTCACATCGCTATTTCCCTTTAGGTTTATCACTCTCCTTCTAAGCATTTTTTGATGTGTTTTTAATACACTCTGTGTATTTTTTTTTCAACTTAAAACGGTTTACATTCCCAAATTAAATAAATTCAAGGATACCCTTGACTTATCTTCATATTTTCGTAACTGAAAATGTTAATAGTTAATATTAAGTTGAGAACTTAGAAAATACCTTTGATTCTTTATGATCATAAGAATTTTTGCTCCAAGAAACCTTTTTCCGATAAAAGTTTTGGGTTTAAATGGATAGTATTTGTTTCTTTCTTAATTATTTTTCTCGCTGTAGTTTCCTTTGGCCCTGTTCTACCAGAAATAGCAGCAACTGAAGTTATTTTATGTTTCACCATATCCAGTAAAACATTTTCTTCAGGTTTGTAAACTTGCCAGTTGAATTCGACAACTCAGATCTTGATTGTTGTCCAAATTTAATAAATTTAAATTGATATTTTACTAGAAAATCATGGAAGGTGTACAAAACTATACATTTCGGAAATTGGACTATTACGTTATATCAGAATATAAAAAATATACAGAGTATACGTTTTCAAAATTGAAGATATTTCCATTTTAATCCTCATAAAATGTTACTTACAAGTATTGAAAGTCATATCAACGCCTGCAATATTATTAAAAATATGAGGAGTTTTCTTTGTTTGGTCTGAAGTATGATTTCTCATTTAGTACCATTTTAAATGTTAAATACATACTTTTAACTAAATAATTCGTTAATAATAAAATAAACACGTATTCATTTTTATGTACAAAACCAGTTTTCTAAATTTAGCAACCTGTTTTTAAAAATCGAGAAACCATACTGTTTATTTATAGGATAGGATAGCAAGTGGTTATTAATAATAGATTTACTCTCTTAAGATACAACATTAACATCTTATAAAGAGTAACGCAGAACGTTATAACTTTATAAATTTTACTATTTTACCTATTTTCGTAGTTGCTCGTTTATTTATGGCGTCGTTTACTTATAGCCTGTGAAACGTTCTCTACTATTTATGTTCGCATAAAAGTTATGAGTGTTAGTAGGGAGTCTCTTGCGTGATCCTTCATTCATTTCATTTCCTGATACTAATTTTTTCCTCACCGTTGAGAGCAAATTGAGTCTCTCTGCGGTAATAGAGAAAATTTCATATATACCATATTCGCAATTTTTAACTTCTAAATCTATTGAATCTTGCGGTAATATTTTTATTCAATCTGCACTCCTGTTTTCTTTCCATATGCATGCAATGTATAGATATTACAAAAGATGGACCTATCAGGACAATGATTGATAATGTTGTGTGTTGTTACTAAACTATCATCATAAAATGTGCACTAGATTCATTCCCCATTTTATTTTTATTTCATAGAGATACACAATACTATAAATGAGAACGCCTTTGGGGTTGATAAAGGACAATTGTTGCATACGCTACATAGAATGACATAGCGGAATCAAAAACAAGAAAAGGTTCTTTCGAAATGATAATAAAAATCACTGTGCAAGGCTTTTATATGACGCTCTCATATAAAAGTAGAAAGCGCTAGTCCCTTAAAATATACATATATATGCCTTTTACGACTATAGAATTTAACCTTTATACTTCACTTGTGTAGAAATGTTAAAGGGAAGGAGGTCTATGTATGCGTTTTATAGATTTGGACTCACATAACGTCTCCGTTTTTATTTTCTTAATGAAAATAATGGAGTCAAGTTCAAATCTTGTGAAAAACATCGATTTTTCACTACAGGAACTTTTTTTAGTCCGTTATAAATCCTAATTTTAATGTAAGTGCGCCTTTTTAAGAGATAATCAAGAAATCATTAAGCGCCTTAGCCTTCTTACACAAGAAAATGAATTAATTACGTTTTTAAATTATGTGCGGCGATATATATACCTATATATATATTTTTCATGCTCTTCTCCATTGTAAATTGAGTTTGGAAAATAAGATAAGCTTATGAGGGAAGCGTTGGGAAGAATTGCAGCTATACATTCTTTTTTTTCATGTAGGGTAGAAAAGTTTTTGCGCGCACAAAAAATGTTTTATTCAGAATAGGGAATTTGAGGCAGGTATATTTATGGATATAAATATTTATGCTACGAGGATAAAGTAAGCATTTTCTTAACCCACTTCTGTATATTTCAGCAATCTATTCTTTTATCCGGATTTTAATGAAAAAGTAATAATTTTGTCGAGGATATACCATATATCCGGGTTCTAGTTATTTTAGGTAATCCTCTAGTGCAATGGTGGCGATTTTCATTGCTATGCTCTTTTACTCGTTTTTATGTTATACCCAAATACTTGTCAATTTTTCGTCTACTGATAGATTCCTTATAATAACCATAGTATATATGCAGTGTATCTAGGTCAATTGCCCCATGGTCAAATCATCTAAGTAAAATATCGTCCCAATTTATCCAAGACAAATACAACCTGTAATATGGTTACGGGCACACCAAGTACATTTATGTGTGTTATATACGGGCTAAGGATAACCGAGCCACAGATAAATAATTCTAACGGGTCACATCTGTCCAGGATAGATTTTCCATCCTGGTGGTGAAATAAATAGATTCCCAAAGGTGCGTTTTTAATAATCAATTTTCAAGGCTTGTATTTTTTACGCGATAATGGGTCCCTAGACTATGTGTAATGGACAATTTTTCTTGTATCGCAGTGTATAATTCGTTTAAATATTTAGCAAAATAATTAGGTTACCTTGTTCGAATATTTTTGCAGATTTTTGTATAATAAACGGAACATAAAATATGTGATTTCAATGGAATTTAGTTATGTTACACGCAACTTCATTTATACAGGCTGTCCCAAATAGTTTATTCACCATCGGGATGATATCGTAAACAGTAAGAACGGTAAGGAAATGTGCATGACCAGGGGAAAAACGTTTCAATAATTTAAATGCATAGGTGGCTTTGATTGGATCAGAAAGAGTATGATTTTTTAATTTTCGTAATACGAGGGTGAAAAGTTTCCAATGTCAACATGGAGACGGCATTATTAATATTTTGGCGCAAACGTTGAGAGATACTTTTGAAAATTTGAACCATATCGGAGGCTGAATTGTTGTTTAACCGACGTTTGTATCAGTCAATGTTAGTGCGTCTGTAAAAATTGAAAAAATCAGGCCATCATTAAATTCTTGCATTTGAAAGGCTACAAGCCAACGCAAATTAAAGTCGAGATGATGAATTACGCTTAGGGCGGCCAAAAACTGCAACCAGTACCGATAACATCGGAAAAGTTCACCAAATGGTGCTAGATGACCATCGAATTAAGGTTAGGGAAATAGCAGAGCATCTCGAAAGAACATGTTTGTCATATACTGACTGAAAATCTGAGCATGAAAACAATAACCGCACGTTGAGTACCGTACTTGCTCACTCAGAATCAAAAACACCTTCGAATGAACATTTCAAACGCTCTGTCGAAGCAGTAAGCGTCGATTAATAATTTTAGATGAAACTTACCCCACTACATTCCTGAAGCCAGGCGAAGACCATCGCCCGTGAATGTGTTTTTTGGTATGGTATATGGGGGCATACTTGGCATCATTTCTTTACAAGCTGAAGGCACGGAAAATACAAGCACATTTGGAGAAAAAGGAAGTTGTTCCACCGAGATAATTCACACTTTAATGGCTGCCACATATTGGGGTTCGAATTAATAGACTACCCATCCTATTAACCAGAACTAGCCCCCATGTTTTAAAAAAAGAAAATCACATTCGTAAGCGCTTATGTTGTAGAACAAGATGCCATGGAAGCATTGCTAGAGAAAGTGTATAGACTATGCTGCAAATTTGACAAAAAGAAACTGGAAACTTTTCAGATGACCCTCGTATATAACACAACAAAATAGGAAAATTACTAGAAAGTAACTAAAAGAATCATTGTACATAATTATTTATCATTAAGAAAGTATTTCATCAAGACAAGAATTACACCAAAATGGTCCACTGTTACTGATACATAGCTGAGTTCTTTTTTTAATTTTAAATTAAATTAACAACTTGTAAAATACGTTCGTTTATCTGATGAAATTCTTCTAGAGCGCAATACCTTTAATTGTGTTGTAGTTCTTTTATCTAAAAAGGTAGCCCTTGACATCATCCCATTTACTTAATCACAATGTAAAACAGCCTGTATGCAATTGTTCCTGGTTTACACTGCGCAATTCTTAACAGACATAGTTGCTTTATTATTATTATTTTTATACTTAATTAACTTCAATAAAGCGGTTCCTAACCAGATGATTAAACGGTTACGCGCTTGAGGGCAATTACGTGGTTTACATTTAAGATGGGTCATATTTCTGTTTTATGTAAACTGTATACTTGACTACATTTTAATTACATGCTAGACTAGACATGATTGGTAGTATTTCCCGTACTCATTCTTAGATTTTAGAATCTAAATAGATCTTTTATCTAACAGGACTTTCCAAAGCATCTTACATCCTGGCGCGTCATTATATATAGATGCATTGTTCCCTGAGCAATTTCCATCAAAGATATTGATTAAAATTTGACAGGCAAGACTTCTGCTAACGATGTAGTTTAAATCGTCTTTGATGGGTTATTAGAACTAATTTCGTCGTTGTTATATAACATCCCCCGAACGCAGAGAACTTTCGATTTTTCTCAATGTAGCGTTAGAAAAAAAATGCACTACGTACTTTAAAACGTTGCAGGTGTCATTATATGTAAATGAACTGAATAATCAACTATTAAATGCAAATTTTATAGTGGATTTGTGCAGATTTCAATGTGTTAAACATATATGGCTTCGCTTGAAATAAAAATACTTAGTTTGAGAGCAATTTTAGACTCTTAACATTACGGATAAATTAAAATCTCCATTACAGGTATCGTAAAATTTCATCAATAAATTAGCGATTTCTCCAGAGAATACAAAATGCTTCGATCTAATTCCAAAATTTTAGAGTTAAATAAGGTACATTTAATTCGCATCTGAAATATTAAAAGTATAAACTGACAAAAAGGGGTCGACTCTTTCGTCCCTCGTGAAGTGGGAAGGAGATACATGTATAATATAAAACATAGGGATAAAACGTGCCTTGTTCAATGGTAGTCTTTAAATGAAGATGGTAACATTTTGTTTTATGCTTCGAATAAAATGTGCGTTACAATCGTGGGATCTCCTGGTGGAAGGATTAAATTTATAACCTCGTACGTCTTTGTCGGCTATAACATTTTTGATTGTCATATTATATTTTTTTTGTATAATTGTATTCGTCGGGGAATTTGAAAATGTGTATTCTGAAAGTATGGAAATTTCTGGGAAATATTAGTAAATCAAGACTATGTCATCCCATTCTAAACGAGGCCCAGGTATTTGGGGAGCTATATTTAGACATCCCCACTCTTGTAGACCACTCCTACTGGATTTTGATTTTCATCCATCACCAGCAAATCATTCCCACTCCAAATCCAATTCCTGCTTCCCATTTTTCAATTTTCAGCATTCAAGGTTTATCATTTCTTTTGACCAATTCAATTTTCCATAAAATTTTGAATACTAGGGCTTCCTCTTTGTTTAGGGTAATAAATTCAATCTTATAAAGATTCATTTCCCTTTCAGACTAGCAATATTCACTTCAATTTTTACGTCACTAAAGAAAGTGAATGTTGAAAATTTCCTATTACTTTAAAAGGATAAAATTATTGCCCGTTGTACACTTTGGCCCGAATTCACCCTTCTTAGATCGACAAGTTGAAAAATTTCAGGGAATAGATGCGTTTCGCAAGACAAGCTTTATCCGGAAAATCATAACAGCAGCGGAAAACATAAAGCTTATTGCCTTTTTAAAACCTGCAGATAACATTGGCGTATATCTTGTGTAGAAAAGAAGATGTCAAAACCTAATGTAAATAAATAAGAAACAATTGTGTTTTATTTCTGTGTCTTAAACAGAAGTTAACGAGGCCACCGTAATTTATATCTCGTTATTTTTTTTGGATAATTACAAATGTAACAATAAAGATATTAGCGAGAGTACCGGTGCTAGAACACCATCATGCGGCATTCCCATATATGTATCTGTTTTGTTTACATGCTTAATTTTTAAGTACCTACCGTATATACGCTTCACGCCACCACCGCTTATGACACCAGTGCTGTATGAGTTGACGTTGGTTAAAAGGGCGAATATTATATATAATCTCGACCACATTTTTCAGGAAGTCAAAAAGATAAATTCGTTCAAAAACGGGAATATGTCTAAATGATAAACACAGTCATTATTCGTTGAAACAACCACGAAATTGTCCTCACATCATCAGGATAATTTCTCTTTGATTTTCTGAAGCGGAAATTGTTCTAAAAAAGTTTTCGGGTAAGTTTGAAATAATTTAAATAGAGAGTGACTAATATAGAGAATAAATTCTATGAGTTGAGAGAGTGGTCACGATATGTTTGTGTTGTGTTTTTGTATTACTGGAGCTTTCCCGCTGTGTTGTTCGCGATAGCGCGCGTAAAACAGTACTGACGTTCACCAGTCAAGTCGCTGAATTTTAGTAGTGCGGACATCGCGTGGATGCAAGGAAAACTAAATCAGAAACCCTGAGGCAATTGCCGCCCCCAAGTGTACTACCCCTACTAGTGGATATGAGGCTTGCGCTCTGGACAAAAACGATTGCGCATCCTCTATCCACATCTGCGACAGAGTGCTCAACCCCGCGAAAAAGATATTCTTCGGTGACGGTCTCAAGATTCCCTCAAAATCCTCCAAGACCATGGGGGTACAATTCACTAAGATTCATAAGTAACAATACTATCCCTTGGCGCCTCAAGGGGAAAGCCCTCTTCGTTTCGCGAACTTGCGAAATGCGCTGCATATGTCCCGATAATATCCCTCACGCACACCAGAAGCGTTCAAACGAAACTTACATAATATATTTAACTGTCTTTATACGTTTCGTTTTGAAAATTTCGCTATATTCGTACTTGGCTTTCTTTACTCCTATTAAATGGAATTATCGTGACTTTTTATTTTTCAGTACTATTTTAGAAATATAATAAAGTATACCGTGAAAACAATCTAAAAATTTACACCTCATGTAATTTTAATCTTTCACAGTGAGTGTTAACTGCACATTTAAAAAGGTATCTTTATAAACATTTGTGTAACGTAGTACATAGGATAATGTAACTTTACGCATTATTTCATTACTCTGTAGTGTTATATTGATATTTAATAGCACAGTGTAATATAATTACGTTACATACTTTTCCTTGGAAATAGTATTTTTAGAATTACTTAAAAAATACGAATTTCATAATGTTATTATTTTTACACTAAGTAAGTCAGTTGAAAGTTACAAACAGTGTGAAATTGAAATAATTCTAACAACACTGTAGAACAATAAAGTAACAGTAAAATTGTGCAAGGTAGAAGATATTACAATTCAATATTGAGTCTATCACGAAATATATTACCCAAATAATAGTATTAATTTACAAGTATCATGCATATAAAAACGTGCCTTTGCCCTATTTTTCTAAAAGTACAAGACCGCATGTTAATGTTGTTAATGTACATTCTTGATTCCTTGAAAGATTACATATAAAATAATGATATTTATTGACGCCAATACACAAAACTGCTTACACACGTTAAAACAACGAGAGATACAAAACATACATACGTATTATTGAATTTTGGACAAAAAGGAGTCAGCAAAATCATTATTAAAGGATTCTTCCGTGGAACAGAAAGCTTTACAAGCTAACTATTTTTTCAAAATTATTCTTATGCTTGGTTCGAGTAATTATTTTTTGCAGTTAGGTAATACATTAAAGAACTTACCGCCGAAATAATTGAAGCTTGAGAAAGCTTTGAGAAAATTACATCAGTGATAGTGTAAATTTACAAAGCCGCTTTTACGGTGTATAGATAAACGACATTAGGGGAAGATTCCGTAAAGAATACGCTGGATATAAATATAATATTCGGACGACAAGGCGAAGAATAATTCGATTGTTTAGATTCGAAGATGACATTTTGAAAAATTTCCTGATATTAGTATTCAAGCGGGATGGTGCAATGGCAAACCTCGGGAAGAGGTTGAACGTCAAGCCTCGTGGGACTGCACAGCGCAATCCTCGGCATGTCAACCAGCGAACAGAACGCACCGAACTCGGCGGCTTCACCTGGAAATTGAAACTAAACCAACACAAAAGGCCGAGCGTGCATAAGGTTTCGTAATAACTACAAACATAGCGCGATGTCGCTACTGAAAACCGAAGACACGGACAATGACGTCTGCAAATATCTCTCAGCTTTAAACGATTGCATCTTAGGATGCATTAATTATATGTTGGATAGTGCACAAAAGCGGCTTTCGAAATTCCCGGCTTTCTACTAAATTTCAAACGTTTGAATCGAACGGTAAAAGGAAATCATACGTAAAGCGTTTGAGAAATACGAACGTTATACGTTAAAATTTGAGTTCGCGAATGCAATTTGAAAATAATCTAACGGAAAATCCGGGAAAGCGAGAGGGAGCACAGAAAGCAGTCCTTTCACGCGATGTGTACGGAATGATTCTTGAGATATTTGAAGCTGTGCGTAAACACGATTGCATCGGGATGATTTATGTTAACGATGTGTCCAATTTAATAGCTCCCAGCATGCTCATCTGTGTTTCTCAAATGCCTTGCCTAGGGTCGAGAACTCGAAGTCGCTGCCAGTCGGGCTATACGAAGAGGGGATAGGAAAAGCATTTTTATTCGTACCCTCTTGGGTGAAATTGAATCAATTGGGATATTTTAACGTTATGGTTTTAGTTAGGTCGACACATCGTGTGCCTCTAATATAATAGATTCATACGGATATGCTACAAAATTAATGAGTTCGACGTGTGAAAATAATCCTAGACTCTCATTATCTGATAGCATTCCTTTTAATCTAACATCCAAGAAACATTTCACAAAAGACACCGGAAAAAATGAATAAGAGAGATTTGAGGAACCACATAAAGACCTATAAAAAGGAACGCCGGCAGCCTGAAAATTCAGATCTCAATGAAAGAGAGTGAAAGAGCACCTTCGTGTAAGAATAACACAATTATTTCTCAATAATATCGTTTTTGCCTAGAGAACGGTGTTGCACTTCAAATCTAGACAGCCAATAACAACAATCTTTTGGTACCAAAAAATCAGTCAAGAGAACACGATTCGATATGGGAAAATATGTGTGAGCTAGGTTATGAAATGATTTGATGTGAGTTTTCATATGTCGAAGATGAAGTATACACGTTTATGGGTCTAAACCATGATTATTACATTTGTAGATTCCTTTAGTATAAAAAAATAATGACGAAAGTAAGAGTCTGTCTGTAGAAATGGCCTGGTAGAATGCAAGATTGCACAATAACTTCAAGGGCTTTGTCACCCTTTACTGCTAAAGTACAACCAAAGAGTATTTCTAGATTAATTTAATTTTCATCAACTTTGCATGTTTGTTTAACTTCCTTAATAGAACTATTGCTTAACAACCGTAAGTCTTCCATAGCAGTAAGTGTAGAACGAGTAATGGATTTTATTTTACGTAACACAATATTATAGTTTTAATTTTGTAATTTAGGTTAATAATATTGCCTCCTTCTTCAGAAACACATGCAATATTTTCAAAAATCTTGCACAAATTTCCTTTCACGTGGTTCTTCTAATTGTTCAACCCCTAATTCTGTTACATATTTAAAAAAGAACGTGTGTTCACCACTTACTATAATATATCTCAAGGCAGGGTTAACTTATATTGAGTAGGCATTCCTAGTCTCCAGGACTATGTAAATTTACATTAAAGATTGTACTTTAATGTGTATTCTTTCAGTGTAAATATTAACCATACATTTTACAATGTATGTCCGCCAACCTTTATCTAAGGTTAGTACCAAGAGGATGTAACATTGCATACGATTTTGTATTTTAATAACATGTTTCTCTGCCGATGCACATATCAAGATGAATAACAAAATATCGACGTAGCACTTTGACGCGATCATTTTAAAGGCACTGTATTTCGGTATATAAAGCATAAGGATTATTTAAAGGTTTTCCCAATTGACAACCATCTTAAATGCATTAAGAATCACCGAGACAGGTTGGCAGGGATCCGTTAGAGCTAAAAGTCACTGAAAAATCACTTGCCCTGACATATTAACATTCTAATCGCCGGTTACACGGCAGCCCGCGATTCATTTATCAAGCCTTCGCTATGTTTTAATAAGAACATGTGATTCGCGTAGCATGGATACAGTTTGCGGAAAAGGTGGTAAACTAATCCGCGTCACCCCTTTTCTGCTTCGTGCCGGCGTTATTCCGCCCTAAGAGGAGAGGGATTTTTAACAAGGACCATCATTCAAGAGATAAGCTTGTCCTCTCCCAATGTATATAGCTGCTACCTACTACCTGCTGTCGATAAATCATAATTTTTCCCATTTTGCGCGGGCAAACCCCACGCTCAGGACCATTTTATCTGATTGATGATAATTAAGTTCGCTATTAAAACAATTAAATGCTTATTTTACCCTATGTAGCGAACTCTCTGGCAACTCGCTTTTTCTCGATGTGTCAAACTGTGGAAATCTATGGTTATCACGATTTTAGACCGAATTAATTCCATAGTATTCTCAACAATATGGACATCGGTGTTGAAAAAAGTTAATTCTTAAATTAAATCCTTTAAATTTAATAAAATCTATTACTTTGTACGAAACAAGCTTTACTTCAAATGACACTAAATGACAAATTACATATAAAAAAGTATTTTTTGTCTCATACCTTCATAGCTATCCATTTTCTTTAATGAAGCAAGCTATATGTATATGATTCTATTCTTGGAATCACATAAAGTATCGTACAATACTGGGGAATCAGTCTATATCAGGCAATCATACTAAATAAATATGCCGTCTTCGTTTGCACTGAGCAACAATGAAATTGCTTCCTAGTAACATGCCGAATACAAATATCACTTTGAAAAAGGTTGATCGGCTCTAGTTGCAGAGTTCTTGACACTATCGTTCCTCCTTTATACATCAAGCTCGGTCTTATCGAAAACCCGGTGACCAGCATTCAAATACCTGTATGAAAAATTCCTTCAGCTCGGTGATGCCAAAATTAAAGAATATGTTTTTGTAGGGAGTCAGATTAAACAACTCTTCAGAGAAAATAGCAGAAAACTTTCATAGGTACGAGGCCGAAAAGCACAAGGAACTAATCGAGGCTTTTTTGAATTCAGCTGCAAGTCCTTTAAGATCCACTTATTTCACTTCCATATCTTTTGCCTAATAGCTGCGGGCGATTCAGTGATGACCAGAGAACATTTTCTTCAAGACATTGCCAAGATGAAAAAACGATACTACTTAATAATTTTTTTCACTTATCAACTATAAAGGATAGGCTACAAGTAAAAAAAAAGTCCTAAGCAGATTTGGGAGGTATTTGCAAATACACATTTTTTTTTCTCAAAAATTCATAATCATTACAAAGAAACCGCCTTTTTCTTAGTCATAATCGTATTCAACACATTGAATTCCTTAAGAAATAACTATTTTATTATATTGCCAGCTTATAGCTATAAGAGGGTTGTCGTCCTTTAGCTATATTGCATTGTAAAAGAGGCAAACACTAGATTTAACATACGATTGTTAACATTATACACAGTATAAAATTGTTTAAAATCATTGAGTGAAATGCTATTATTAACTTTTCTTTACGAGGTTGCAACTAAACCTGTATATAATCATACATGCGTGACTCTAAATGGCAAATAAAGAAATTAAAAATACCACATTTGATTACCATCATTAATCAAAAAGAAACAAAGAACCTAGGAAACGAATGGAACAATCGATAATACACCCTAAACAAAATTATATTTATTTACAATTAATAATATGAACCGTCTTCGTAGTATTATTATTTCCTTCTTAATAACAACAAACAATATACAAAGCTAGCACGGCGAAAGTATTTAACGAGCGAGGTATGCATTGCGTGTCAATTCTTATTATTAATACTAATAGTTAGTCGGAAAGCTTTGATTTATGAGCTCTGTATGGGTTTCGCTATATTAAGATATAAAAGTTTTGCTTAGTTTAATATTGTATAATACTTTTATCCTATATATAAGATCCTGCTGACTGCGCCACTTCGATTATTTTTCCATACTTATTTAATTAATTTCGCTTCCTGTTAGATATATATGGCCTTCCACGTGTTAAAATGTAACTTAATTATTGCGCTTCACGAAATTGCATTTTAAAAACGTTAATAGTTTCAAAGCGAAGTCGCGTCTTACTCACCGTTTAACGTGGTAGCAACTTCATGTTACGCCTTCCAATGCGTTATTACTGTAGTGTGAATCCACTTTTCATCTAAGCGTTTCTCTCTCTTAGCAAAGTTGATGCAAAATTTTCAAGTTAATAATTATCAGAATCTCTCTGACGCCTAGATAAACTAATTGCAGCGGACGTCTATGTAAATATGTACTAAATACACAGTTTAATGACTCTATATTACCCCCTGGAACGTGTCTTATACTCGAACTGCGATGTGCCCAATTATCTCCCTTTTTCTGCTTCATGTCGGTGCAAAAAGAAGAATCCTCATTAATTTATTTACATTTCTACATTTTCTCTTACCTGTTTATATAAAAAAAGACGGCTTCTCGAATTACATCAGTTCTAAACAACCGTATTCTAAGTGGAAGGTCAAATTTTTACAAACAAAGGAAAAAACAATATAACTGAAACATTACATATATGTATAGGATGTTTCAAGAAGAAAGGAAAATGGAGGATATATCCAGAAGGTCAAGAAAAGATATTTTCCAGAGAGTCGTAGGGTAAATAGGCGATTTCGCTTGAAGATTCAACTCCCAGATAGAATTTTCGGCAGTAAAAACATTATCTACTTCGTGTCGACACATACTGCAAAATGAGTAGAAATACGAGGGTAGTCTGAAAAGTTTCCAGCCTAACAAGAAAATAAATATTTTTTTTCGTCAAATTCAGTTTTATTTCTGAACATACTCTCCTTGTAGGTCTATACACTTTTCCCATCGATGCTCCCATCTCTTCGATCCCTCCCAAAAGTAATTGGTATCTTGCTCCGCAAAATAGGCGTTTATGAAAGTGAAGGCCTCTCCATTTGATGAAAATATCTGTTCTTCGAGCAAAACTTTGAACCTAGGAAATGAAAAAAAAGTTACTGGGGATCAGATCTGGTTAATAGGGCATCAATTCGAACCCCAATTATCGAATTTATGCCATGGTGGCCACTGAAGTGAGAGATTAGTACATGGATCTTGACCTGCTTTCTTCACCAGATCTAGCAGCTATAGCTATAGAGTGCCTTTATTAGTAGTTGACTAGCCTACTCGGGCTAATTCGTTTGTAATGGCATTGTCTCTATGAAATTGCCATACAAAAATTCATAAATTGGCATTGATAGATCATCCACCCTATTCACCAGATATGGTCCCCAGTTCCTTTTTTCTGTTTCCTAGGCTCAAAGTTTTGCTCGGAAAACAGACATTATTTATTTAAACAGCTATTTTGCAGAATAAGATGCTAATTAATATTTGAACGAATTAAAGGCACGAGAGCGTCGCTGAAAGAAGACAAGAAGACTATGTTGAGAACTAAAAGAGAATTTGAAACTTTTCAGACTTCGTATGTCAAGTTAATGCCAGATTGACATAACAGTAATTCCTTTATTTTTTGTGTATTAATCTTAGCATATAAAACCGTTTTTTGTAAACCAACACGTTTAATTGGAAAGGTAAATAATTTGCAATCAGTTTGATAATTTATTTACTATCGTACATTACGTTTTGCTCTTAATACTAAGTAGATTATCATCGTAAAATATTTGATTCATTAAAATTTAACTAGATCAGGGGATTATCTAAATTTATTACAAACTAAATAATATATTTAAAAAAAATACAATTCTGCAAGCGCGGTTTGGAATGTCTTTCAGAACAAATTTATTATTACATGTAATCATCGTACTCAAAATTGTCACCGGGCTGCATTACCATTAGTAGTTCATCCTCATTCAATGCCTGCAAAACACAATGCATTAGTATCTGGAAGCGTCAGCGGGAGTATTCTAGTTTAGTCTTGTGTAGAGTATTTGCCGTGAACCGTCATTCAACTTACAGCGACTGTAGAATGTCCTCATATGCACTAGAGCTTGCGCTTACAGTTGGAAACTAACAAGCTTTCAAATGATATATTTTCATTGGTCCATCATGTTATTCAATGCAAAAAAAAGGTACATGGAAAAAGTTCCTTTCATAACAGCTATTTCATCGTTACAATAGCATACGTGCAAATAAACAAAAGCGAGTTCTTTTTTGCGCATTTGTTTTAAGGCGTTTACCTATGTGCCCGGGTTTTTATTTTAATTACTTTCTATTTTGCGCTAAAATACTACCATTCCAAGTTTTCGACTTTATTTCGAGACATGTTTCGGAAATTAAAAAGATACGTCGGAAAATTGAAAATGCCTATTCAGAAATACCTATCATACATTGAAGCTTTAGATCTTTCTATTTAAGAGGAATCAAACATTTACTTTTTACTATTAGAATGTGCCAGAATTTTTAACAAAAATTTTCCTCAATATTCTGTGTTAACTATTCTACGAGATTGAAAAATAGATATTAAGAGGAACTACACAAATGGAATATCCAGATTCTGCCAAACTTACCGAATACGATGTTATTGGAGTTGGATAGCTGCAGGGGTAGCATTCCATGTACGAAACGCCGGTATTAAAAGCAGTGCATTCGCATGTTTTACATTGTTTTGGTTCGGCCGACCTTGCCATCCTTTTCGCGAATACCGAAGCTGCCTTCGATGCCATTTTGGTCTGGAATTTTTTCCCGGTAAATATCGAACCTATTTATAAAGATAAACAAGATATTAGATTTCAGTTTGATTCATAATAGCAAAAGATATAAAAAGAATTGTGGCATTTCATTTTATGACACGGCATTATGTCCTAGTGCGCAATCGAATACATAAAACTAACGCATGCTTAATGCCCACACTAAAATGAAGAAGTAAAGTAAATAGTTTCTTTGGATATCCATTAAGTGTTGCGTGTTGCGCCTTAGGACAAGCACTAGTCGGGCTAACATCAGGTTTATCTCGGATTCTGACCGGCGGCGCCACGTAGAATAGCCCCATTTTGGGCTACATGTGCTACGAGTGTATACCGTGCATGGGAGTACAACAAAGACAGAGTTACCATTAGATTCCATCGCCAGGGGCATACAGAAACCGAGGTTGGTCTTCGGCAGCTGAATTTCCTTCCTCAACTTGCCGTCTCCTTTAAAATCGTTCAAATCCTTTTTTGTATACGCCACTAACCGGTCAATACCTAGAAAAGAAAACTAATGAAACAAAATACTTTACTATATCTGATTTTTTTAAATAAATTTTCATTTCGTCTTATGGGCATAGCCCGGGATTTTATATCCACGGATTACTTTGTAATGCGTTCGATAGTGACACGTGCACATACAATTAATACGAGGAATATCTTTTAAGTTTTTACAAAAACAATGAGAGAAAAACATGGTACAAATTGTTTTATTGTTTTCCAGAATATTCGCTATTTATACATTTTTACATGCGTACGAACCATTTCTCAAAACATATTTTCCACTCTGAAAGTGACATATTCAAAACGTTGTTTTTGGAAGCTAAATGAGGTGATAAAAATCTCTGTCTACACGCTTTTTGGTCGACATTTCGGGAACAAAAAGAAGTTATTAGTTTCATAACAATGTAAATAAAATAATAAAAAAATATCTGATAGCTCCCAAAAAACAAAAACAAAATTAAAAACTAGCATAAATAAGAATTATATACGTTCGAAGCAATTTTTGAAACATCTTTTTCACTCTGAAGGTGACATCTCCAAAATATGGTTCTTGAAGGCTTCAATAGCTTCCTAAGGTGATAAAAATCGCCACCCAACGCCAAATGACAAATCTCAACAATGCTGGTCGTTTGCAAAAACTTGAAACTTATAAACCGATCTTTTTTTAATGAAACATTAAAGAGACGCCAGTAGTGTCAGGTATATTTAATTATTACATATTTCTCAACAAATGCTTATAAATATTCAAATGTATTCGAAATATAATTATAGGAAACCAATTTTTAATATAAAGCATCTTGGGGAACTTGTATACTACATAATTCGTTTCAACAACATCTTGGGATAATACATAGAGTTATATTCCGTGTTTTATTACACCTATATACCACGAGTTGGTTCTTATACACCTTCTATGTACATAAAGTTGCTTTCGGCGAGAGAAATATATAAAGAAATAAATAAATATTATTCCAGAACATAAAGCTAGAGATGCCGGAAGTGAAAAAAGGAGTTGCACACGTTTATATTTTGAGAATTCGCGATGGGGGAAAAGGGGTTCAGCGATAAGGGAAACAGTGGCGTGGCAATACGGGCGCGGAGGGGCGGTTAGTAGTATGAGTCGGTCGAGTTTTAGGTTCCGATCGGTGGAACGCCAGACAAGACAGATCGTTAAAATGTAACTACGCTGCCCGTCGTAATCGTTTTGACTCTATGGAGTCCATGCCGGAAGCATATTTAAACAAGTGATGACACTAGTTTACATTGTTTTCCATGTAAACTAGCACACGTTAATTTCCATTTTCACTGAAGTGTACCGTCGAGCTCTGCTGAGGTCCTTTAAAATCATTTTGAGAACGAAAGGGGTAACATGTCATTAAAATATTCACCGCGAAGCAAATGGTCATTTCTCTATAAAAATTAAACATTAATAAAGTTGCTTATTGCACACATTTAATATATCGACGCATAATTTAAAATGAGACATTTGATCCAAAGGTTAAATAGTTATAAATCAACCAGAAAGTTTGATAACTAATATTCCCAAGATCTTTTTTTATAACAATAAAAGTTGAATAAGTATTCCATATTGAGGATACCAAAAATAACAATGTAGAATAAAACACAATCAATTATATCAAAGACGATGAATTGGTCTTTGATATAAATTGTGTCTTATTTAACTGTGATTTTTACAAAAACGTTCATAACATTTTCTTTAAATAAGGAATATTTCTTGTTTAGAAAATTTAACTATACTGTGGTGGTAGCCCGAAAATAACTAAATAACTAACAGATTGACAGATTTTGCTGTGGTGATTATTAATTGTAGAAATATTAAAGCGAAGATCAAAACAAAATTTGGGAACTATCATTAATTTATCGGGAATTTATTCGTCAATAATTTGATATCAACTCTTGAAGCTTGTTATTTATCTAGAATTTTCCGACAACCTACTACTTTTAATGATCTGCGCGTATTACATCGAACTCGGGAACTATTAGTGGATGATGTTGAATAAAACACAAAACAAAAAAACTATAAAACAATATAATACAAATAAATCTATCCAGCCAAGTTAGAAAATGTTGTGTTTGGCTATTAAAAAAGGTTACAAGTTTACCAAGGAACAAATTATAGATAGGATCAGGAACATAAAAATTATGGTTTAGAAGAGCGTGTTGTTTTGAATCTACTAAAAAATTAATTTGGCAAAAACAGGATTATACTTGTTGCTAACGATTTTTCCTAGAAACTCCTAGAAAAATTAAAAATAGAAAACGTGTTGGCACTATCAGAGATCATAGAAAAGGAGGTCTTAAAAACCTAGAAAGCACTAAAATTGATAGATAGAAAACCAATTTGTTTGGCATATAGTTATCATAGCAACGAGACTGCTGCTGTGAAGAGAAAATGCAAGGACAGGACTTTTCAAGAAGTTCAATGCCTTAAAATTATAAAAGACTATAGCGCTAATATGGGTGTACAGACCTAGCTGCTAAGGTTATTATAATATCTCCTAAGTCGCGCAAGTGGTGGCTTAGGCTGTGAAAATTATCACAGGGACTCATAAGCTCTATTGTACCAAATAAAAGAAGAACCACTCAAGTTGCAACAGCCTCAAAAAGACGAAAACGATATAACTTCAGCCCCAGTGAGTTCGCTTGGGAGATGTAGGAGTTAATTTTGTAGTGTTTACAAAATGAGTAAAATGCGTGCAATATGTTTTAAGCAATCGTGAGTAATGCCTCGCAGACGAGAAAGTGCATCTTATAAACGATTAACTACCTTCGAACGGCCGGGCATGAAGGCGGTGTTAGTTTCCGGGAAAGCGCGCGTAGATTTAATCGTAATCATTCGACTGTATTACGGTGTTGGAAGGTGTGTAGGTTCACGAAAAATCTCAATTTTTTTCAGCCAATTTATTGTCACTGCTTCAGCAATAACAAATGTCAAATTTTACAAAGAAGGAATGTTAAATATCAATAGCGTCACCTACTGTTCGTTTGCAACTTGTGTTTCTTTTTCCTTGTAGGCTTGCTGTAACTGTTTATAAACATTCTGGTATCTAGATACGTTTAGAAATTATATTTGTTCCATAGTATCACAGACTATCCTACCAAACAATAAAGTAATTAAGAATAATTCTAAGCCCTTTAATTGATCAATTAATTTTAAAATGATTTTTTTTCATTCTCGCACCTAAATTTCCAAAAACTTTTCCAATTAATAACTTTATTAATTACCAAAAAACATGACGTAAATATATAATTAAAAAATCTTCTTAGTTGCCCAAAAAATCATAATTAGTCCTTTCGTAAAATTTTTAATTAACAGCGGAAAAAGGAAACAAGGAGATAATTGAATAGGAATATTGGCGTTGATTTGACTTGGATTTCTGACACCTAATAATGTCCCCCAATTTTTTTGTGAAAAGGAAAAACTCGTAAATTTGAAATAAAACAAAAATTAAACTTCCGAAGCTTGTTATTTTTCCGTTTGACAGGCCGTGTCAATGATACCGGAGTCCTTTTTTTTTTAGGAAAAAAGATCTAATTATAATGTTTCTGAAGTAAATCTAATTAAAAATAATTTCCGCTTTATCGTCAGAACTTCTCAACCTTAATTATGTATTGTTCCTACGGAAATAACAATTAAAAATCTTGCTGTTCGCTTTCATTGTTTACGAGAAAATAACAGTTCGTTAGGAGCGTTAATCAGGAAGATATATATCCCCTCCCTCGTCCTCATTAGCAAATATTCCTGACAAAATAAGAACGCCATTTCAAAACGTAATAAAGAAAATAGGACGATATATTAAAAGCGTATATACATTGGCTTTGAAATAGCATCCTGTTTTGCAGTTAAAAGTTATTTTGAAAGATTTATTACTTCTAACTTCGTAGACTCTAATATATTCAATGTGTACTTCAGTGATAACTGTCGTCCAAATCTTTTACACTCTTACCTTTTACCTTTTCCTTAACAGAACTGGAGCTAGCAGCAATCCTTCTTGCATCTTGTCGCAGGTCCAAGATGCACTTACAATTCAAAATGTTTGGGGAATATTTTTCTTGAAATTTTTATAGGAAAACGACATACGTTTTTCATTTACATTTTCCGCGTTGGTTTATATGTTTTGCAACATTTTACTTCAGATTTCAAATGAAATTTTTGGGGGCATTGTAATTGTTAAAATATTCGCTCTGATGTTTTCATATTTCGAGAATTCTATCGAATTATTGATGTATGTGGGTTTCACCAGCTTATAAAACAAAATAATTCTCTTAATGCAACATTTAGCATGAACGCTTTCGGGGAAGTAATCCAAGGACTAGGAATTTATAATCGCCTTTACAAATGTAAGTTAAATCCTTTGTATATACAGAGGAAGGATGTAACTTTGTAATTCTTCTAATATTGTACATTCAGATGCAAAAATATTCTGTTGTTTCGAACTAGGAGGTTTTACACGTCATAATTCTCTAATTAATCGAATATATTACTTGTGTTTGGGGCGATAAAGCTACAATTAATATTGTAGTGGGCTTTTATTGAGACCTATTGAAGTTTATTGAACCCTCAGGGTTGAGAAGGCCTTTACCAGGTGCGTTCAGCCATGTTTTACTGATGTATAGAAATTTATTGTATAATACAGGTGATTCTCCCCTTCTTCGGAATCCCCTTTACCACCCCTAAGGGCATCATTGTATTATTTAATAAGGTATTAACAAATTCGCTCGAAGGTTTGATCTTACAAGGGTTCGTAAAATATCTATTGGGAACATCTTCGATTTTACATTCGATCTTTGGAGGAGTATTTTTCCGTTAAATTAAACTTTAAATGTAATGATTAATTGCGTTTGGTACGTTTGGACGGACAAGCTATCCTAGAATTTGGAGATTTAGTGGTTTAACTAGTTGGTTGGTAGATTCCGCAAGTGCGATCCGCATTTCGATACTAATTAATTAGGGAAGTTGTCCCGGAAACGTTATGCCGAATTAATAAGAAATAAGAGATCCAATTGCTGTTTCTCCGATCCTAGTGGCCCCTGTCAACCACATTTGTTCATTAACGGTTGGTAATAATTAAAAATAACTAGTCTGTAATATTATGTCAAGTTCCAAGTCACCAGTTTCAGTTTTAAGAATAACAATGAGATTACTTGTACTTTAAAGCAATCTATCCTTGCCTACAATAGTATTCTTTATATGTACAGCGTGGAAGAATCAAAAAATCCAGTTTAAACTATTACAATTTAGACAACGACCAGATTTTTCTAATACAATTTTTGTGTACAGTACGGGTTTTTCTATTATAATAGTGAAGGTTACTAAACAAGATGCAGGTAGAGTTGAATTGGATTTGGTGGCCAATTTCCAGTCTCTGCTTAGCCAGCGCGGACCCGGCTACACGCAACAACCGCGTACAACGTTCGTACTCAGCAACACGAGCACTGACCGATCGCTTTGTTTCACTGATGTATACACTACCGAACGAACATGAAATCCGATAGACACCAGGAACTTCCAGATGATTGCGACCTTTGACGGAAAAGTAGTCTGAGGGTTTTAAATTGGGTTTTTATGTTGTTCCTGAAGAGAATCTTGCTGATGCGATCGGTGACATCTTGAATGTAGGGTAGATACGCTTACTTATGAAAATGAGGGGATTTACTGCGGAGAAAGGTCGGTGTAGCGGTTAGATAGTTTGAGAAAGCGGATCGGGTTCAGATATGGAAATTGCCCTTTGGATAAGAAAATGAATAACACCGCGTTTTTGGACTGGATGGTAGTGTGAGAGGTATCTATCCGTGTGAGAGTCAGATGACAAAGGTATCACCAACGTACCTATACTTACACTTAGGCTTGAGATTGTAAGATAATAGAGCTTGTTGTGGGAACACTTTTATAAAGATGTTGGCAACGACAGGAGACGGAGGAGATCCCATGGCTGCGCCTGAGACTTGCTCATAATATTCACTATAAAACTAGAAATACGTAAAAGAAAGACAAACTTCAACCAAGTCAGCTGGATAATCCGGCAAGTGATTGAAGATGAGGAACTCTCTAAAGATCCGGTGTGGGAACTTTGGTGAATAAGGATTCCACATCAAAGCTAACAAGTAAATAACCCGGATCAACCTTCAACTCTCTCAGTTGTTGACGAAATGTTGAGAATTTTGGATGAAGGAACCGCTATGTCCTAGCGTAATGTTTAAAAAGATTATTAAAGCACTTCGACAATTTGTAAATAGGACTGTTGATAACAGGTAAGGAGGTGAATTTTTGAGAGACCGTACACGGTCTCAGGTAAGACAGGCAATAATCCACTATATTTCGATAGACAAATTAACGTTACCGACGTCTTAGGCATTTTAAAACGTAATTCTGCAAATAATAGTGGTTTAGAATCAACCCTGAAGAAACAATTTGAGTCAATGTTAAATTATATAAAAAAGAACGATTAAGTATAATGCAATGGAACACTTATTCTATTTGGTCGAATAAAGGTAATTTTTTAATAGAAAACTCGCTTAATAAGTGAAACCTATTTGAAACCTAACACAAATATTTGTATAACGAGATTCAACGTGAACTAGGCAGGGATGATGGTGGTATTTGCATTTTAACACGCGAATCTCTGCCATTTTCAGAAAATTTTAGTACCTATGAAATTAATGATACAGTGTGTATTTCTATGATCTTTTTTTTGAAATCGAGTTTAGCTTTAAATTTATACTCAATTGGATTGTTATATTAAACAAAATTTCCACGAATCATCCAGAAATTGGAGTTTATTTTTTTTGATAGTCTTAAGAAACCGTGCATTATTCGTAGCGATTTTAATTTACGTCATACGTTGTGGGGTTGCAATAGTTCTGGTAGGGCAGATTGTAATTTGTTAAACGCGACACAAGATCACCATTTGGTAATACTTAACGACGGATCTCCTACATTATCTTCGCGTCCAAATTTTGCCCCATCTGCAGAAGATGTTACTTTGTATAGTCCAGATCTTGCACTTACATTGTTATGATCAATTTTGAATGATACATTAGGATCGGATTACTATGCCATACATATAGAATTCCAATACCAAATTTTAAGGAAAAACATCTATGCTTCGGAAAATATATTTTCTAGCATCATTAATGTTTATTCGCAATCTCGCTTCGATCAAAACGGTTTTTCTTACAATTTTATTCTCTCCTGTGAACTGTCAATTCCTCAATATAACGTGAACGTTAATAAAATATATTAAAAGCATTGGTAGAACAACGAGTGTATCGCTGCTATATCTAATAGAAAATTATGTCTACGTAATTATAATAGTAATCCATCAATTGAAAACTTTATTAAACATAAGCAAAGTGTTGCAATCTCAAAAAAAAGTTATTCTATAAAGTAAACGTTCCTCTTGGAAATAATTCTGTGTGAACTTAAGTAAAAATACTTCGATAAATTGTCTCTGGAAGAATGTTAAGGGAGTAAAAGCTTATTCGCCAGAAATAAATGAACTATAGTTGGTGTATCAAGTTTCTCAACAAGCTATTTTCTGATGTGGTTAATCAACAATTTCATATTCCAAGCTACAGCACTATAGCGAATGACTTTTTAACAAGCCGTTCAGCTTATCAGAATTAAAATTTTCCTTAAGAAACGTTAAGAATACTGTTCCCGGCTTAGATAATATCCCTTACATCACCTTCGGATATTAGCTAGACAACATCTTCTTTATATCTATAATGAAATCTTTAATTCAGCTGCTATTCCTTCAGAATGGTAGAAGTACAAGATGCTCCCTTATTAAAACCTAATACAAGTCGATTCAATAGCTGCTGAATATTTAGAATATTGGAAAAATGTACTTGAATATTGCTAAAAGTTGCAACAAAATTCTAAAATCATAACTAGGTTTTAAGAAGAATTTCTCTACTCAGGATCGAATCGTCAATTTGGTGGCAGATATTCAAATATCTTAGACTAGCAATAAATCTACCGTCGCCCTCTTTATTGACATACAAGGAGCATGCGATAATGTCAACATTCATATACTACAATGTTCTTAAGTTGATATATTATTTGTATACCGATAACATTTATTGTTGTATTATTGTTGATCACTGCCATTCATGATTTGGTATCTACTTCAAAAAGGCTTACTACATATTTTCATATAAAAGAATAAATCCTTTAGATCGTATAATTTGAATTTTTGATTAATCCGGAACTAATTTTAGTGCTGATCCTTCAGTTTTACTTCTTCTATACGGAGCAACAATTAAATCACTATTTAATTATGGTTTAATTGTTGCCATGCAAATGATTCTTTATTAAGGAAACTAGACGTATATGTATTGGCTTTTTAAGAAGCTTTTTAAGTTAAATATGAAACTTGCGAAGTACTATTAGCCTACAGGAAATTTTACTTAAACTATTTGTCCAAACGTTTCTTTCGCGAGGATGAAACCTTTATTCTAGATATTACAAGTAAATACTGAATGAGTAAGAAATCTCCGTTACTTACGTTTTGCATTTATTACATTCAAGAACATTCTACAGTATACGCTAAACAGTCTAAAGCTTAAGACGCCAAATTCCAAGATGCGTTAGAAATTTAAGGTGTTCAAGGAATTGTAGACGCCGTCGCAATGGAACAACGATCTATGTAGTCTATGCGCACAATGCTTAGTTCAAATCCAAAATTCGGCAACAATAGAATCACCAGGCGCCAGAAAAAAATGGAGATCGACAGTTAAAACGTTAAGACAGTGAATCAAAACCATAACATTGTAAAACATCCAGCTTTACGACCTGGAAACGATAACAATGTTGTTGATTAATTAATGAAAAATTCCCTCCTTCAAGACTTGGACGCCATAGATAAAAAAGAAAACAAACAAGAAATCATATATCAAACAAAATCGATTTGCTTCGAAAGATATTTTTTTTACTACATTAGTTAAGGTGTACAAAATTGTAGACATATATATGATAAAACAAGTACCATGTCGGACGAATGTACAGGACTACAAGCATGTTTACAAAAACACAATGAATTAGTAACTCTTACACCATCCGCTGCGCATTTACTCAATTTACTTGGAAAAACAGCAGCGGAATGATGTAATTTGGCAGTTAATTTCTTCATGTTTGTTGAAAATTAGTACAATTTTTTAACGCATATACTCGTAGATGGGAGATAGCGAAGAATAATTTAAAATGTTGTTATTATTTAAAATGTCACATGTTCGAAAATTATTAATATCACTTCAGAGAAGTATAGCCTTATATTAAATGTTGGTACATCAATTACTTCATTGATTCCTCAATTTCAAACAATATCGACAATGATTTCAGAAGTAAGTGGTACGATTCCCAGAAAAATATCCAATAAGAATTTTCAATTAAATACTATTGCCTCCGTATACACTTCCGAACTAATTGCTATATATGAAGCATTAAAGTATGTCAATTCTATTGAACCCAAGAACGTATTGCTTGTTACGGATTGTAAAAGTATTTTCTACTCTAAGATTAGTCGTGCTTACATACTGATTTTCATGAAATTAAGAGATGGGTGAAAGGTCTCATTGAATTTGAAGGCAACGAAAAGGTGTTTTAATTTTACGTAATTTTTTTGTCTCTTTATATAACCTCTGTATACCTATTATTAATATTTCTAATTTTCCTCTCTGTCTAAATATTTTCCATATGTCTTCCCTTTTATGCTTATCAATCGCTTTCTGCAGGTCGGTGAAGCATATATATATTTTTTTTTTTCTGTTATTGCCTTTCCTCCTATTTGTGTTGTTACGAGTTGCATCGTTTACTCTTTTATTTGTTGAAATACAAATTAGTTTGTTCTTAATATTCTTTCTAATATTCTAGCGTATGTTTTCATTACTGTACTAGTTAGCGTTATAATTTTAGCAGTTTTTGCTATCCCCTTTTTTGTATAAAGGTGCAATGATACCGTTTGTCTAATCTTCCGGTGCATCTTGCATATCATTCATTGATTCTTTATTTGAGTTCATCTATGGGTTTCATCATGACAGCTGTTATTTCCAATTGCTCCCCTTATTTCATCTTTTCGCATATTTTATACTTCATGTTCGGATCTTTCTCAGTCCTGCTTGTGTTGTTTCGGCAGATATAATTTCTGTAGTATTATCTTCATGTATGGTAATAGATAGATAAGTACACCGAACGGTATGAAATGGTTGGATTATGATTGCACCGAATATAATGATTGCCCTACCAGTGTACATAAAACTGGATACATTAATGCGTATTCTAGGTAAAATAAAACATTTGGATTGGTCATTTTAATTGTCTCACATAGCACGTAACTATTTGTCTCTGCTATATGCTACATCTATAGTAATTGTTTTTTTTTCTTTGCTTGACAACTCTTATTCATACATTATGATTGAGTTTCTAGGGTGCCTTGACGCATGCAAAAGGGATGCGCTACCCTTGTCCTGAGATAAGCAAAAAGAAATGAACGAATGGAATAGTGTGTAGATGAACGTGACGTGTATCGCACATACATATTAGGTTCCTTCTGGTTTATTTTGTGGTATCTTGGTTGTAAATTTTTTTTGATATGTAGATTTAATCTTATATTTAAAGAAGGTTAGATATTATACGGATGACAGCTTACATAGCGGGAGACAATAACAAGGGCGCAATGTCCTCTCTTTTAAGTGCATGATATACTACTGCCTGTGAGTGTATGGCAAGAGAAGAGTCTGGGTATTATTTCCAACAATGCGTATTCATTGTAGACGAAAGAAAAATGTTCGCGTTATATATTTTACTGGGGAAAAATGTCGCTATCGAGCCTGTTCTAATCTGTCATTCTATACATATATGCCCGTATATATGTACATATATAAAATTGCTGATATGTGTTTTTTCCCGATGAGGTAGAAGATGGTTTATGTATTCTTCGAATACACCAGAATTGAGAAAGAGAGAGAACGTATAGATAAAGGAATTAAAAGAGCAACACTACAGGTTGTTATTGTAAAACGGGAGATAGAAAAGGTTTAAACGCACTCATCCGGTTTGGTGCGATACAAAACCATTGGGGGAGGTAAAGCGACCCCGAAACCAGACAGGAAAGCCACGTGAATTTTATCAGTTTCACCAATACTTGGAATAGAAACAGAGCAACAAAGTCGTTTTCATGTTTTATTTAATGTTGATTAAATCACTATGCTATTCCTTGTTTTCAAATTGAGTTAGTTCTCGGCGTTCGGGGTCTCTTTCAATTTGATGATGTGGAAATTTTTACCCTTGAAACTTCGACGATAGGGCGTTATATTAAGTAGTACTACAATTCATTGAGCAATTTCTCTTTTCTAGGGAGAAAACTCCCTTGTAAAGGTCTTCATCTGTATAGGTACCGTGTACGTAATAACCTACATACATATGTTATTGTCTCTAAGCTATTGTTCACTATTACTCATCCTTCTTTTTAGATGGATTGCGCGTATAGATGCAAAATTGCGAAACAAGAGCATAAACACATATTATCGAAATCAACCAATATCAACATTTGTTATGTTTGACTAAGCAAAGTATTTACTTCGTACGGGATAAACTACGGTTGCTATTGATTATTAAGGCTGTAATTTCAATAATATTTACTCCTAATCCGCTTCCAGAATAGTTAGAATTACCGATAATAGGATAACTAGCATATTCTGGTTTACGAGTATGCGGATTTGTATTGGAGTAGGCCAAAAATAATTATGCCATGCTTGTTAAGCACCAATAAATACCTCTATAAACTTTTTACTTCAAAGTTAACTTTCCTAGAATATTTTAAATTCTTCGTATCGAATTTGACATTTAATTCCTACACTCCCGATTTTGATGAACTTATAGAATCGAATCGTCAAAAATATTCTGGAAATATAATGGCGCGTGTATTCAAAGATACTTTTAAAAATAAAAAAAATTAAAAATGAAAAAATCGAATATCGAGAAGCTAAATTATTTGCATTTGAAAGGCAATGCCTATGCAAATTAAATCCGAGATGGACGCTTTTTACGAAGACTCTGAGCCATCATTTGCTGCATCATACTGAATCTAAACGTAATCGTACCATTCGTACCACCGCAGTTGCTCACAGGACCCAAAATGAATTCGAATGAACATTTGCAAAGACCTATTGAAGCAGTTTAAGCAAAATAAATTGAAGTTTTGGTGTCGATGAATAAATATAGATGAAACATGGATACGCCAGTACACTTCGGAAGTCAAGGCATAGTCGAAACAGTAGATTGCGAAAGGCGAATCAGCTCCAAAAGTGACGCTTAAACTTTGAAGCAGTGCTGCTGTTAAATGATCAGAGTTAGAAGATCATGTTTTTTCCTTTGGTTGGGGAAATATGAGGAAATGAAGAATTGGAGAATAAAATCCAAATTTCCCCTATGAAAATTTGATTTTATTTTAATTACCATTTTAATCATTCTACTCTATAGATTTTGGCTCTCTGATCACGAGAAAGCAATCGATGTAGAGATGTCTGCACGAGTTTTAAAGATAACGCAATTTCAACGTTACTGAAGCTATCTTGGCAAACAACACTAAAGTATCGGCGCACTGCGCATCGCACCAGTTTAATTGATTAATCCGGCAGCTATTTCGAGGACACGTCGATCTTCATTTTCAACCGTAGACCAAATGATGTGCGAAAAAACTCTAATTCTAATATGCCTGTTTTACCTATACTCTCGACAAAAGAGTGCTTTTGTGTTGCTTGCCATACTACCCTGCAGTCCTTACTATCATTATTAAAGCTATCTTTTTTTTTAAATAACCTATCTACTTAATCTATTTATTTCCTAAAGAAGTTAAGCAATTATTTGAACAAAACACAATTATTACGTTCTTATTGAACAACTTTGAAAACCTCAAGAACAATCTGCAACTTGATCTTGAGATCTCTACAATTTGACAATTTTCTTACGAGATACAAAAAGCTAAATGATGCGTTTCTAGGCAAAAAACGCACCGGTAAATTCGATTACCGCAAGAATGCGAAAAAGGTTCTAACCAAAGAGTCGGCGATGGAGGAGCATTACTTTCATATCGATTCAGCTGGTCGAGATTTACAAAATAACCTAAATTTAATGATCGATTCTTAGTGGTTAGGGAAATATCATTATTATTGTTATTTAATTTTGCGCAAATTGCCATTTTAACAATGGTATTTTACAGATTTTGTCCTGATTTCGAGAATTTCGACAATACTCTAACAGTTTTCGAAACATTAGCAATTATATACGAAAAAATCTCCGTTTTAAGACTGGGTTTTATGTTATAATTTCTTAGAAGGAAGAGGTTCCTTGCCTCTAAGAAAAGCCGAAAGACAAATTATCTTAATTAAGCTTAAAAACACAACAATGAGAGAGGCATTTTTGTTGAAGTATATATCACATTATATATGCCAGAACTTTATTAATTCCGCCTTGTCTGTCTGTTCTTTTCATTTTCCTGATTACCTATTTTTAACCATATTATCGTTAATGAAATTTTCCTTTTTTAGAGTGGCAGGGGGGATGTGAACGGGTCGCCTGCTGGCATTGCTCACTTATTTTTAGTTTAAATGATGGAGGGTAGTTGTTGGTCACGGAATAGCGATAAATAAACGCGAGGCAGATCTGCTAAAAGTGGAAAAAGGAAATTATGCAGCTTCCTGTGTGTGTAGTTATGAATTACAGACTCCAAAAACTTAATGGGAAAAAATTAATTTCGTCTTCATACCTGGCGAACACGTTTTCAGCAATTTTTAAAGTCACGGCTTGAATTATGTAAAGCGATTCAGTCGGTAAATCTGGTAAAATGGCTTTGGAAAAATTGCCAGCCATTAACTTGGCTAAAGATCATTCTCCACGAGCACCATTTATAGGCGTATTAAATGTTTTACTTAATATTTTAAATTAGGTAAAGATATACAGGGTGATTCGATCTTTTCTTAAAAATCCTTTTCTCGAATTTAGATTTGTACACCATTTGCATTCAAGACCCCAACCGATCGAAATTAACTTTCCACTCTTTCCTATCTTTCCCCTTGTTCCCCCTGCTATGGAGAGCTTAAAGTCGCGAAACTGTTGTCAGATAAACGGAACGAGAAAAAAAAAGCTAGAAAAAGAGGTGAATACTCACCAAGGAAGGTTTTGTTGCTTCTCGCCTTTTTCGTGCGGAATTCTTCGTTCATTAATATGTGTAAGGTGATGTCGTTTTCGAGCAGCAACTGGTGTAAGATGGAGTAGTCAAGCTGAAAAGTAATTACAAAATAATAGTGTACATTCGTGGGGATTTAGTCACACCTTTCGGTCCCCCACGTTCAATTTAGATGGGATGAGGAGATGACGGGGAAGGTTTGGAAAGGGGGGATTTATCGTTTATAACGCTGTCAAGAAAATATACATACCGTATATTATCTTACGTGCCTTACATATACAACCTACTGACAACTGGTAAACTGTTTCCAAATTGCTTCTCTACAATCCGAGGGATATAGATTACTGGCCACCTGGCCGTTTGCAATCGTGACTAACATTCGAAAACGGTATTATACGCTCGCGGTGGTTGCTGGAATTCCTTGTATTGTGTTTTGGCAAATTGCTTAAACTAACTCTGCACCGCCATATAACTGATTTCGTTCACTTAATAATAGTTCTAAAGTTCTAAATCTGAATTAACCCCAGTAGTTAGAGGTCAAATTATTCATATTTGTATGCGTCCTTTACAATTTAATCAAGAGCGGGAATTTAACATTGAAACCACCTTCGAAGGCAGAGCAGCTGTCGTTCGGTTAAAAAATATCCCCGGAAAGCCTAAACATTCACTTTATATCAAGGGAGATGTTTGGTATAAGAATTAAATCAAATTGAATTAAGACCTATGTGAGCTATATAAAATTTTTGATAAGAATGAAATTCATTCACAATGCAAAAGTCTGGAGTTCTTCAAGATTTCGTTTTGAGACGTTTTATATATACTGCGTGCACCTAAATTATGAAATAAATTCATTAAATTCTCAAATTCAAGAAATGCTCGGACAGGTCAATTTTGTTTGTTAAAAATAAACGTTGGGCATCAATTGTTATCGACAATTTTTTAAATGACAACTTCCATTTTTTATGTTGATAGATCATCTAATCGCCCAAATGATACCATAAAAATTTCAATAGATTTATTAATGACGAATGGCAAAAATAAATGCTGTTGTTCAAGAAATGAAATGACTGTTTATAGCACTGGGTAGGCTTTCACGGCTTGTATAACTGTTACTATCATTAACTTCTTCCGGGTGAACGGCGAAACGTCGAGCGAAAGTTTTGACACACGGCGAAATCCGGACTAAGTTAATAGCAGTAACAGAAATGATTTCCTCTAAATCAAATGTTCGAAATGCAATATAAATTTTTGCAGATCAGATAGGTATCAACCAAAAATACAGAATAATCTTTTATATACTCGTTACTCTTAGACAGCAGTAATTTTTCAGCGATCAGTATTATGTGTGTTAAAAACAGAAAAATACCATCCTTACAAAATACAACTACTCAAAAGTCTTAATGAAAATGACCCTCATCGTCAAATGCGATATACGGCAGGATTTATGTCATGTAATTCACGCTTCATTCACCAAGTTCTCTTTACATGAAATCTGATTTTGCCTAAATGCAACAGTAAATCTACAAAACCTACAAAGGATAGTTGGCAATAGAATCATTGGTCCTTTCTTCTTTGACGAAATTCTCACGGAGCAGTAATATTCGATAAGGTCTAAGCCTTCGATTGCATAAACATTTTGCAGGAAGATGCCTGCTGTGAATCTTTAACGTTGTTTTAATTTGGTTTAAAACCTATACGAACAATAGCAAATTATTCGTAAGAATATAGAATATAGTTTCTTAAGGCATTTGAAAATATAAAGAGTCTCAGTTTATGGTTCCAGTTTTTATGAAATGTTGATAACTTTATTAAGTGATTTTTTTGAAAAACTCTGAAACACGTCAATTTTATCTTTATGAAAGGGACTCATTGACGCAAACACATTTTCGTTTCATTTCTTATTCTACAGCTTTGACGTCAGTGTGTTTTTTTTTTTGACCTGTAATCTCATTTATTCCAACAAAAATAATACAGTGTTAGGTGAACACTGTCGATCATTTTCTTACCGTACGTGTTCTTTGAAAAAATAAAAACCGTAAAAGCAAACGATTTTTATTTTTAACCGAAATAATTTTAAGATCCACTTATCGGAATTGACATTGACATTGACCAGCACGTGCATAAACACTTGAACGCATAGCAATTTCCGGGCTGAAATTTTCAATGTCATCGATGTAAGATCATTTAAATTATTTCTCCTGTTTAGTGTAGACTTACATACATCTGATGGAGAAAGTTTCGTTAAGAAATGTTCAAAATGAGCAGGAGTTTCATTCTGCTTGAACCAAATTTGTGGATGAATAGCAATCATTCTCGTTATTTCGAAAAAGATCTGCTTAAAGTGGAGCCAAATATCTAACGGCGGTCAAGTTTTCCACAAAAAAGCCCAAGCACAAATCGCTCTAGCCCAAACAATTCTAACATTTCAATTTGACATTTTCGCTAAACAAAACTAAACAGTATTAGTGAAGTTCGTTTTGTATTCGAATACAATTTTCTGAGTAAAATTACATTAAAATTAATTCAAAGTATTTACACACGTGGCAACCGTTATGTTTTGTTAAAATTATTTTTGTTAAAAATAAAATGTTCTAAAAAATTCGTGTGTTTTACCTACACTATGAGGTTTCGAAGGTATTGAACTCCTAAAATAATATAGAATTAATTCATTACAATTATAGTTCATAAAGAAAAAAAGGATGTCCTTATATGTAGCTATAAAAATTAAATTAATGTGTTTGAACGTTTTTCCAAAATAGTACACTATACTCACTGCCTTCTCTTATATAAGAAATTTTGTGAAGCAACATATCAAGCACTAGTTACTCTGCAAGTATTGGTAATCTGTCTCTTAAAGCAGATGACTATGTTTTTCTTACTTCGTGTAGGATCTATTGAATACCATTTATGTTTCCGTTTCATCTATCTCTTTAAATAACAAGATTATCGCGTGCTGAATAGAATTTCGGGCACGCGGTATATCGCGCTTCCTCGCGAACGTTATAGAATAGGGAATAGCTAGCGGTTGAAAGGAAGGGTAGAGATTGAAATACAGTCCACAATTGTTTTACGGGGGATGTTCTATTTTCATCACGCTCATCGCCAGATCTAAAGCAATCACATCTTTAACCCTACCTGCATTCTAGATTCACGACAATCCGTACATGGAAATAGGACGAATGTCTTGGATACGCCAGGTCTAAACAAGAGCTTACTGGCTGACACAATTGCTTCGAATACGTCCGACGTACCATTCTCCCCTGGAAAAAGAAGGGAAAAATAAAGAAAAGGGAAACAAATAAAACCGGGCGAAAACAAACGCCCGTAACATTTCAATTTGAATGATTTTTTTATCGTATTATTACCGAATTTTATGTGATCAAAGTAAGATGCTATCAACTGGTGTTCCGTGAAGACTGTGCTATTGATCACGACACTTCGAGGCTTCCTAAGTGCGTTATCGTTTCCAAAAGCCAATAGCGAATATCTGTAATCACGTTAAGATATCATTAAGTTACTTGTGGCACTTACCATATCATCCCTACAACGGTTAGAAATGTTCCCATATACGTATAAATTCGCACTAAATCAAAATCGACTAAAGACAGGTTTGTTTACAAAAATAAAATAAGAACACACCGTAAATGCTTACCAAGAAAACGTGCTATTTCTTTTCATCTATTGTCCCAAGAATATTTTCTTAGTTTGTGTGTATTAAGAACCCAGATTTTGATCGGTGTTTATGATCCCGTGTACTTACCTACATTTGCATTAGTCGTAAATGTATGAAACATGACTATGTCAACACCACTCTATTATTGATATTATTTGCACGCGTATACCGGGTGTTCGTTTAAGAATGGGCAGCGACTCTATCTCAGCAATACTAAGTTATACAGGATTCAAAAAAGAAAATTCAACCATAAAAGTAACCAAGCTCATTTCATTAAAAATCGTTTTAGTTGATCGCCAGACGGAGAAACTAATATGTGAAAATAGACAAAGCACAATTTATAGAAAAATTCAAATACAATGGAGGGTTGTAGTACTATCAGTGATTTGCATAGAATTGCTTTAATACATAATGACAAATTCCTTCAGATAAAATGAAGGTATGAGGTTATGTTACACCCGAAAGAATTCACGATAACTTTGGTTTGTCTTAATGGATTCCTAAGAACTTGGATTCGTTTCAAAAAGGCATTTGAAAAAATTAAGAATAAAATATAACAACCCAATAAGAACACGACTTTCAATCTCGTCAGTCAAACGAGCCTATTTTCGTTTTATGTGGGAAATGTACACTGCCGTTCAGTGAAGTTCGGTCATACAATAAAAATCTATTATATCACACTGTATACAATTATTAATACATAAAATTAGAAAAATATTAAGCATACACTCTTTTCTAAGGGATTAAAGCCATAAATTATTATGTAAAGTAGAAATATTGCGACAACCACAATAAAGTCCCTTTTATTATAATTCCAAGAATTTCTCGGAAGTACCGATCTTTTAAAACGGGTCGTTTGGGGATTATTAACGAACAATACATTTAGGAAATATACCGCAGTATCATTCTTGTTTATTTATCACAGGCGAAAGATATAAATTTCCTTCATTTTACTGTTAAACGTGTGTTGGTGTGCATCTGTCGTTTTTGCGCGAAAGTTTTAAGAAAATATACTTTAAAATGGCACATGGCAGGCCTACCAGTGTAGAAAAACGTTCACGCATTATTACGCTGTTTGAAGAAGGATATTCGGGGCGACAAATTGCTGAAAAAATAAATATGAGAAGTTCAACAGTAAATGACATCATATAGCGAGATCGGACAACTGGAACTATAGAAAATCGTGTTCGTCCTGGAGCATCTAGGAAAACAACAAAAGCTGAAGATTTGAGAATTGTATTATTAAGTAAACGCAATAGAAAATTAACAGCGCGACAAATAGCAGCCGAAGTCAATCGCGGCCGTGAGGAACAAGTTTCGGCGAGTACGGTAAAACGTCGACTTCAACAAGCGGACTTACATGGACGCATTGCCATTCGAAAACCCTTATTACGTCGGGGCAACAGAGCAAAACGGCTACAGCGGGCCCGTTCTCATCTAGATTGGTCGGTAGATGATTGGAAACACGTGCTTTGGAGTGACGAGTCAAAGTTTGAGGTTTCTGGGCAAAATCGACGAGTTTATGTCCGAGATCTAATCTACATAAGGAACTTAAATAACCGATTTTTTCCTCTCAATTCCCCTCGCAGTTACTTTACTATTAATCGTACTTGTGTATTCTTAATTCTTATAGTTACTTATGCTATAACGTTTTTGGGTTCGCCCCATTTTTGCAGAAATATAAATAAACAAAATTTAATACATTCTTTTAAGTTACTTACCTATTATCAGTAATATTTAATGCTTGTAATTCTTGCTCTAGATTTTCTACGATCATATCTATCTTCCTGTCTTGTCTAATATCCTTGTTGCACTTGTTTGCTTCAACGATAAAAACAATATCGGCAGAACGTGGTACCGAATCATCTTTTAATACAATGAATTCCCCTTCTGATACAACGGTTCCATTCAGTAAATTACACCTGAAAGATTTGTTTGTTTTTGAATCAATTTCGTTTGACTTAATTAATCATATTTCATCCAGGTAACATGTATGGCCTCCCTCCTCCTTATATCCGAATCCCCCGAAAGGCTTTTATCAACATAAAACCCTTTTATAAAGTCGAAGTTTTAAACAGACCGGCCATCGCAGAGCTGGGGGAAAAGTTTCTCTGGTCAAAAACGGCATTTTCAAATGAATTCTCTCATACTTTCATATATTATTTTCGGCTTTTTGTTTATTCTGTAATGCCAAGTAAATACGGGAAGGTTTTTTTATATTATATATTATTTACTACATTACTTTTTTAAAAAGTTCGTATAAAAAGGACCTTTTGATTCAGGGAATATGGTAAAAAATGTTTTGTGGTTTTTGCTCGATTTGAATAAACGTAAGTGCCTTCGCGAGCAAACAAACTCGTTTTCGCTGTTTACCAGTTATGGAATCGTTTTTAGGATTAAATTATATTTTAAGATGAATTGTATTTACCCTGTGCAAATTCTCATTCGTCTGGTATGAAAAATGTATGTATATATTAAGAGGGTCTTAACCATGACGTAAAGTATGAAAAAAAAAAACAATGGAAATACCTTTAGATAGTCCGCGATAATATTACGAAAATAATACTTAAATTAAATTAAATAATATATATTCGACCTCCGTATTTTATTTCGTGTTTATTTTAAGATAACACTTACTTAATACACGTGTCAGGAATACGTAGCGGTATGCTTTCATACGAGCAAAGATTCATATAAGCAACAGCTGAACTGCAAACTTGCTCCTCGCTTCTACTTTCAAGGCAAATTTTCAGGAACGAATCGGGTGGAACCCTTGGGAAACAAGTGACAAAAGGAGATACTTTGTTGCTGAAGAAAGACTCGCAACGCATTCTAATATCTTCGGTCGTATCCTTCGCTACATCAACGGGATATTGCGCCGACGTTGTCGAACATCCAGTAGCGTCGAGACGCCAGCTTTGAGTGAAAGCTGAGATATTGTTCACGTGTTCCTTTTTCGATGTTAAGAAATCGTCGGATGGTTCGTTATTCATGGTGCCCCATAATCCAGCGGTTTTTCCAAAGTACCAACCTATTATTGCCCGAGAAAAAAAATTAAGCATCTACAGGCTATCCTAAACTTCTTGAATCGTAGAATTATATATACTGCGTAAGCGATAAGAAGCTAAAATTTTCTAAAAACAGTTTCGTTTTTTAACGCGTTAAAAATATAATAATAATATTCTGATAATATTCGAAACTAAAATACACAAATTTTGGTTTAATTATGTCACAATCCGAAGAAATTAAAAAAAAATAATTTTCTAGAAAACTTTTAAGGTCCTGTATCTTCAAGACACAGACGTGATACTATGGCATTGTAGTTTTTTCAAACGCTCGTCTTGATGGGCACAGAAACTGTGGCCATATTTGATTTATGAAGATGATTTTTTTCTCCAAATTATCCGCGCACTAAGTGGATACGCTGTATACACTATGCGGTAAACTGGAATAAATTTATTAAATTCGAAGGGATTTATTTTTCTAAGAAATATTTGGATAGGTCAATTTCTCACGTAACAAAATTGTCCAGTAAAAGTCATTTAAACAACGAAAAACATATTAACAAGAAGCAAAAATAAATGCTGTTATTCAAGAAATGAAATGATTGTTTAATTTAAATCAAACATCCTGTATTATCATTATAAATACAGACTGTTCTGATAATGTCACGTCAGTATTCAATAGCACGTTCCTCGTTTTAAAATAAACAAAAAGATAAAGCATGGTCCTAAAATGGAATAAGACGCGACTGCGTATAACCAACTCAACTATTCTAAGATGCTTTGCATGTAGAGCACTTGTTCTATACGATCCTACCTGATACCCTGAAAATGCAAATATCAAATTTCAAGTTGCATTCAAGCAAGAATCCATAATCGCTGCTTAAAAATATTATATCGGCCTCTTGGTAGACATAAGCTTGCTCAACTCGGGCGGGTAGCGCTGACTCCTTGCCATTTCCAATTGTAACAGCCTGGAAAGAAAGAAGAGGAGATAAATCCATCGTTATGATATAATACGGCATCCCCTGCTGGCACCATCTCGACGTACCTTGCTTTTCATGTCTATTTGTATCGGGGTCTTTTCGATTAAAATTAATAACTTGTACGAGCGTACATCGTCTTTATTATAGGTGACTGCGATTGAAAAATTACCGTCCTTAAAATCGGTTGCCAACAGATAAGTGCAGTGGCCACGATAGTCGTAAATGAAACCGTCAAATGTTATATAATGTCGACCTCCAACTATCATTGCTTGCGCTAGGATGAGATTGGGAAAATTGAATTGCGATTTTATAAATTTAATTTTGAAATAGATATACGTACCTTTAAAAGGTGGGAACCATTCGCTAGGCTCCGCAATAGGATTGTAATCCATGTATAAGCTCATCAATGTTAATTTGGACACACTAAAGTATTTCTTCATGCTTTTAATTGTTTTATATTCTTCGATTTCCTAAAAATAATATAATACGTGGTTAAATTTGACTAGTTAATCAAAATTATTGTCTTGCCGAATTATTGAAGGTCTGTTAACGACCCCACCAGTTAAATGGGAAAAAGGAATTTAAAAGCGTTTTCAAATAATTAGGGAGGCCATTCTGGTTTGTAAGTAAAAACAAACACTTCAGGATTTCAAGGATTTCAGTTTATTAAAATTAAACGTGTCTCTCGGAGAGAAAAACACGCTTTCGCATTTCCTCGCTTTCTTCCCAAAATTTTCCCGCGCCCCAAACTCTTTCCCCCCGCGCTCTCTCGGAAACTTAATTTATCGGTCGCGAACAGATCTTTATCCCACGAGAAAATCATGTAGGCATTTGAAACAATGTCGGGTCCCTCAAAAAAGATAATCGTCCCCCGATTTCTCTTCTCGAAATCTCGACGAATGCCTGCTGTCTTAAATATTAACGACCCCCCCTTCGTCCGATTGAAAATGAGGAAAAGTCAGCGTCAAAATTAATTATATTTCGCCTCTGCTTCGAAATTCCACTTACAGTAAATATTATTCATTCCTGAAATTTTCATTTTCAAAATGTCTAAACCGTTACGTCTCTTGTACAATAAAAGAAACAGCGAAACGTTGAATGGCGCCGTAAATTCTTTGGTCTCTAAATCACCCATTTAAACCAGTGCCTAGCAAAATGTGCAATCATATTGTTTAAGTTATTACTTACGTCATATTTTGGTGTTTCGTTAAAAGCATGCCATGACACGGGTAATTTTTGCTCCAGATACATTACGCCATCGGCTGGTTCGAAAATAAATTTAGTCTTTGCTTCACGATACCTACGTAGCATTGAATAAAATAAAATAAAACATTTCATGACTTGCACTTACTTATTTTCAGCGTCCAAAGCATTTTGACTAGCGTCCATCAACCTGAATTTAATTAAAGTGATGAGTTTCTGCAATCGACTTTGTACATCGAAGTAATCATAAAGCCATTTGACTTTTTCGTATAACTCATCAAATTTCTCTAGTAAGAATTGTATGGAAGGTAATTTTTTCAGTTCAGTTATCTCATTAACGATTTCTGAGAAGACTTGCTGCAGTTCTTTGGCGAAAGGCACGACTTCGAAATATTTTTGCTTTATGAAATTCCACGATACCATTGAATATTTGTAAATTGCCCCTAGCGTGTCGTTTCCTGTTATATCTTTGTAAAACTTGTCGACGTCCTGTGATAAATCCGCGAGTTTGTTAAAGTATTCGGATCCAATAATTTCCGATTGCCGTATGTAGAGGAAATCTACAAAATCATTAATGAATTTCATGAATTAGTTAATAGAATATTTACACATATTGTATATAGTGAGTTAGCAGTATGGAAACACCTTTTTTTGTCGTTGTTATGCATTTTACAAAAAAAATTAAACAAAAGTTGTGCAGGAAATTCTTCTAGATACAACTGATGTAAAAGATTTCTTTTCGTTCAGTTTGTTTGTTAGTTATGTCACCCGATCATTTTTAATGCGAATACGAATTCTTTAATTGTTTGATAGAGTATAAAGTCCTTGGTAAAATAAAAATATCGTGTGGTTACTTAACAATTGTTATGTGAAATGCCGTTTAAAACTTATATTTATATATCTATATTTACTTGTAAATTATCAGGATTAAAAATGACAATTTTAAGTGAACATGAAAGAATAATGATGTTGGCTTATGGAGACGTTTGCGATTTACTTAATAACGTTCATTCCAATAGATATCAGATTTGACAAATTACTGTTTGGAAAATCTTAAGGTAATTCGACAAATGGGTACGGTAAAAAATATTCCGAAGAGAGCAAACCATAATCAGCAAGAAATGATGACAAACAATTAAATGCATCACTAACACTATCGGAAGATCCACATTCATCAACAAGTCGTCTATATTGAAGAGTTTTGAAAAGAAAAAATTGAGCCTTACAATGTTCAGCTTGTTCATGAATAAGTTGAAGATGATTTTGATAGGAGGCTCCAGTTTTGCGAGGAAATGTTGGAAGTTTACAATAACAATGATCATGTATTTCCAAACATGAGGATTTGGAGGCGAGGGGACCTGGAGTGGCAAGCCTGATCTCCAGATTTAAGTTCAAGGTGTATAAAGATAAACTCAATAACATAGAAGATTTGCGAGATCGAATTACTAAAGTAGTAGAAGACATTTCCCTTGAATTTTTATGAAACGCTCTACAGCATTTTTCAATAGGAGTGAGAATGACGTGCGGGTTAACATGTATGATGAGCTACGCCTTGGCCGACCTTTTCTGGTTTCTGAAGATTTGGTTTGTAAGATGGACAACAAAATTTAAGAGGACCGACAATTCACAATTTCAAAGTTATGGATTGATTTTTCACAGGTTTCAAAGTCAGTTTTGTACACCAAAAACTGAAATATAGAAAATTGCATTGTTGGTGGGTTCCAAGACTGCTTTCTGACGATCACGAAACAAAAAGCTGCACAGACCAATCCTTATCGTTTTTGATACGATACAATCAGGAAGGAGATGTATTTTTGAACCAGATCGTTACAGGAGATGAGACTTGGGTGTCTCACATGACTGCTAAGACCAAGCAACAGTCAATGGAATAGCAACATGCATCGTCGCCAACCAAAGTAAAAGCCAAACAGGTACTTTCAACACGAAAGCTTATGGCAACTATTGTATATCTCAGAACAGATTCCGTTAGTTCATAGCCACGTTGATATATTTTAGTTTTAGGTTTTAAATGGCATGTTCTCGAAACAATTGTTGTGTAACACCACGATATTTCTATTTTACCATAAACAGGACTTGGGGACAGGGTGACGTAATACTTAACAAACCCCTGAACGAAAATAAAATCCTTTATTTCCATAATAATTTCCTGCACAACTTCTATTTAATTTTCTTGTCTGTTTCCGTTAACTAATTTTATCTATAATTTGTAGATAATTATTTGATGAATTGAACTAGTTTATTAAAATTCTGCAAAACATACCAATTACATTTGTTTGTGTTTGTTTATTATTAATTTGTTTTTCAGAAAATTTATTTCAAATTATCGAATGTTTTTTTTAATAAATGTAAATTACTTTGATACCTACACAAGCAACGTATAGGTTTACCTGCAAGTGCCCTGACGAGAGCCAAGAAACACCGAAACACCGGTGTCTGTGCGTCTGGAGATTCGTCTACGAAACGCTGTTTTTATGCGTGTAGTTTACAGGAATGTTGGTCTGTTGCATTTAATACGTGTAACTTTACATGTGCGTCGGTGAGTGTTTTTTAAATCGTGCGAGTTCTCTGCGCGCAATAAAGGCGTAATATATCACCTAAAACTAACTTACCAAGAAATTCTTGCCCAGCGTTCCAAGCTATTGATTCGAGGTAATGTATTATTTTGATGAACGTTGGTTCAATAGATGCTAAAGTTTTATTCCAATTATTAACCAACATTCTGTAAGTTTTATTCCATAAATCTTCTATATAGCGTATGAAAGCGACGTGCATTTCCTTAATGAAATTATCGTATTTTTCAAGGAATTCCTGGAAGCTATCCGAAAGATATTCTAAGGACTCGCCTTGTAATAGACCGTTGATGAAATCGTTCAAGTTTTTATAGTACATTTTGATCTAAAAAGCCACATATATATATATTTATCCTTTAAACGAATCTCTTGTGTGTGAAATTTACCTTTTCAATCACCCATTTTATGCTTTTCTGAATATTTTTACCTGATTCTCCCATAATTTCCCATACTTCATTAATAATAATAGGCAATGACTCAAGATGGTATTTAATTGGTAGGTCGTCAAGTGTATTATTTAAAATATCAACTATATCATGGACATAGAACTCGTTTGCGTAGTAAGAATTATTCAAAAATTTCTTTAATTCCTGTATATCTTCCTCTATTACCTTCAAATCTCTATAATTGTTAAAGGCAGTCATCAGTGTACATTATATTTTATTTATTTATAATTATCCTGCTATTTACATATAGTCATAATAGGGTTAAATGCGGTTTCCTAACTATTTATAGATATCGTCCATAATTATATATGTTTTATTAATTATTAACTCCAATATTAAATTTACAGTTGATATAAATTATATCTTTACCTAAATTAGTTAATGTGAGCTTGGGGTTGGTTCCTTGATGATGTTAAATGTTAATATCGAAACTAATTTAATAATTTCACTTAAACTCAATTAGGAAAAGGGGTGTTTTCTGTTAATATTAAAACGTAACTCGGATATCACGAGATCTATATATGCATGATCTATAAATATGTAGAATAATCTTCATGTGACATAACAAAAGCAAGATAAACATGTATATGACAAAGCAATCTGTAAATCTTGTTTTGAATGCAAGTTTTTGATGTGTAAGAACCTTATTCGCTGATATCTTTATTTCTCTTTTAAGAGCTTACGTACGTATGAAAGCTTTAAAGTTTCAAATATTACAGCAAACAGAAAAATAGGTGTAGGAGGTAATATTGTCGAACCTTTATGGAATATATGGAATAGGTATTAAAATAACATCATACCACAATGGAAAAAATGTTCCATCTTATTTGTACGAATACGTTTAGCTTTTATTAAATCTTTTCTCATATCTATAATATTACTCCGATAAAATAAAAAACGCAATTACCGAAAGCTTTTTCATCTTTCCCCATAAATGAATATTTGAATTGTTCTTTGTTTGGTTGCTATTTTATTGTTATCTTTACCTTCGATATAGCTAAAAAGGAAAAAAAATAAATGAAGAAAGTTTAACTTACTTGACATCGTCTAAGAACTGGTGTATCTGGGGCTTAGCGTCCCTCCAGATAGCATATATGGCGTCTGTCATTTCTGACCGCACATATTGTCTGGCATTGTTTGCCCCCTCCGTAAAACTATTGTACGCGTTTAAAAGAAAAGACCTTATACCGTTCTGCGAAATAAAAGAAACGATCAAGAAAGTGAAAAGGCATAGGGGAAAAATCGACAAAAGCATACCTTGATGTCCTGTTTGAGTTCAGGTCTCCACTTTAAATTAGCTACTAAAAGACGAGAATGGTTTAATCGTAAAAGATAGGATACATCTGATACTCTGATATCTTCATAATCTCTCCAAATATCAAAGGTTGCACTTCTTGCATCTGGGATTATACCATACATGTGGAAACTTTGACTACCATCTATTAAGTAAAATTAAACAATTAGTTTCGATTAAATTTGTATGATCCTTTTTATATAAAGACCTATACCACACACAGAAATAATAATATATTAAGTTCAGAAAATCGCGAATTCTTCCTTTTACTTCTCACAAAATTTTTAAATGATTAATATTCTAAAACACATCGAACTTAGTTACACATATATCGCCTGAATTCGCAATTGCACCTCCCGCCCCGGTTCTTTAGACCTGCTTCCTCCGTGAAATGGTATTTCCTGGGAATTATACGTACCTGTAGTCTTGTTCAGTTCGAGTTGAACCAACTTTTCATCGAAATTGAGATAAAATGCTCCAGAGGCGTTGATATCATTTCCGTATATGGCTAATACATCCGTGCTATATACTGGAAACTTTCCAATATGCTTCCCCCAGAAATAAGTCAACTCTGAAGGCGTTTTTCGCTAAAAAAAAGGAGTCAGAGGTAAGGTATGAAATTTATTTATCTGTCGGGAATTTTACGGTGTATTCAATGTCAAAAAATTATGATATTTAATTTTAATTAAACTATTTGTTTTGCAAAGGATTACTTAGGCTATAATTTCTTGCGTCGAAATTGCAATGTAGTGACCATCCAGGAGCAATTGGCTAGGCATGGGATCTTAAACCACATATGTAAGAAACATATAACTTGCAACTGCTTGGTCTGGTGGTCTTAGATTACACAGGACGATGCGATAACTACATTCTCGAGAATTCAAAAACGGATGTACCTATCGCAACTATATCTCCTAAGAAGAAAACCAGGGACGCAAATTATATCTGTTGTTCGGGACAATCAGGGATCCTTGAAGGCACTAGCACTTTATCAAATAGTCTCTAAACTAATATGGGAATGTTTGCAACAGCATAACAAAACCTTGTTATGTTTAGACTTTGGTGTGCGTGCCAGGGCAGACAAGGTTTTAATAATAATAATAATAGATTTTTATTTCAGTAGTGATACATACATATATGTAAAATAGAGAAAAAATAATATTATAAAAACCCTAGGGAGCGGTTCAAACGAATGGGAAAAAAATCGCTCCCTGCTCTTCCACCAAATTTATAAAATTGAGCTAAATAGGTAGCTACATATAAATACCTAATCTAACTTAATCTAGTATTCCACTACTGTAACTTTTAAATTACTATTGGCAATTGCTACTGCCTACTATAAACAGCACGCCTGAATATACAATTGGCAAATGTTATATGTAAAACTTGAAATCGTATTTTTTCTACAAAATAAACAGGAGTTTCAAATAAAATTAACTTGACTACTAGGAGAATCTCTATATTTGCTGTGTTAAAAGCTTTACTCTCATCCAGTAACACCAGCAAAGTTAAGTTCTTAGCATCTCTTGCTGTCAGATACTTTTAACAAAGCATCAGTATAGCTATGGTTATTTCTAAAGCAGCCCAATTGACATGAAGGAAGTAGTTTGTGGATTTCAAAGTGCTCATTTATTTGAACATGTAAAATTTTATCGGGAACTACTTAATACAGGCAGTAAGCTAATAGGTCGGACATCATTAACGCTAGCTGAACTACTTATGAAATTGCAAAACAGCTAGCGAGAAAAGGACCATGAAGCTGAATAGAGACATGGCAAACAAATTATAAGAAGATTTTCTGAAGATTTAATTGCTAATATACTTTCATTGAACAGGATGCAGGATTTGAGAGAACTTCTGTACAAGATGGGGATTTATAAAAGTGAACCCCTATGAAGAGAATATCACTTTCGAAGACAAAATACCAATCAATGAGGCTAACACATTCATGATACAGACTAGACATTCTCCAATATGTTTCCCTTAGAACTACCTCAACTTAGAAAATTTCAAATATTTTCATTCGCTAAAAAAGTGAAAGTACCAAACTGAGAATAGAAAATTTATTCATCCATCGAGAATTTTATGGCTTGCCCGATATCAAAAAAAGAAGATATTTTATTTTAATTAACTGCTTTTTTTTGGATTCTCTGAACATTAAAAGCTCATGCTGAAGCAAATTAAATTTTCTGCGATTTTTTTACGTTGGGTATAACCCATTAATGTGTGCGGTGGCATTTAAAAATGTCTAACCTTACCATCCCAGGCATGCAACTTGTATTTACATAACACACATCAAAGCCAGTAATGTACTAAGATAGTTAATCATCCGTTTGTACCCTACCCGTTGCTGAGGTTCTATTTGTGGACGTGTGCGAGTGTGTATTATGAAATGAAAATTTAAATTTAGGTAATTTTCAAGTGCTTTGCAGGCTTTAGCACGCAATTTTCCCCTCTTGCATTTTAGGTCTTTATAACGTTAAATTCGTAATTGTTTTACTTCGGTCGGCCTTTTTGGCTTGATTTAAATCCGCTAATGCCAACTTATGATTATATGAAATCCTGTTTAATGACTACGAAGGTCTAAAGTTTCGCGTTTTGAAATGTTTATACCATCCTATGGGCTTTAAAAGCGTTCAGTATAGAATTTAAAAGAAAATTAATATTTTTCCTTTTATTAAACAATTATATTGCATTATATAACCGTATATAATGCAATATAATATATATATATATACGTATATGTATGTACCGACATAATTCCTGCGCTATATTTTATCCAACGGGGTTTCCTTTTTTTGTGTGTGTTGGTAATATTTGAACACCGGATATCCACACGCTACATCACCGTTCTAGGCATCACGTTTTCTCCTTTATTTAAAACAAAATCATATCGTAAAACATACGATTTTCATTATTCATTTTTTTCCGCTACGCCTCACATTGAAACATTTACCCGAATAGGCCACATCCATGTAATGGTTTAGAATCTCAAATTACCTCCGAATTAATATACATACATATGCAGCCGGATGCGAGACCTCGAAGCAGTTTAAAATTCAACAATTGAAAGGAAAATTTATCCCTTACTACAATATTTTTCCGTGACAGCCATGTAAATTGTAGAAGCAGGGCGGAAAGGCATGTTATGTACTTTCAGCGAAAATATAAAATTATATTTCTGTTGCACGATGTGAAACCTCCGGGAATTGAGTAGAATTAAGGTAATATCGGTTTTCTTATGGGCACTTCGAAAATGATACAACTGTTAAGGAACTTTGTTACTTCTCCGCTAATATGATTCGAAAAACATGGCCGCTGCTTCTATACTACTAACGATACACCCGATAAACCTCAAGAGTAATCAGCTGGATTTGATAACTGCACCGTGTTCTTCTCTCAGCGTACTATATAACTTTGCTTCAACGGCCTTAAAATCTTTTTGTTATTACCTTTTACGTGATGTGCAATTTTAAAATGGAATCGGTATATAAGTTGGTCCATTTATATTTTCAATATATGGGAAAATTGTGACGATTTATTAATAAATATCATCTCTACTACTAAGTTTCTTGTAAATACTTCCGAACAATTTAGAATATATTGGACCCATTATTCGTTCCGTTAGACAACAGTGACGAAAAATAAAACAGGATAATATTATTTACATGAATTATTTCAGCAAATTTAAATCAAAACTAGAGAACTAGTGAACAAGATAGGACTGTCGTATTGAAGATAACGCGAATCTGTGTACAAAACACACAGGTCCAATACTTCTTGAATTTGGCTAACTACAGAACCGCAAATTTTTTATTTCAAAGTTTTTGATTTCTTTACACTGCGTCCCTGGATGGACCCATACCCCACTCTTGTAAGCTCCTTTATTTCTTATTTTTGATTTTTTTTTCAATCATTCCTAGAACTTGCGATAAAACATATTGGGAGCAAACTACCGTTATTATCAATTTGTATTTCTAATGTTACTAAAGAAGTTTGATCCTAATCTGATGATTAGCTTAATTACCGAGATTTAATAATAAATTGGGGATGCTTACAAAGTAAGCTCTTTCCATTGTTTTTTTTATTTCAAATTTGGCGAATGTTGTGGGTAAACGTCCCAGGGGAGACTGATGGCGCAGCGTAGAATGCGCTGAGGGTACCAAATTCAAACCCCGAACCGTCACCACAAAAAAAAATAAAAAAATGATTTTCCCAAATAAGCGAGACAATTGATCAAGAATGGCTTTTTTCAAAAAATAAACTTAAGAAAATTTCCAAGTGTGCTGTACCCCATCCGAGAACACATAGTATATTACTTAATAGGTCATCCGTGTTCCTTACTATTAGTGTCTTCTTACCTTAAATTCTAACTCATTATTATCAATGTCGATCTTGGCGAGAGCTTCCATAGGTTGTGGGAAATTAGTTCTGTTATATTCTGTAAAGTGTTGAGAGATAAAATACTTAGGTCTCCAATAAACACCTCCATTCATGTCTAAGTATAATTCTGTATGAGGATGCGACCCTTCTACGTTGTAAGTGTAGTTCATCACGTGTTTCTTCGAATGGTTTTCGAGCGAGCCGGTCAGTAAAACCAATTGTTCCGGATTCGGGGAGTAATCAATAGTAACTTTAAAGTCGGCCAACTTCCTTCCCCACGATTCATATTCACCGAGCACGGACACATTCTGTAAAACAAATTTTAGTAGTCGAAATAGGTTGGGAGAGAACATAATAATAATAAAATTAATACTTTTTCAAATGAGGGGTGTTTTATGTCTAGCCGAAGTTCGTGATGATTCGGTAGGTCTTTGTCTTTTTTCCACTCAAGCCCGGTTTGCACCGTTTTCTTTTCCTTGTCCCATTCTAGAGATACTTCAGACGATAAAGAGAACTCGCTGATGTTGTAAGAGCCCAAAGCAGTAAAGTTACGTCTCGGGTAAGATAGGTTGATCTGTATTTGCCTTGCTTCAGACGTATCGTCCTAAACATTTGAAGTATTTTCAATTTTCCCGTTACTATATGTATGCTATACAGAGTTAGTCGCAACCTCTTACGAAGTTTTACATATTAGGTATAAAATTTATACAAAAAAAATGTGTTACGAAGAACTGGTTCAGTATCACTAGAATACACCTGCAGAATGATTTGTTCTAGGATCAAAAAATATAAACGTTATTTTGGGAATGAATTTATTCGCGCACCCAGTAGTTTTTAAAAGTCCACTTTAGTAAGCAGATAAAATTTATGAAACTTTATTTATTTCAACACCAATCCATTTCTTCTTATGAGTTTGTAACTAACTCTAACTATTTATTTTGAAATAATACATTACCACTGTTTGGTTTAGTAAGTAGATGTCGTAAGCTATCCATATGGTTGGAGCAAGACTTAATTTTGAGTAATGCTTTAATTTTTTATCACGAATGTCGTAAGTTGTCCACAATTTAACCGTGCGATTTTTGTGAGTGGCGCTTAAGTTTATCTCCTGTCCAGTTTCAGTGGTTTGCACCTTCATTTCGCCTTTCAGATCCAAAGCTGTTCTATTATGCAAGTTGTAGACATTGATGTATTTGTTATCCTAATAAATAAATAAAAAAGTAGGAATTAAAATCAATGTGTCATGACGCCAAAATTTCAAATCCTAATACCCAACGTCCCCTGGAAGCCGTTATCTGGATTAAGTAAAGAAATCTCAATCGACCGTTCTAACAAAAGCCAACTAAGGCCCAAGTGCTTATGAGTTGTGTCCTTTCTCCATGTACTTTTGTTTCCCTTTTTTCGGCCTCCACATTTCCTGTCTTACATCTGCCGAACCTCTCTGTCCCATCCCCCCTTTCACCCGTTATCCCCCCATTTACCCCCTTGCCAGCGAACCCCCACCGGATAGATGGTTTGCCTCTGTTCACATTCATCACTTGGGATATGTACTAAAGTTTAAATCAATAGCAGGCTTCGTGTATACAGTGAGATAGATATATGGCCATATTGAGTGATGGAAATAAAAGTATCAAAGTAGTCAGTAACGTGAAAAAGATACATAAATATCTCGGGCTAGGCGCTATATATGTACATATACATATGTACCCGTACGTACATAAGGTCCAATTGCCTGCTAGCGGCTTTTTTCAGCAGCTTTTAGATAATTTTTTCAATTGATTTGAATTTTTAAAGTTTAGCGCGTGGGATCTAAGAAATTATCAAATTGAATTTGAGAGGTTGCCTTTGCTTTGAATCGTTTAAGCCCTGCATCAAAGTCCAAATTTTTCTTGTAAAGAATTAGATTATCCTTTAATAATTAACAAACGCTGCCGGCATCCATTTAAACAGTTTAGACAGGGTCTCTATGTCAACAGCGTGATGTCTGTCGTAGTTAACCTATTAGCACACGCATATACATATAATATATGGACTAGATTAATGAGATAAACAATATTAATATGACATACGTATACGTCGAAAAATTTCATCCTAGCAAAACAACGATGTTAAAATACTGAGGATTTAACCTGTGAGAGCAAAGAGGGTTGCGTGATTCAGACCTTTCAGTTCATTTGTTTCGGCTGATTTTCCTCCTTCAACAACGTATCTAACGATATTTCTTTAATGGGATTTTACTTCCGATGAAACATCTCAATTTTTCCCCTTTCTCGCTTTCTCTCTTTGGCGAACGCGATCCGGTTCCCCTATCTTTTTTTTATGGGAATTAGGTCAAAATATTCCTACGGTCTGTTATTATTTACGCAACATCATCAGTACAATCGTGTTTGTTTCGTTTTTTTCTTGTTATGATTATGCTTTTTTTGCGAAATAAATGTGTTTTATTATGAATAAGGTGATTAAATTAATGTTTTGATTTTACTTGCAAGTTCTATTTAGAAGAATTGCAGGAGTTAGTTAATAATTTAACTAACTGAGGGTAAGTTTATTATTATTTCCAATTTTTTATTATTCTTATTTGATCTCCTAAATCACAACCAATTCAAATACTCATATTATTAGAAGTACATCCCAAGGGAGTAATTTTGTGTAAATTATTTGAAGTTTTGTTTGAATCACTAGGCGCATTTTCTTAGTGCAAGCCATACATTAATTTTTATTTGCATAGAATTTGTTAATAAAATAGTTTCAATTGTTAACAAAAAGATGAAAGAAAAGATTGAATTTTTTGTATCATCATTCATTACTTTTAGAAAAATTGTAAATATACGGAATTAGGGGAACTTTCCTGGAATTATTCCCGTCCTACTTAAGCGGTCGTGGTCGAAATTCTAGAATAAGGGAAACAATATCAGATGAGCGCTAGGAATTCGTCAAGGTTCGGTGCTTGGACCTAGATTGTTCATTAATGTTGTAAATGATTTGAGTAGCTTCTTGCAACATGAGTATCAATTTGACATTTTATTCTAAGACCTCTGATATTTTAATTTGCACTTCGACATTTCAAGGAAGCATAGTTTTAACTATCGAAACAGTACGTAAATTTCAATATTAGATAATTAAATATGAACTTCTTCCAAAATCCTATTGCCCATTATGAGCGTCCCATGTTTCGACTGCATTGTCAATCGTTCATCCATTCCCTTGAGGCTTTCCTGTCTCTGGCCAGTTCTTCCCTTTCTTTCTTTCTTCCTATCTCTTCCATTCCAGTTATTCCGAGGCTTTCCTTTGTTCCTTTTATCTGTACTTCTTCTTTCAAGCACCTCTTTAACAATTGTGATGTGTTCCATCCCTACTATACGACCATACCAATTTATTTTTTTTGTTTAGTTTAGTCACAATTGCTGACGAGTTGGCCAGGGCGTTATCATGATGGTACAGAATTCTTTTCTTCCTCAGATGGGGCCTTTTTCTCTTTAATTTAGCGTCGAATCGGCGCCATTAATCTGCATAATACTATCCCATGATTACCCTTCCCTTCTGTAAATAATCAAAGATTATTCCTTGCGACTCCCAAAAAATTGTCCCCATAACTTTTCCGGTTGATGAAATTGTCTTCGCCTTTTTCGGTACATGTTCGCCGGGAGAAATCGATTTTGCCGACTCACCTTTGGTACCTGGCATAGCCATGTATCCATATCTCATCTACGCGCTTAAACATGTTCAAACATTGCTTTGCAGTTATCACATGTTGCTTTTTATTAATCGCCGATAACTCTTTCATATTCAATTCGTGAAAGATGTTTTCCACACGTTCAATTGAGGTGTTGCAATCTCTCAATCTTCACCCGGTAGTCTGCTAACATGCTATCATGAACTTTATTGATCGTATGGTCCGTAGTCACCCCAATAGGACGACCTGGCGTCTCCTCATCAAAGACGGATGTTCGGTCACGCTTAAGTTTATTAAACTAATATCTGATGGTAGCCATCTAAAGTGGATGATCCTTACCAACTTCTCTTCGATTTTTTCAAAAAAAAAGAAATCGAATTACTGGCCGATATTATTCGTTTTCCATGATTCCATAAAGATAAACTTGCTCAGTTTTAACAGTTCTCAAAACTACCCGATGAATCTCGAAGTTTTGACAGACGTCGACTCAAGGATGGTATTCACAATGGGCAATGCAGATTTTGAGACAAAGCGCCATCAGTCTCGAGACACGGGTACTTCTCATATCTCAAATTTTATTTTTCTCTAATTTAATTTCTACTTCCTTCGATATCCCTTCTCTATAATCCTTGTACATGACTTAAAGCTGGTAATGAGTGGTATATCACTTTATAATTATTTTCCCAATCTTGTGGGATAGTTTCGGTTTTCCATGCCACTCTAAAGATTATAAGAAGTCTTTCCATTCATTCCCAGGAATTTCATCCATTTCTAGATCTATTTTTTCGATACCGCAAGTTTTATCTGTTTTAATTTTCATTAACGGTTCTGCTAAACCTTGCATCCTGATTTTTTCTTTTTTCTCTTTATTTGCCTGTTTAACCTCGACATTCCACTAGTGGCTTCTTTTCGGATTATTATTCTTATTATATGTTAATTACTTTGTTGTAAGTTATCTGTTTAAACAATGTCAATTTTTTTTTCCAAATTTAATTCTTTCTTGTGTTCTAGTTTTGGAAATTCTTTGTTAGTTTCCGTTTAATAGCTCTTCTTTACTTCATCTTGTTTCAATTTATAGATTGATGTTTCCGTGCAAATTATTGTCTTTTCATTTTCCACTTACATTCTTCTGGTTACTGCTGTAATTGTCCCATGTTATATTCCCAATATTGCTTTTACCTCTGTCTTCTTCTTTTTCTTGTTGGAAGCTATGCGTGTATATGTATTTATCTTCTTTGTTTTCCAGCAATTCTAATTTTTGTCCGTTTCTGTTTATTACTTTTTCTCCTTATCTCCAGTATTTTCCAATGCATCCCATTCTGTGTTGACCATTACCTATTTCCCAATTATAATAATTGTGTCGCTTTCTTCTCTAATTCTGTCTAGGACTATCTGGAAGTCGTAGTAAAATTCAGTTATTTCTCCCTAGTTCCTTCCTTCTGTTGAAGAGTTGGACTTCAAAAAAATTAATCTACGGGTAGTTTAAGAGTTCATTTTTCTAGCTCTGCGAAAATATTGGGTTTGATTTTGGACTAGGAGTTGACATAGGAAAAGAAAACTGTAACTTGGTTTAATGAGAAAATAAAACTCTAAAAATATTAAACCAAATTAGCCAAGAAAAATACTAAAGATTTCAATAAACCATTGAAGCAATCTTCTCTTGAAGAAGATTGCTTTTGTCCATCGAAGCGTTAGACTCAACATATAGTAATTTACGAAAAATAGACCACTACGCTCAAGAGTTTTATTTCCCCATCTTATAGATTATAAATCCAAGACACAGTCATAAAATGCGTTTTACTTAGTTTGCAAACTTTCTATGTTTAGTGGTATCAATTTATCCTTGATGTCTCTTGCACGGTAAAAATCATGTAATTTAATGATAAAAGAGATTCTTTTTCTCATGTTAATTACCATTCAGGTTGCCTATGTTTTGAGCTCACTCTTATTCACAGTTTTTTGCTAATGGGTAAAGGTGTGCTTAAAAATTGTTGTTTTATTTTTTCAAATGGATTAACAAATTTAATTTCTAAATTTTATGGTTAAAAGTACGCCCGTTAAAATTGAATTTTGGTAAAGTTTTTTGGGCGGGAAACGCGACAGTTTGCCATTTGTTTCTGGACTCACATTTCGCTGTTGCGTAAAGGAGTTTTATTACGCTACCACCGCTAAGAGATAATACCGTACATCCCTATCGCGGAAGAGAAAATTTAGTTAAAGCGCGAGTTTTTAAACGGCGCGTGAACACATTTACGAGAGGGCGTAGTGTTGAAATACACGACCATCGTCATCGATCCCCCCAGCAGATTTCCCGCACGGAGAAAGGGATGAGAAGCCGGGGGGTCAAACGGGGAAACGTTGGTCTGGCTATAGATTACCGTGGATTTTATAGGAGTTGCTGATTTATTTGATGCACCTACCACGGTTAGCCTGGTGGAACCGTAGCCACGTCCATGAAGGTAGTCTACACCGATAGGTAGTAACTTGTTCTGCAGCTCCACGTGGATTGTATCCTTATCGAAACCTGCCTTCGTTTCGGACAGGCAATTATACTTGCCTTCCAGGATCCTGGTTCCATTATATTCGACGGTGGCCTGTCCTGTGCTCAACAGGGGCTTCTCCTGTAATAATACACTTTGATAACGGTATATGTATCTCTCTTTAATTTTTTTTAATACACGAACGGTTAATATCAGAAAAAGTACTTACGGAATATCCATAATTAATCTTTGCTTTGTGTACCGTGGCCAAAGGGATCTCTAACAAGATAATTCCATCGCTGTCTCTTTCTTTATTTGACTTTTTAGTGACTTTACATTTCGAATCTATTGTCGCCGTTTTATTTACCCAGAAAATCTTGGCGAATCGATTAATATTTTTCCTGAAAAAACTTTTCTTGTAATTAAAACTTGACACTTCGGAATTTAAACTTTACGAAAGATAGGTGGGATTATTTCTAGACGTCTTCAATAATTCATCAACAAAAATAACGCCTAGCGAATAAGAATTTTTTCGAAATTATAAAGTTAGTTTTTTTATTGTATTCGCGTTTTTTTTTGTAAATGAAAAAATCCATTTTACCGCCGTCAATTTATTAAATGGAGCACACGCTCTACTCCACTTGAAAAGTGAGCAAAAAACTTTTTCCTGGGCGGGAGAAACGAAAAGAGAAATGGTTGTCTAGATGTAATAAAATATACTTTAATTAAAAGCAGTAATATGGTAGTAAGAGGAGAAGTGATGGTGGGGGAATACTAACGAATTAGTCTCGGTGATGAAGTGAACGCCGGTATAGTCAAAGCCTCGAAAAGGTGTGGTAACATTAACCGTGCCATTCATATTACCGAACTCTCTGAAATCAATGTCCGCCTTAGCCACTGAACGTTGCCCTGGGTGAAATACCTCGCATCTAAACAAAGAGTTTTAAACACATTTAACTCTTAGTTACGGCACATTAACGTCACTTACGATATGTTATGATAAGGCAGGGACTTCTTGTATGTAATGTAAGTCCTTACAGTGTCCTCGTTTACGTTCTGTTTGGGTTTCCGTAGCCTGTAGAAAACGTTAGTCACATCTTCCTTTGTTTTATATTCCAAATAATTATTCATATGGGTTGCACCCAGCGTAACATCAACATCTCCATAGATATTATTAAGGTTAGTAAAAGAAACCTAGAAACGAAATGTGTTGGAATTAGAAATCGATTCGAAGTCTTAGATTTTACTGTGAAAGCTTACATTTCCATTAGAACCGTAAAGCACCTTCGTGAAACTGTTTCTGTACTTCCCTAAATATTCAATTTCCGTATAATTATAGAGAGCATAAAACTTTCCAACTGCGGTATGTACTTCGTCACTGTAAGGTGACAACTTTATGTTGCTTTCAACATCCATCTTGTTAGGTTCCGGCAATGACAAAGTTAAGTTACCTCCTACCCTACAAGTAGAACTACTTGTTATGCAACACATCGCAATTAACGCTTTAACTTACTCCCAGGTCTTATTCAGATCTATGTCAGCGCCTATTTTCAACGATTCGAAGGTTTTCCTCGGGTTCACGTAGAAGACGTTTAGACTACCGCGCCTCAGGTAATTGTTATTTCGATAATTGCCAATTAATTTCATGCTCATATTTTCCAATACTACCCATGACCAGATTAACCTACAGTCGCCATGGGAATCTTGCACGGAATAGGTTGCCGTGCTGTGGAAATATTCCCCAACTCGCCTGGAAGGGAAAGTGTGCATTTAATGAAAAACGTTTTAATAGTCAACAGATTTATGGAAAGTTCATTTAAAACGAAGAAAAAGAATTTTATAAATAGGAAATTTCGTTTCGGAAAATTATGATTGATTATACACAAAAGAAAAATGCACCAAATTTGGTTATTTGAACATATTATTCTCCATTACCAGGGTCTATTTGTTTCTACGTGAATCTTTATTAATGTCATAAAATTTTTAAAATACATTTTATAAAAATTTGAAAAATAATTAAATATTTCGTAATTTTCTCAAAAAAAATCACGTTATTGCTAGTACAATTTTATTTATACGCTTGACCGCCGTAAAAGGCCATAACTGAGAACAAATAACTTTGTTTCACATCTTACAGGATATATTAACTTATTACAACTTGTCACCGCCTCATGAGCTGTGTAAATAGTGTGTCATATTTCATGCTTTTATGTGAAAAGTACTAAATTATTTTCCAATATGCGAATGGTTACTCGGAATTGTACCGAATCCCCAAGAAAAATTCACCACTTAACCCTGGTAGGATTCGAACGCACAGCACCAAATTCTGCCACAGTTCGCAGTCATAACGAATATATTAAGGACAGACTTTGGACTATGGATAATAATTATTTTAAAAAATAGCCATGAATTGAGATAAAATTTTACTGGGTGATACGTATTTTGCTTCACATCGTGGTTTGGCATCGATTTTTCAATTAAAATGTTATTAATGGAAAACGCTATATTAATTTTAGAAAGGAAACAATTGCAATCAATAACCGAGCCGGTAATAAAACAGGAGGATATAGATAAGGGAGTTGGTTGGCGTCCACAATGATAAGTTAGTTCTAGCAGACTTACGCTAGGGATATTCCCAGTTTCGGTTCGGCTAAATCTGCGAACGGTATCTTAGCATTGAGTGTAAAACTCGTGTTGGTGCCGGCCGTATTTGCTCTAGCGTACAGCCCCATGTTCCTATAAAGCGAGTGGGACGTGTTTACCTATTAAGCACGAGAGAAACACAAGTTTGAAAACATAGCGTTCGATTATCGACCATATAATTCGTCGATCATACTTGCAAATCGAGATCCCAGTCGTATTTGTGTCTAACGACGGTGGTGGCGGTGACAGTGGCGTACTGAACACCATAACGGACCGTTCCCGTTAGATCGTAACCGCTAGATTTCGGTCTCAACTGATATATAAGCGATGGCTTCTCGTTGCTATCTTTTCCATCTCTGGTCGACATCTCTAATTGAAGATTAGACAGCAGATCCTCTCTTAATTCGGCAACACCGTTGATATCGTACGGTCGCCCATTTACCATAAGCACACCTTCTACTTGACGTTTATTTTCCGATGTTGGCTTTAGAATTGCAGCTAATGTTATATTATGCCTGTAAAAAGGAAAAGCTCGCAAAGATTCTGTATTGGATTTGCTCAAAAATCAATATAAGTATCACTTACATTGCTTTCCCGTTAAAAAGTGACAACGATCCGTCTACCTTTCCATCACGAATCTTGCCATTCGATTCTAGTTTGAATGGCATGATAAAAACATTGGCCTTAGCACTTTTCTCACTCTCATCAGACCTGAGTTCAATTTCTCCACTACTAACAACTATCGCAGCGTCAAAATCTACCTTAGCTTTGAATTTCTGCAGCGAATAAAAGTTCCACAAAGCGCTACAATTAATCTAGAAAAAAGAGCTGGTTAATATTGATTTTACGTGACCAAGAGACTCGATAATTCTTTAGAATTTAATGGTAATACCGATACCTCACACTTACTTTATTTGTTGGCGTCCTCGGAGTATTAAAGTAGAATCCTATTTTGTTCTCTGCTTCTGAAAACTCTTTATTAAAGTTGAAGACCAGAGGTGGGATATTGATTACCGGCGATGCCATGTATAGCTCAACTTGTGTTTCCAATATATTTTTTATAGTCTATACATATAAAGAGAATTTCAGATAGAAATAGTATCGTAAGTATACAGGGCGCATGCTCAAAACATCGGACTCTATTAGAGTCGCCATTTTGATATATGTACGTCCAGATAAAAGTGGATGCGGGAAATTACATGTACTTCAGTACTTGATTGTCTCTTTTTCCTAAATTAACCTCTTCTGTATTTATTATGTAGCAACGCTGGTAGAATATAATATAATCAGAACATTCCATACATAAAAATGGCGACTCTCGTGCGATCCCTAATTCATCCCCATACAATATTAGACTAACCTTTAATTTTCCTTTAAAGGATGCATCGCTTTTTACCGTACTTATATTAAATCCAAATTTATAAACAGGTTCGTCAATATTTAGAGATCCAGCCATATCAAGCTTTGGAAAACTTGTTGATGGTGTGTGCAAGTGAATTAATAAATTATACATACTGTTTTCGTCTTGAGGTAATATGTAATGTACTTGTGCTCCGGACTGTGAACACAGAAAAAAGACAAGAGTTAAAAAACGCGACAACCCGTAGCTATAAATAGTCAACCTCGATCCATTGGCTGTCGTTTTGGTAGTTGAAATCTAACCCGACTAAATATTCATGGTCTTGTGTGATGTCCAAGACGCAATCTGAGTTAACGGTCTGAAAGTTCTTAAACGGTAAACGGAGATAGAGGCGGTTTTTTATCTTGTAAATACTCTGCAAATTTAAAACTCGTTTCATATCGTTAACAGAAAGAAGTAATTTAATGAAGGCCTACTATAAAATCGAATTCGTTCCTGAGTTCGGCCTCTCCCATCGGCAAATGTAAAGAGGCCAATACATCGTAGATTGTACCTTTCTGGTCAATATCTATAGTTCCTTTCATTGTTGGATAGAGTAGAGTATCTATTTCAACGAAACCCTCCCAGCTGAAAGGATCCTCTTCTTCCTTGCCTGCAACTTGTTTTATACCTCCACCCCCATTGCCCAACTTTTCTTTATATATCGCTTGTGTCTGGATGCCGAGTTCTTTCAAAATCATTGGCTTCGGTTTACCCTTAGCTGTAATTCCTAACTGAAAGTATACAATATTGCCACAACAGCTATAAACATTCAAAGGGAACTTGGGGAGTGTTGAGTTGTGGTAATCGAGCGCTGAGAGATGTAAAAGCACCTTCGTGCGTGTAACTAACGCGGAACAGAGTTTGATAAACTTTTCAGGTTAAATCGTGTAGGATCATTAAATGTATAATTCGTTATAATAACTAAAATCTTCGCACTTTAACGTACCTCGGGGCGTTATTAATGAACTAATCGATATGGTTCTATGTTTTTGAATACTTTACGCCTACAGGAACTAACCCAAAAAAAGTAAAACAAAATGTAATTGAATGTTATACGATGTTTTTGTGTTTCAAGATTGGCTGTAGGTTGTTAACCTTTTTTCGACATTCTACTAAAAAAATATTGTTAATTAGAATTGGCGACTGACGGCCGTAATATGGCCGAAAATATGAGAACATCATACCGCAACTTTTACAAGGAGAAGAAAAGTCTGTTCAAAAGTATCCACCATCGAAGGGAAAACCATTAGTTTCAGCGATGAAGTTAGATACTTGAGAGTCGCGCTTGACAAAAAACTAACATGGAACTCCCACATGTCCAACTGACAGAAAAAAGCCACTACGGCATCACTAGTATTCCATAGGCTGCTCGGTAAAAACTCTTAGTCTTAAGCCTCAAATGATCTTCTGGTCATACACAGCAATAATCAGACCCTTGACCAAAGAGGCGTAGGTACCTCTTTGGTTTGGTGGCCAGAAACAACTCAGAGGACTGTGCAATAGCTTGAGCAAATTCAGAGACTTGCATGTCTCAACATTGCGAACGTGAGATTAACACCGCTTCACATTCACATTCAAAGGCAGGCTGTATCGAGTGCCCTCGCCCTTTGTGGGGAGGACTACAACCTGGGGACTTTAGAGGACATCTCAAAATCTACGTCTTTTTGGGGTAACAAAGAAAAATTGATGTCAAAACTACGTCAATAGAATGGAATTTTCTGAAACCTCTAGAAAGAATAAATGCCAATCCAAAGTTAAAAAAAAAACACATCCTCAGCCAATAAAATGGAGCACTTTCAACTTTGTAGTATTTAAAACTTTATTGAAATACATTTGCAATCCTTCTAATTATGTATGTTGGACGAGCATTAGGTGAAGTTGAGATTTTTTGATTCAGTTGTTTTCAAGTAAGTGGAGAGGATGATATAAATGACTTGTTAGAAGTCCAGATCTTTCAACACTGGATTTCTTTCTTAAGGTATTACTTAGTACAAAAAAATATTTCATTTGGAGAGACCAATCGACACTCTGTAGATGGTATAAGTGTCTTGATACCGAGCCAAATCCAAAGGTACATTACTCAAGCTTATCGAACTCTGTGAGAACACGTGCTGAGATTATAACGCGTATTACATTGCAACCAATTCAATTTCTAACTCTTTGGAGATAAAAATAAAATTAAAGTAAGATAAAACAATAGGTGTTAACCAATTCTGTCTTCTAACACTGTTCCTTTCTATCGAATAGCTGTGTATAACTCTTAAAAACTGAAAGCCTTTTATAGTTAATTTGTTCGCGTAGCTTGTAGGCGTGGAGTTACAAATGTAACGGTACTTGTAACACGATTTAATTGTGAATAAATTTAGCGGTGTGACAATCTTAGGTTCCGTTTTAAATTTCAACGGATAAGACGAACAGAATCGATAGGGAAGGTAAAAGCAAAAGCTCTCCAGACGGATACAACGTGAGGGTATTAGTCAATCAAGGTAAATTATAAACCCTTCTCTCGAAGTTTGTTAAGATTTTAACCCTTTAAGATGATATTTTAGATTTTATTTAATGTACACCCTGTATATTATTATATTTACCCTTTTCTCCGCCAACTTGATTGAAATTTCGAAGTCTAAACCATCGTCGAAGATTAGTTTGGCCACCACACCATTTTCCTTTAGCCCCTCTATCGGTGTGTAAACCTTGTAGGAATGTTGAAAGTGTGTGACATTAGCATAATGCCAAATTCCGGTAAATCCTATAAGCAAACTGTTCCAGCCTAATCGAAAGTCCGCCTGTAAATTCGTCAATTTGAAGCACTTCATTGTAAATAATCAGGCAATGTTCGACAGCAGAAGGGAAAAAAACGGAAAAAAGAAAGGGAGGAAGCTACGAGGAACAAAGGAAAGGAAAACCAGGGACGACAAAATTAGCTAGCAGTGATTTGATATGCCGACAGCAATGATGGCTTTTTTCTGGATCACGACGACGCGGGAGAAAAACGAATAAAAGTAGGGGAAATAGGGTGAAAATGGAAATAGAGCGGATTTTAAATGTTAGAGATTTAGAAAAAAAATAAAAGTGGGGGGATGGTATATTTGATTTGAATATCGGGTAATTCCGAAGGCTAAAGCGTTTTTCCACCTTCCCCACATAAACGTTACTAAATGTAAAACCGAACCAACCTCCTCCTCTTTTATTTTCCCAACCACCAGAACGTTTTGGAGGAAATCTATAGGAGTCGCCAAGTTGAATACAACATCGAAATGCGTGAAATTATTCAAGAGTAATTTCACTTCAACACCAGTACTTCCTGAGGGATAAGTTACCATGCAAACTATATGCCGATCTTCTTCCATTATGCCAAACCTTCCAACTATTTTGCTGTACTTGTCAAATGGAGTTGTTATATCGAACCTTAACATACTCTTTGTTAACCTTTGGAAATTCCCTGCAAACAAGATTGCTTGAGGTTTTGCCTTCGAATTTTAACAGTCTACCTTGCACGGTTGCTCTGAACTTCCTATGATCAACATCCAAATCTGCAACTCCCCTAATATTTCTAGACTTGGTCATGTAAATTTTGCTGACTAATAAACCCTTGTTCATTCCTCTAAATGGTGTCAATATGGTCACAGTTCCTGTCAAATTCCTCATGGTCTCATTACCATCTATCTTCCAAGAGCTACCTAGATTTATAATTTGTTTAGGGTCATACTGAAAAGTTACAAAATCATTATTGTAAAGGGATTTTCTTTTAGAAAAAGAATTACCATGATATGAAGATTACTATCAATTTGAGAAAAATTATGGCTGTGTTTCAAACTAGCACTAATCGATGGAATATCTTTGATTGTACTTGCTATATGCGATTTAAGTTCGCATCTAAAATGAGTAGCCATAACCTCATAGTCTTCAAATAAATCTACAGCTACGTGTTGATCATGTTGCCAATGGACACTACCGTTGATTCGGTGCATATTGCCAAAATGAAGGTATCTATAAAACGTAAAATAATGAGGACTTCGGTATTTGATTATCAAACAATTACCCTAAATTCAAAGCAGTTCGTCTAACGTCCTCAAATGGTGTTAGCAACTCTGATTTTAAATAGAAATAAGTTTCTTTAGCGTCTCTGTATTCGATACTCAGTTTAGTTGTGAACGCATCTTCTGGGGACCATGCTAAATGTGCGATTGCTGAGAATTTTTCCGCTAGATTAATTAAAATGGTGTCATTAAGAGATGATGTTTTAAATTTTTTGGGGGGAAAATATACTTATCCAGAGGAAGTTATATAACCCATTTATTGTCCTTCCTGGGTATGCTATTACGAAATTCCCATCATAATTGTAAGGTGCTGGGTTTGATATTTGTGCTGTAACTACAAGCTTTTGATTTGGATCTCTGTTTGCATCCCATTTTATTTCAAAACCGATTGCTTTATGCGCTTCTTTATTATGTCCCCACATGGCTAAGTGGATATCGCGCAATCTTTAATAAAACCAAAATAGTTTAATTTAGGAAAATTGCTATATATTCAAAACCTTACTGATCGACGTGAAGCTCTAACTTAACTTCCTTCTCATCTTTCCACGATATGTAGTTCATAACCGAGTATATTTTTGTTTTATACCTGATTTTCCCTAAAGTCACCATTTCCAAATTGGATTCCGCTACGTGTTTTATATAGAACTCATATACATCGTTGTTGTGATCGGCCTAAAACCAGATTTTAGCACGGAGATTGTGCGACAAGCGGCGAACAAAAAAAAAGGAGACTATGTGACGCGTACAACATTCAAATATTCAACATGAGGGGCACGTTTGTGGGTGACCCTTATCGAAGGATCTGCCCGTCATGTCGACAGTTAAATAATGAGAAAACGTCAGACGCAATTAATACAATCTCATGACGAAAATCCTATCGGGTGTATTGCGACCTTACCTTTAGATCTATCTTTAATTCCTTGTTGTCCCTGTAATATTGTAAATCGGCGTTGATTTCGTTGAAACTCGGAGAACGTAACATCATTTTTAAGTGGTGTTGAGACATCGTAACGATACTGCGGTAATTGTAAATGCCTTTCATTGACACGTTGAAACCGGTAAACCAAACACCTTCTACATCAATCTAATGAGAGATTCAAGAATGTCAAGATTAGAATAGCATATCTAGTCACATTGTACATGGGTGGGATAGTTTATTAATCAGTAAATTTTTGTCATATTCAGATAAAAAGTACAATCGGAAGATAAGTATTTCTTCCGTGTTCCGACTTTGATTCTAATAATTTTATAATTCTTAAACTATTTAACAATTACAGTAGCGTTAAAATAAGGTACCCTAGCATAGTACACGGACCACTCGAGAATAGGTTTTGGAACAGGTATAGAGATTAATGGGCCTACAGGATTCAACACCAACATATTTCAAGCAGAGATTTCTGTTTTAAACCTTCGCACCATAAAGAATCTCCAGAAAGGAATATGCGGTGCAACTGTAAGTATATCCAGCGGCAATAAGGCAATTGGGACGCAATAAACACATAACTTTGCGATGGGTCCCAAGCCACCAAAGGATTGAAGACATAAGCTGGCCAAAGTCGCAACAAACTGGTCTTAAACCCTTTTGTGATATCCAAAGGAGTCGCATAAAACAAGCAATAAAGATATGGGAAGACAATCAAAAGACCTCGTACTGGGAAAATGCTCGAGGAACGAGCAAAAACAGGCGAAAGCATTTATATCAGGCTCGCCAAAAACAGCAAAACATAGCGTTATCGTTCACCAAAGATGGCCTTAGATTACTGGCAAGATTTTTTACAGTTCATGTAACTCTAATATATCACTTATTAAAACTAGGAAAAGCTGAAGATCTAATACGTTGTCTTTGCCAAGAAGATCTGGAAACTTCAGAACACATTATATGCAAATGTGTAGCCATCAGTCGCACACAACGCCAACATTTCTGTAAACCATTTATTTAACTGAAGGAAGAATATCCTAGCAGAAAATTAATAGATAAATGTCTATTTTTACGCCTTATTTTTAATTAATATCTTTAGAAAAACAAGATCTGGTGTGAGTCTAGCACCACATGACTGTCTCGTCTCTAAGCTAGTTTCAAAAGCAGCGACAGAGAGTGTTTTATAACACACAGGACGGTGTAAGAAGATGATCTCTCAAAGATGCAAGTATTATGCACAGGTGATGAAATAAGATTACGGTAATGGGTCGTAATGCTACGTATGTACATACATCGCAACAAAATCTAATTCTCTTATAATATTACGGAGGCGTTTTAAAAGTTATTACTTTATGAAATAAACACAAACTCTGTAATTCTATTCTATGTTTCATATTAAGCCATCCACAGTCAGATAGTTTATGGGACAAATGAGCTTTTTACACTTCCTGAATTCAGTATTTAGTTGCTTTATCTATGGCCGAATTGTATACCGAGGAACAATAATTGAAATGTGAAGGAACTACAGATTCCCAGGATTTAATTGTTGTTATTGTATTATATATAACACGATGCGGGTGAAGCGCCTTTAAACATAAGTATCGATTTTTATGTATTTGTTGATTTAACTGCGACATCTAAATGAGCAAAACCCAAATCATTAACGTTATCAACCACAGGTATAATCGCATCACCAACTTCAACTATTATAGATTACAACTCCGGATTTTTTTTTATTTTGATAGCTCTAAATGGTACAATAAAACTGTTAATACCTCATATAACAAAATTCTAGAATTAAAATAATTTAAAGATTGGTAAACGTAAATTTTACCAAACAAAAAGCAAAGATTAATGTTGTTATTCAACAAATTAAATGATTGCTTTCTCAAAATCAAACGTTCGAAATGCCATCCACGGGCCTCTTGAAAGTAATCAAATCTACGGACACATTCGTTTTCTACATTGCGAGTGACTTATTTCATACTTAATTCTGTCGGTCTATCAACATAGATTTTTAAAAAATCAAAGGGCGGTTGTTTGAAAACTCGCGAACAGAACTTACGAAGTGAGGATGTGCACCATCTTGTTGAAATCAAATATCGCCATATGGTCATCTTCATTTAAAAAAATTTGTGCTAGAACAGATATAGGTCCTTCAAAAAATTCAGATATCGCAGCCCGTGAAAGGAGAAAGGACTCATGATTCTACTGTGAACTATTCGCACGTTAACGTTACGAGGGTGTTGAGTATGTGTTCCAGTAATCCAGTGAAGATTCTTTCTACTCTAGTACCTGTAATTTACTGAATTTGGCGAATGAAGCCTGGATTATGGCTGCAATAATTCGTGTAATATATCAACGATCAGGGTCATCTTCACTAAGTCCTCGCAATAGGTGCATTTTGTAAGGATTGTATTTTTCTCTTTTTAATACACGCAATACTGATCGCCGAGTGACTTCATTTTCTGCTGTAATTGATTTTTTATTGAATACCTACTTGATCTGTAAAGACTTATCTTTAGTTTTTGGTAGGCTTTTTGTTAGTTGCAAAATTTATGAACAAATGGATAGCATTTCAAACATTTGACTTAAAGAAAATAATCATTTAATTTCTTGAATAACAGTACATTATTATCTTTGCTTTTTGTTGTTAATAAAATTTTGTTGCGTGAGGTATAAAAATGTTAATGTTACCATTTAGATCTGTCAAAATGAATTATTTAAAAAGATTGTCGATTACGTCATTACTTGAAAAAATGATGCAAAAATATTTATTTTTAAAAATAAAATTGACCTGTGTCAGCATTTTCGAAAAACAGATTGCTTCAAATTTAATGAATTTGCTCCATAATTTTGTCAGGAACAGTACGTATAGGTGTAGATATATTTTAAAAGAAAACCTGTCTGCATAGTTCCATATCAAATTTTCTAAAGAGGGAGGCATTTTAAGTACAGATTTTCGAAGTACAAAATTAAAAAAAATTAATTAATATGAATTAAATTTGGCAACGATTTCGGTGATGCACGAGAAGCTGAAGACTCGTATACTTTCTAAATAATTTTTATCTGAAACTTCTCTCTGAATTTCTCTAGGAAGGAAGGAATTACCTTTTTTTTTAGTGAATATCAAGTTATTTCTTAATTATTTATACCAGCATGTCAGATTTAATTCCGTGTTAGAAATCATAAAAAAACGGATTTAATTTTATTTTTTCGTAGTAAAAAAAAGAGGAGAGAACACCCTAGATATAAAACAGATAGGGACCGAAATAATGACATTATGTATTCCCTGGAAGTTTTTATGAGTTTGTCAGATTCATTGCAGCAAACCATTAACGACTGTTTGCCAATGTACGCATCTTGCATTTCGTTTCAGGGCCAAAACTACGTCCCATTCTTTTTTTTTTATTTTTCAAGCGTATTTTTTGATGAATTAATATATTAGATCCAATTTTGCGGCTGAATATTTTTTTCATTCGGTCGTTTTTCGTCGTTTTATGTCTTTATGTAAGTTAGAAATTAAAGTTGAGAAGTTAAAAAGTTCCTCTCCTAAAGAGGTCCTTTAATAAGATAGACTTCTTCCTTCCTGAGACGATTTTTCATTTTGTATTCATAAAACAGTTAATATTGCATCCTGTTTAATGTCTTTCCCGTTATCAAACTGTGTTGCAAGTAAACACTATACAATTAAACAGCTGGAGATGTGAAGTTAGAAATATACATTCGAGCTTTTAAGTTTTATTACTATAAGAATAAAAAGAAATAATTTCATTAAGTTATGACGAAGCGAGAGGGGATATTAAATTATAGTCGATTGAAGATACCGTTTTATTCAAAGGAAAAAGTAGCGTACACATCTCTGATAACACGCAAACTGTTAACAATTTCTGTACCTTCGGCAAGGAGAAAAAGAGAATCTTAATGCGTTGGAACATTAACGAATATAATTTCTCTAAATTGATATAGCTAGTAAGCACGAGATTCCTTCATAGGAATATCCGCGATAAAAAGGGGAGCCTATCTAAGATCCATTTCATCTTCATATAATCTAAGCTTAACCTCCTCTTTTTCCCTCTAACCATACATGGAGGAAAAACATAAACATAATTAATGTGAAAACTTACCGCATAGTTATGGAAGTTTTGCTCTTTCACTTTAACTTTTAAAATCATAGGTGTGTATGAGGGAACGGTTATATTTAACCTCGCCTCGATATCGTCCAAAACTTGCTTCGGATATGACCAGAAAGCTTGTATCATAATCTCTTTCCCTGTATTGTATCTGATGAGCGCCTTCGTATCAACCCAATAGCCCATTCTTTCATACACCAGCGCCGTTTTCAAGTCTAAACCAGATGATGGCTTGGTCAAGGAAGCATCTACTTGCAATTTAGTAGCGTTGACAAGCGTACGATGTGCTAAAAACGCTTTAAAGGTTGTACTAGGTTTACGGATAGCGTGGAATAGTTCTGGGCCACATTCAAACTTCATATCGAATTCAGTGTAACCAGAAGCTTTCTATAAAAACAATACAAAAAAGAAAAAACGGATTATTCCATTTGGAATATTAGCAAGAGAGAATTACACTTATATACTCTACGAGAAGGAGGAAGATAAGCAAATGCAAAGTTTGGAATTGTGTATAATACAATTACTTTTAACCACCATCTGCGTAGCTCGTGTTTAATATACACTTACACGCCGAGAAGTTAACGTTCTCCCCCCATTTAATTCTAGTGGTTGATTCCATTTCACACTATTCAAAAACCATTCTGTTATTACAAGCAGCACTTATTGTTTAGAATAACAATTATTACTTAATCTTTAACACTTCTCGTTCAAGTTTAATAAGAAAACATTCTTGTCACTGTACAAACCTGGAATTGTAACGAAGCATTCAGATTCATGTTCGGGTACGCGCTCGTTTGCACTTGGGCCTGTCCAATATACTTGGCAATTATCCTTTTCGATTTATTCGCAAGCGAAAAATCTAATCTAACTACCTCTGACCTCGTATTAACAAATTTATAATCCAGTTTCAAGTTTGCCCCAACTGAGTTGTCCGTCTTCGATATATAACCGAAAAGTTTCGATGTAAGTCGTTTAGTTTTAAATTTTAAATTGACGTCGCTTTGCGATATTCCTGATTTTTCAACCCATTTTAACGTACCTAAAAGACGTGTTAGTATACAGAGGCTTACAAATTCACGGACCATTACGGAAATCTCGTCTATTGTAAGAGATGCACTAGAGGCCAAATTTAACAAACTTGTTAAATTTGGCCTCTTATAGTATTTTTTTTTATTCAGAATACGATAGAAAATTTTATTTTCTTTAATTGAACTTTTCAGGAATACCAAGTTCTTTTTTAGGGATATTTAAAAAGAAAAATATCTTCTGTTCTAAATTGGCTTAATCGGGGAAGGTGAAATTAAACCACAGAATAATTATTATATAAGTAATTGTAAGGCAGCAAACGAAAAGCCAAAATATTAACGTGTAATTTTCTGTTTTACAAATGTTCTTAAATCTTTTGAATATGTAACAATTTATAAAGAAGAAATTTCTAGCGAAGGCAATAAATTTATTGCCGAAATGTAAATTTGAAGAAAGAAAAAAATCTTCCGATTTAAATTAAAAATCCACAACGGCTCTGGCACCATCACCAGTTGAGAAATAATATGGTGGCATAACTTAAATTAACCAGCAGTTTGCTCCTAGTAACAATAAATAAACATTTGTTTCTATTTAGTTTACAATTTTTTTTATATTTAGCGTTACAAGAGGTATTGAAAAATGAGTGAGACCCCAGCATTACAAGAATTTAGTTTTCGTAACTATTTTTTGAGAGCATTCGACATTTTGCTTGTTATTGTTATTTTAATTTATATTATTTCGGTCGTACTTTTCTTATATTTTTTTTAGGAGGTACAATTTCTTGAAATTTGGAGTAGTCTAGGTTATCATCTGAAAAAATATGTTTCTTATTCCTCCATAAAAATGTCAGACTGGGTAATAAGACACCCATTTTTTGTTGTTTCCATAGTTACGAGTGAAATTTTCATATAATAGACCTTATATTTATTCTAAAAGTTCGCAAAAGATAGAATTGAAAAAACAATCATTTTTAATATATTCTATAACCTATATTTTCAGAGAAAGAATTATTAAGCTTAATGTGTCTTATTACTAAGGTTCGCAAAGCAGGTACAAGCCACGAGCGTATAAATAGGCAAGTGTTATTCCGGTAATACCATACGCCGTAGAAATGAAATAATTTATTACGCGCACATCTAAGGAGAAAGAAACCTAACAATCGCATAACGTATATATTTCTGCAGATTTCATTTCAGTTCGTCGACGGTATCATGTTTTAGTAGCAAATATGAAATTCTTAGACGATCAAGTGGAAATCTCAATAACTACCAAGTAATAACGAATGCCATCACAGCATTACTAATGTCTTCATTACCGTCAGTCGAATTCTTGCAAATACTAGATAACGTACAAAAAGGTGTCTGTGTTAGAATTGAATTTAATAGTCTACTACAAAAAATCGTTATATAACAATATTTTCACCGCTGCGACAAGAGTGGAGGAAAGGATACGCCATGATTCGGATGTTTAATCGAACACATCCGGAATGTTAATATTTACTAGGTAAGTGTTTCCTGATGTTTTATGTTAATTATAAATTACGTTATAACTTGAATTGATGAATTCTTACTTAAAGTTGGGCATTTCCCAGTCGAATGCTTGTAACCGGGAACCCCGGTTTTCGAACCTTACTCATTGCCCCTGCTTCTTATTCCCTCACCTTCCCCTAGGCTTTGGGATATCTAATAAAAGCTTATATTTCTAAAATATTTTGTCATTTTTTAAGAAAGCCACGGTTAACTAATGAATTTTGTGTTTTTATAGCATTTCTAATAAATTTGAAGCACGTTTCATTTTTTTAATTATCAGTAAATATATTTATCATAAAAGCTAGAATTGTAAACAATAAATAAAAATATAGTAGAAGACACTTTGTAGTGTCATACAAAAAAGCTGCATGTGAAAATGTAAAAAAAGATTTTACTTAATATTCCAAAGCCTACTAAGTATTCCGAAATCGAAAATACTTTCTTTCTAAATATTTCTCCAGCTACTTAGTGGTGGAAAATTCTTTATACACAAATAATATGCAACTTATTTTTGTATTGTTCTAAAGTTGTAAAAGATAACTTAAAATCCTCATAGCGGCCCGTGATTTTGGAAAAAATTGTACAGGACTCGTCTAGAAATCATCAACAAATTTTAGTGAAACAAAGTTTGTACCATCCCTAATAATTTGTTGGTGATTTACTTTACTTTTTTCAATTACCTTGCAATTCAGCTACAGATTCATTATTAACAGTAATAAATAATTTTGGTATGTAGTTGTAGCCAAAATTTATTTTCTTTTTCGATAAAGACAGTACTGTGCCGAATTTTCTTTGCTTATCGATATCCAGACCGATGTCTATATACTTCTCAAGGTCTGTGTTCTTATATTTCCCGTGCGCTAATACGTGGCCAGCTGCGGAGAACAATTGCAACGTTAGATTTCCGCTTTCCTTATTGTGTGTGATATTAATTGAAACTAGGCGAGATATGTGAGCGCCCGGCGTGTCCAGAACGAAGGTAATATAATTCCTGTTATCGTCAACTTTTCGCTGATACTCCATGAAATAAGTTCGGGCTTTCGGGTCGATTTTTTGAAGGGCTAATCTGAATCCGGACGGTCCAGCCAGTACAAAGTTGGCGGTATTATTCATTGTGGTCACGTTTATGAAATGATAGTCGGCACACAGCTTAAGGCCTATAGTCCTGTCTACAGCCGGCCAAGTACACATCGAATGGGATACCTTATTTTTTTCAATGCCCGATTGCAGCTCCTCTAAACTACCCTTCATAACAATCAACTCGGACCTAGAAAGAAATTTATTGGTCTCCTTTGCACATAGTTTCTTTTCTGGTTTGTTATAAATGCGAAAGGATTTTCTACTTTTCAAGCTATTTGGATGATGAACGAAATACGTTGTGCCTGCTATTCGCCGTCATAGTAAGAAGAATTCTGTTAGAACAATATTAGTGGAATGTGCCGATGTTTTTTTCTTTTAAATAAATGAACTATTAATTTTATTGTGGAAAAAATTTCCCTCCAAAATTAAATTTGAACCCTTTTGCGTACCAAGTCCGCATGCATTAAATTTAAATTATCGTCGCTTTTATAAAATAAAAGATGATTAATACGATACATAATTTAAGTAAATTCGTATGTTAATGTATCTCAAAAGATATAAATCACAACGTCGGGATGGTTGAAAGCACGAAACAATAGGGTGTCGGAAAGCAATTAGTAAGGATTTAATATATATATTATGGGTTTCTCACTTAGCTCCTAACATCTCCGTTGTTTGTTTAGGTACACCAAATGTTACTCTAATAAGCTCTGCACCACGTATCGTAACGCTAGCCTCAACAGCCGAGGACGTGTACAAACTTGTCTTGAGTTTAATACCGGTGCTTGCGTAATATGCATCAACGGACATAGTTCCGACAATATCGAGCGCTATGTTCGGTTGAATGTTGGCGTTTAGGTCCACGCTCTTGTTTTCAATAAAATTCGTTGAGTTCAACTTGCCCCATAGTTTCATATTTATTGATGATGTACCAACAGCGTTCAAGGTTAATGGTAAACCAGCTCCAATCGGTACGATGTAACTGGTATCCATAAACATTGCTGCTTTGTTATATTTTATTTCCTGAAAAGAATTTAAATAAAGCATCAACATATGGATATTTATCCCTAGATGTAGTATCTAAATGAAATCAGTACTACTCATAAGTCAGAAAACAGAAATTATTTTTTTTTAAAAGCAGACTTGCTTTTGAAAATAATTTTTCGTATGAAATCGATAAACAAAGTACTGGAAAGTTTTGAGTTTGTACGTATACATTCAAGTGCAAGAAACTCGATCCATGTGAATCTCTCTTCCCAAAGAAAAAAAGTTTTGGATATAATCTTAAGGTTGGTGATGAATTTAAGAGCAATAGATAAAATACAATAAAAGAAACACATTTCCAAGAAAAAATAAATTAATTTATAGAATATATAGTATATTATTTGGGAATTCAGAAAATTAAAAGGGTTTCATTAATAAAAAAAAAACAATAATAACTAATACCGAGTATTTCCACCTCGCGGCCTTCTGACAGATTGCATACGTCTCAGCATGGAGTTAATTAAATTTTGAATATCGTTTTGATCCAATGCTCTCATTCTGCCTGAAACACGGCAGCAAGTTCGCCTAAATTGTTTCGACGGGGTACATGTCCTCGAATTTATCTTTTAAGTCTGTCCCAGAGATGTTCTGTCAGACTGAGGTCGGGACTACATGCATATGCACAATCTCGGCTTCATATTCGATGATGATCCGAGCACGGTGCGATCACCCGTTATTGTCCATAAAAATAAAACTGGGCCTTATAAATGGAGCAAAAGGAACCATGCCCTCTTATAAAATAGTGTTCATGTACCTCGCAGCTGTCATAGAACCACCATCAACCACCACCAATTCAGTACGGACTTTGCTACTTATGGCAGCCCAAACCTAGAAAACTGGAGAAGTTTCCCACTTCAAACTCTTTTTAGCTAAGAAAATATCTAGCTCCAAAAATAAATACAAAGCACGCTAAATATCTTTTCGATTATCGACCGCAAATTTGTTAACAAAAACATTATTCCTCGTTTGTTGGCAAAATGCAAAAGAAAATCAACAGACTGATACCTTCAATACCAGTGTCAAGCTAAATTTATATACATCATGTGGCAGGTTCAGAGTTTTAGAAGCAAAAATAAAGATAAACCAGTAATGGATCGAATTCTTTGCACCTGATACCAGTACCAAGTATCTACTCTAAATTAATAATACTTTTAACAAAAATATCGATATTTTATATACGAGTGATTCCGCGTATACAAAATACCACTTCGATTAATCCCATAGGTATACGACATACCTTTCCGGAAAATATCCTCCTTAAATGCTGTATCGGATTCAAATTATTTAAAGCTGACATCACTTCTCCATCACCGTTAAACGTTGTATACTTCAACTCATTTCCAAATATCTTCATTCCAAGATTAATCTAGAAATATTGTAAAAAAAAATCATTACCACTCCTAAGATTCGAACCATTCAACATTACCTTTGGATGATCGAAATTATTATCAATAACGTCGGAATACTTATCAATCTCCTTCCGTATCATATTTCCATCGTCAATATCTCGCGTCCACTTCATCTTGGTCACCTTGTCCTTTACATTCTTCCCGCTAAACCTTCCCTTGGGACCGAATAGCGATTCCAAACGCTGTTCGAAACCCTCAAAACGGCTATACACCTGAAAAAAAAAGGAAATCAAAACTAAGCGCTCGATTTTAGCATGCCCAGCCGTCAGGTCGACGATACCTCTAACAAGTTGATGGATTCACCGAATAAATCAACGGTCAGGTTTAGCATGGCAGATCTAGGGATGTATGACGAGGGTGAAAATATAACATTACTCTCGTAGTTAGCACCTATAATGTAGAGGAAATTCGTTAAAATGGTATTTTTATTTATGTCGTTATACACTCACCTATATTATATTCATCAAAAAATACGGAACCCTCGTAGTTATTAGAAAACTTACGGACATCGGTGCTAAACTTTTTCACAAGCTCCTTGTCGGAAAGTAGGCCTTGAATTTCCACCCTACTCGGGATTGATGACTTCAATAAATTGTGCAAATGACTCCAAATAAAAGAGCCAACTGAAACCAAAACTTCATTTGAGGAAGGACTAGCATGATTCGAATCCTTTACCTTGGTTAACTTCTTCGACTTCTAGGCTATGTCGGATCGTACCGACTACGACATAGTTAGGGCATCGCATAACTTGTAAATACGCCGCTATACGGACTTCAGATTCTTCTTCTTTATTTCTGAAGAGATCCTCAAAATAGGACCTAGTCTGCTCGCAGTTAGTTCGACGATACGTTTCAATGGCGGTCACTCTAATGGATATGTCTATTGCACGGTCTTCTATTACGTTATTCAGTTTAGTTTCGAACGTTTTGCGGATTATACCGATGTTTGATAATGATTTTAAATTTACTGTGATCTGAAAAATATACGCACACAGAACATTTTTATTAAATTAGGTATATTCAAAAATAAGCGTATTTATAAACTAAATCGTTTGATTAATTTTCTATTTGTAACAGCGGAAATTATCTCGAATTTTATCTAGGCGAAAACGTTTTCTCGATTACACCTACTGTGACGAGAGAATTCACTTATACATATTTTCCGAATTAGCGATAGACATACGACAGGTATCACACACAAATAAAATCTCTAGGTAACAAGGATGGAAGGCAACATTAATATCTTTTAAAGTGAAATATCGAGATTCCATGTACTCTAATATTAGATATGAGGAAACATCGAAAAAGAGTTGAAAACGTGTTAAAATTGGTTCTATATTTTTATGTGTATCAGCATATTATTGATTTCTCGTTTCTGAAGCTATTCGTAGTATTTGATATAAAACGGTTTATTTTGCGAAGGTATTCAAAAGAACCAATTCACTTCAAAAGATACATATTTCGAAGGGGTATGGAACGCTTTCACCAATCTCTCCAAGCCTGTGTAAATACCAACCGTTACAAAGAGGGATGTTTTCTTTTCCCGTATTAATTATATTCATACAGTATGAATTAAAATGATTTTGTTGAAATATCTGCCGTGTAACCTTGCTAAAAGCCGCACCCTTCTAACTGCATACCTTTTAAAGATATTCGAAATGCGATATATTTCGAAAATTCTAAAATATATGGAATTGTATGGCGAATTCCGTATGTATATATATATATACGGTTAGCTTTTGCAAGAAACGGCTTACCATCCTCTTTGAATAGAGAGAGGGTACAGCCGTAAAACGACAGAGTGCCTCTTTATTAATTTTCCGCTTGAAGGAGGCTAACATACGCAATTAGAATAAACGTTAAAGGTTTTTAAAATTACAGAATCGGGTTCATGCTTACTGAATACTGCGTATCTTTGGCTTTACGGTGCCGGCATGCTATTTAGGAGCTTGAACAATTTCAATTGCTGACAAACAGCAAAGAAAAAAGACACGCCACACAGAGGAAATGTGTTTATTACTTTCACTATATTGTTTCACGGTTAGAACTTATTTCCTCTGATGTATTTTTTTCCTTTTACACAGTTTTAAACGCCGTTCTCTTCAAAATAAAAATGTTTATTTTAAAAATGTAAAAAAATAATCGATTCTACTAGTACACTTCCACCTTAATTTTAACGTAATATTTGTGCGAACCTCCTATTTTCCATCTCAAAATAATGCATAAAAAATTAATATTACCATTTGTCATCGATAAAATTTTTAGGGAATCAATGTCATCTAAAAGCGTTTACAATTAATGGATGTAGAAAATAGTATTGTCTTTATTTACTTTTAATATTTCATGCAAGTACTGCAATTTATTTTGTTATTATTACCGTTACTATTATTATTTGTAATTTATAAAACGGCTAGAATTCAGTTAAAGATGAAAATTATATTCCCTTTAACAAATACTATTTTTATCATTTTCGACAGTCAAATTACAGGAATTTTACTAACAGTGAAATATTCTAATTTATATATTACTTATTTCACAAATAAGGGTACGGCAGTGTCATTTTTCATATACAGTTCTAACTACGAAAATGTTACAAAATATATATTGCAGTTTCCTATTTACTGACTGTTATTTGTGAATTACCAAAACTAGAAAATCAAATGGCTGTATTCTGTATATTTTCATAAAAGTCTAAGTAATTCTATAGTAAAATTAATTTTAAGCTAATTTATTTGTTATATTTATCTAAGTAAGCTGACATTAAAATTAAATTAAAATTTGTTGTTGGAGTAATAAATAAAATGAATATCTGTAAAAAATACAGTTTTCTTTTCGTGGTTTCGCTGTGCCCTAGAAGCACTTTATACTTTTATTCTTTCTACGTGATACAGCGATTTTACAGCAACTATTTGGTTAATTGTTGCCATCCGATCAACATTACACCTGCGTCTAATTTTTTACAACATAGGGATCCATTACATTTTAATGCAAATCTCCGCTATAAATTTAAATATTTCTCCATTAATTAAATGAAACAATTCGTCGTAATTTTGCACACAATTGTATTTCTTATACGTAATGTGATATTATATGGGTTGGGCGGCAGGTACTCCTATCCTGAGCAAGTAAAGAAAAAGGATTTGAAATAAAATAAATTCAGAGACAAATGCTGCAAAACATAAAATTATATACAGAGTGTACTGTTTCCGATGTACACAATACAACTTTAATTTTTTAGAATATCCTATACCTATCTAGCTCAACTTTTGAGATACTTTGAGATTTTTGCGAAATACCACTGTTTCTTATATAGTTATATAACTAAGTTCTATAAAAATTTGTGTATTTTTGTACCACCTATATGCACGGTAATGATAATATTTTGCAAATAAAGAGAATAAAAGTAAAAAATCGCAGCTACTTTAACTAATAGATATGTATAGATCATTTATTCTGCATAAACATTAATTTTTTCATAAAACAATGACTATTAGTGAGAGGTAATTAAGATACCTCCCTTGCTGACGCGCTAGAGTGGTGATTCAAATTTTATTCGATAGAATATTTATTGGAATTACGAAATTCTTCATGGCTCTTTATTTTAGGGGTTAAATAATGTACATCTTTTACACCAGCTCTAGCCTAACTTAAATATGAGGATATAAATGCAGTATTTTATAGGAACAAAAACAGTATAATAAATTTTGAAACTTCACTTCCACATATCCATTTATTTTTAGCTGTTTTTGTTATTTATTCCAATTTTAGTTGAGATTATGGCCTGCCTAACTCTTTGATTTTATTTTTTTTTTGCAGAGGAAGTTTATTAATTACTTACTGTTTATTTTTAAGGTTATTACAAACGCAGTCACTCCCTCTCGTAGCTAAGATCAAACAGGCCGCAGAAATCGTGCGGGTTAAATGCACATACAGTGGCTGGATTGTGATTAGCTATTTTGTTTGCGTCATACCTTTGCCTTGCAACCAAGACCGCGATTACTCTGCAGCGCAAATAGTTAGTTTCAAGCTATTGTACATTGTAAATATAAGGTATAAGGTATATAATTCACTTCACAATGTTTACCAAGGAATAAGTAGGAAGCTACGGGATATTTAAACTCTTTTTTCGTGATAATTACGTAATAAAAATTTAACTAATTTTGTTCAAAAATTCTATTGCATTTTTAAAGAATATGTAACGGCGCGCGGCCTTATGGACACTATACGAACTAGGGTCTACAAAATGGCCATCGAACTTGTTCCCATTGATTTATGGTATTTCAATTTATTTAATGGAACATTCTCTAATTTTTCCTAAAATCTGACAGAGAAACTATTCTAGAAGTTTTTTTATAAATAATTTTCTATACCTACAAAATACAATGTTCGATATATCTGTGAGTATAGATGAGCGATCGCCTCTTATAAAAATATGAGCAGTATGTACGTAGCGATGGACAAGAATAGACGATTAAACATATTTCTCATAATTGTTCATAGTTTCATTATATATAATGCCAGTAACAAATTCTAAGACATTGCAGTAGATTAAGTATGAGGCTATGCAGATAAGCGTCTTGCCAAAATACATTAAACATAATCTATAATATTTAATTTACGCATAGAATTTCAAATATTCAAAATTGTTTATCTAAGGGTTCCTGTTTTTACTAATCAAAATGTGACTCGAACATGGGATCTACTATAAAGTAATTTACATCAAGAACGGCGGATTGTTATAGCAAAACAGTGGATGCCTTTCAGGGATATTATTTAACTAATAACGCACCCTGTATCTGCTTACTGTTTGAATATACGTTACGTGAAATTTGAAATGCAATAGAAGACAGATACAGGGTTATTATTTATTAAATTTATATATTTAGGTTATTTTAGGGACACAGTGTATATAATTTACAAGATATATTCTACGTAGTCAAAAATGAAAAAAGGGGTGTTTTTTTTGCTTATCTTTTTGTCGTGATATATACATCCTCCATATTCCCCATTGAATAAATTGTATTTTCGTTAGGAATACAAAATAAGTAGGTACCGTTAGCTCCTCTCTCTTTGCCTATGTGTTTTATCCGTCGCGCATAACATCTTTTACAAGTTGTTATTTTTTAATATACTTATATAGACCGGTAAGCAAAAAGCTGTTCAGTGGATAATGCGCATATCGTGACGAAATATTCGTACCGTTTCCTGTGTTCTCCGGTCGTATTTTTTGCTGGTATAAGCTCTGTTGGCCCTACTCTCTAGTAGCTGAATAATTCCAGCGATCACTTCTTGCGATGTGCAATCAGAGTTCTGAATGCAGTACGTATACGTCAGCGATGAAACTGCCAATGATACCGAAGGCATTTTACTACGTTCCAATAACTGGAATAGATATTCCAACATTTTTAAGTCCGGCCGGGGTATCAACGCTACAGACAGCATCCATTCATTGATTGTGCTCTCCGATGTTGTGTCACGCATAATGCCCACAGCTGCACTAGTTCCGAGGTAGGGCAGTGCATCCAATACGTGCTTCCTGTAACATATTCACCATTCAAACGATCAAACACTGGATATGCAATGGAAACAATATATGAAAGCCAAATTACACAATTCTAAAAGCAATTCAAAATGATGGTATTGATATTTTTGAATACCTCTGTATTTGTGCCAAAGTTTTAAATAGAAATTCATGATGGGGTTAAAATAGAAGAATAAGAACTTCTCTAAATTCGTTACTTGTACCCTTTGCTTTTTTAACTTTATATTGTTGCGTAAAGTGGATAATCTATTATGGCATTTTATTGCTGCGAGCCTTGTAAATCAGTATGGAATAAATACAAGTGTCCCAACCTTGTGAAATTGTAAAATTGCCCTTATTGTGTCAATGATGCGAAGCCAAAATTTCTGATAACATAATAGACGTTAGAGAGTATCGTTCAAAAATATTTTTTAACTGGAACATTCTGTTTATTATTACGATTTTCTGTTTCTTCATCTAGAAATACACCAATATAATATGGGTGTCATATGTCTATCTCTAATAGATTTCGAGTTATTAATAAGTTTGTCCTAAATTGTAGAAATGGCTTTCGGGTGTTGTCGCGTACTTGATGTTTGATTTGACGTTTTGCTGATCATGCTGTCAGCTTCTTCAGAGGATTTCTAAAGACTGTGTTTAGAAATCTTCTGAAGAAGCTGACAGCATGATCAGCGAAACGTCAAGTCAAACATCAAGTACGCGACAACCCCCGAAAGACATTTCTACTGTAGATTACGGTCGTGAAAGCCTACACTAAACTATTGTCCTCAATTGCTTAAATGTAGATATATTCATCTCCTTTAAAATACGAAATACGAACGCCTTTTAAGGTATTTTTTTACAAGATAAAAATTGCATATTTGGCTTTACCTTGGCTTAAAATTTCGAATCATCTTCATTTAATTGCGGCGTAATCACCAATACCAATGTATATGTCTAAAATATATCTGTAATTGGATTCTGTCAGTAGATATTAAAATAAAATAAATAAACAAATAAATAAGTATACAAATGTTAAAATGTATCTGCACCTCAGATGTTTTTTCTACATTTAGATGATCGAAAACAAAATTATAAATACCTCCAAATTTGCTAGAAATAGACATATAAATCCGCGTTGATTTATTTCTAAATGAAGAAACTGAAAATGTAATAAACTGTACGGTGTACTATTTAAAATAACAATCCCAACCAATGGTCATGGGTTCGCTACTTATGGATCACACTCTATATCCAGAAATATTTTTGAAATACAGTTTATGGTGTCGATTATATTATATGAAAATTTTGATCTTTTACCATTTACACGGTAGGCAGAATTTTACAATTCCACAAAACAACCTGTATGATGATACAGGTTCCTTTTTTTCTTTTTCGAATTTAAATGTAATAATAGGTGATTCAAAAATAGAAGTTTCAATTTCAGGCAAAAATTCCACTTCAGATATTTCAAAAATTTGTATATTGTTCTCACAGCCAATATAACACTGGTACATATTTGTAGAAAAAAGAGTTAAATCAATACCAAATTAAATTGAATAATTAATCTATCAGATCTCCTGACTTTTTCCCATTGTAACCCTTTAAAATGATAATAATTCTACTTACTTTCCAGTAGGACAAATACTTCCTGCCCTTTTATATAAAACATTCAAAACGTTATAAGACAAAAACCTTGCGGTATGGATAAATTTCGTGAATAAATCGGAAAATTCTATTTGTAGTTCATCTCCGCTTAACCGGCATAGTTTTTTGATCAAATCTCTTGATAGCTGTAACTCATCCGTTAAGGGCTTCGGTGTTGGAACGGGGTCATAAGATAATGTCGTTCTCTTTTCTATATAAGGCAAGTCGTCCAATTCCTTTGTTTGTTCTTCTAGGAGTATCAAGCGTTGGTTCACCAAAGTCGTAGCTCCTGCATTTTGATTCGAGAACGGTTGAAAAACGTGCGTTTCGACGCAATTTATTTCTTTGTAAATGTAATGATCAACGGAGATGATGCATTTACTCGAGGACTTTAGTAACTTCGAATCGTGCGATACCTGTAAGAGGATGTATTTTAGAAAGATAAAGGTGGAAATAAATTCTGTACAGAAGTTTTTTTTTTAATTGTGTTTGTTTCCGGATAGCATTTGCATTTTCCTAAACTTTTCCATTAACCTGTGTCTACCGAGATTATTCGATGATTGAAACTTTCTCTGGAAGCTTTCTAAGTAGAATGTGTCGTATCTAAAATATTCAGATAGTTGCTTTCTTTTTTTTCCGCTCTTGGTTTTCTAGCTTTTATAAAAGGGATTGTTATATATAAATTTCATTTCTTTATTTTATTTAAATTAATTTGAAATAAAGAATTTGCGGAATTTTGCTAATTAAAGCTTTTGATGAATTATTAAATTAGTTGCTAATGAACTACGCAAATAGTTAACTTCAATGCTCATTTTATAAAGAACTAAAACGTATAATAATAACAGACGTAATAATTCAAGTGGAACATTCGCTCAGACATGTAACTAAATTCCCTCCCTTAGTACAACACCGGAGTGAGTTTTCTAAAAAGAGGATATACCAATACGAATGCCTAAGGTGTCGTTTCATAAACGTCGCCTGATAATGGAGGCAATACTGATGTAATATAATGTTACTTCGTGCCTGGACTTGATTATTGAATTGACACTCCGATGTAGTATATACACTGAATAATCTGTAAATATGCATTAAGGAAAATGCAAATTTAGATTCAAACGGAATAGGTAGGATTCATATTAGATTCTTGTGACCCTTTCAACTTTTTTTAAATTGGAATTATTATTTTGATATGTTGAGCGGTCATTTCCATAATTAAACTATCATTTCCGGCAGCGAAACTAAATAATAAAAAAAAACACAAAATCAGTCATTAGATCATTGTTTAATACTTTGTATGTCGAAGAAACTTATACAAACAATGTTTTTTCCATGCATTCAACTTTATGCAGGTTTTATGGTTACGTTGTAGCAATAGATTATGGTACTTTGCTTGGGTTGCCGAGGCTAGTCAAACATCACAATGGTTTAGACATCGCACCAACCAACATAAGAGTGATTGTAGTTTGAGCGAAAGGTCTTGTTTTTATGGCAAGTTGCAGAATTCGCAATAGCATCGTAAAAGTTACTACCAATAAATTTGGAGAACAAATGCAAACAATTGAGCGTATATTCACGTGTGCCTACATCAAATTACCAACATTCATATCCAACTAGTAAAGTAAATTAGTCAAATGTAGTAGGCACAAAATGCTAAAAGCTCAAAAACTGTAAAATAATTATTACGAAATATGTTCAAGCAAGTAAATCTTAATAGGTATATTTACTGCAATATTACTGCACAATAACGAATAGTGGAAAAATTTTGGAAAACTTTGTTTTCAGTTCTTCTTCTTTTTCTCCTCCTGTTTGTAGTATTAAAATTTCACTTTAAATTTTATTTAAATTTTTCGAGAATTTTAACAGTGTTGACGAATCGAAGATTAGATTTGCTGTTTTAAAATTATCTCAATTGTAAGTAATAACAATTGTGATAGATTTCTTTACGAACCTGATGAAGTTCTAACTAAAGAGCGAAATATTGAGTAATAGAATAAAGGAGTCTCCTTTTTTCATCAAACCACCACAGACCGCATACCTGCTTAATCAATTTATTAGTTCCGGTCGCAGCACTTTTCCAACATGAATCAACCAATCTAAATTCCTATCGAGATATATCCCCAATAATTTTATGTTTGAGAGATTAAGAGCACGAGAACTCGCTTTAAAAAAATACACAAGATACTTTATTATGTTTATAATCCAAAACAATTACAAGCACTCCTCTCATAAATACTACAGATTGTCTTGTAATAGGAGAGAATTTATAAGGTTGATAATATAAAATTAATTACAATTAAATAGCGATGAAGGCAGGAAAATTTATATAAGCAAATACATTTCGGACCTTTAAATTCCAGCCTTTTCATTTTTTGATCAGGCATGACTACGATCAGTTTATTATTGATACTGAAACTCTATAATGTAACTTAGTTTTTTAGATTAATTTTACTGCTGAAAATGATAACTTAGCTATTGAAATGTAAATTAAGTTTAAAAATTCTTATTAAAACTCATCAAATAAGAGGAATATGAATACAGTGTGACTACCTAGTACGTGAGTGAAAAATAATTTATTCTCAAAGCAATTTAAAGAGGAAACTTTCAATAAAATTTATTCCACAAGTTTTGTACAACGCAAAATGTTATTCAAGTATATAGGCTGCTCAATTTCCATACCGCTGGGTGCAAGTTTAGCGCTTTTAAATGGCCATCTTTAATTCATGTGTCTTTCATCAATATTTTTTCATATGTCTACTAAACATCCTGCATGCTTGGACGTAATTTTATATTGTGCAAGACTTGTCCTTGAATATTAGGTGGACACGCTGTATTTGAATCTTCTTGTCAAATTGTTTCTGCAAACTAGTGCTAAGACGATCGTCAAGAAAAAAATTCACAAGAACAATGATTTCGTGGTACTAAAATGCTTAACTTAATATAGATTTTGAAGGTTTCTAGAAAGGCATTTGAATCTTTCGATTTTTAGCCAAAACTATTGCATCTATTGAATGACAGGATCAATTATATAATTCGAGAATTAAAATGTTATACAAACCGGTCTAAAATTGTACGAAGTCGACTGCACAAACGAATGTAATTTTGATCTGCTTTCGCAGTAAGTTAAATCTTTCGTTTTTTCAATCATCAAACTGGTACCGTTGGGTTCCAACCCTCGGTAGGTGGTCTCGCATTTCCCATGTATATCATCCTCATTTCCTCGGTGATCTAAATCAAAACGCTTCATGGTGTTGTGTAGCAACGATAGAAGACCCTTCTTAAAATTTAACACCCAATTCTTTTCGCCGAAATCTGGACACACTTCCGATATAATACCGTCTTGAAACGCAAATCTTACGCTGAACTCCTGCAGTGCTTCTGAGAAAGGTTCGTTATTTTCGTGTGTCGATTCCGTTTCCCCGTTCTCGTCATAGTAGTCCGTATCATCCGCATTTGTTAGCTTGCTATTGGGATTTTCACTCAGTCTAACGTCGGCTAAAGTTAAAAGGCCGTCGCACTCGGAAACAAAATCTATCTGGGCCTCCGCTTGAATATAAAGTGTGGATTCGTTCTTATTAGTTCCATTAAATAAAGATCTTACGTTTACCGAGTACATATATCTATGTTCTACACCTTTCAGGTACCTAAACTTTCCATTACCTATAATCAAAAAGGAAAAAAAAAGAACTTGGAGATTAAAATTAACTCATTCCTTATATACTTTACGCTTATAATATATCTAGGCTATAAAGTTGAAGACGAATCTTGGATATTAAAGAGAAGTTCGTCTATACAAGCTCTCTATATCCGATCCCTTACGCCCTTTCTCTGCACTTTCCAACGTCATACCTCTCAGTATAAAGTTGTTTTAAAACCTTCCAAAGCGCCCCTGTTTGTTATAGTTTTATGCTTAGAGACGCAAGGTGGTGCTTTAGATTAACATTATTGCTTTGAAGGCACCACAGAATAAAACCAACACTTAAGAAACTTTATTAATTAGTTGTTCCAGCATGTAAGAGAAAAAAAAAGAGAGAGGGTGAGGGAGGAAAAAGGACGAAGATTTCGCTTAATAAAACGTTATTACGATATTGAATTTGATTTAAACTCTGCAAGTATTTGTAAAAAAGAAGGAAAGTTAATATAAACAGGCTTTGATGTAATATATGGTTAAGTATAAAGGAGAAGGTATTATTAAAATTCGCTAAATGAAATTTCTAAAGTGCTTATTGATTTTTCAAATTTTGAATAGTGCATTATTGCAGATAGATGGTAGATTTAAATTTGACAGAGCTCCTGTGTTTGCTACGAACTCGAAGAAAAATGGACTTGTGACAATTGACGTTCGAGATTTTTTGTAAAAAACGAGAAAGCCTTATGTTCTACTTTTACTTTTACCACCTTTATTTGGCAAAGAAAGCACGTTTCCAAGGTCACTTTCGATCTCCATCTAAAGCTGTATTCGAAATTTTTACATTTTACGTTTCGATTCTTTCTGACCATCATCAAATTTCTTATTTATTATCAACGCGACCTTCAGAAAATCCTTTCTTCTGATTTCGACCATATGTAACATGTTAACAAAATTCGTTGATATTTTTTAGGATAAAATAAAGTAACCATCAAATTTGGCCCTCTCATTAGTTATAAAAAAATGTCGTACACCAACGAAGAGAAACGAAATACAACAATAGCGAGTACAAGATATTTACAATTGTATCCAGAATGTTAATAGCCGCATCCTGTCATTGTTCTAAATCTTGATAGAAATTTGAATAAAATAACTGGCCGCACAATTGCGCAGGCTTTTCAACATTTTAAACTGCCCTCTGTATGGTTTTTCTAGAAATTAAATCGGGGATTTTACCTCAGTCTACTTCGAAGTTTTCCAATGTTGTTTACATCAACTTTATAAATATTATTTTTAACAATTCCCCATAAAAAATAATCCACAGAACTTAAGTCAGGAAATCTTGCTGACCATACAATTGCACCCTTCAATCCAATGGTTTAGTAACTCTAGGGTTAAGTAATTACCATAAGACCATAAGACGGCGTACCAGCTGGTGAGCGCCACAATTGATAATGGAGTATTATCTAAGAAATTATTTACGTAGGTGCTAAGAAGGTTCAAGTATCTTTTCCCATTTAATGCTTAATGAGTCGATTTCCCAAAATGCTTATCTAGACACTTAATCCCAAACAATGTTATAGTTTCCTTGCCCTATTTTGTCTAGGACTTTGTACCGCCCAGGAATACTCCGTTTTCTTGTAAAAGACACCAAAATTGATAAATTTTGATTGACCTAACCAGTGATTTTCTTTTAATTTATCGTCTTTTAATCTTCCACTAACTAATTGCAGTCGTCTTAAATTATTACCAGGTTGTAGCTAACATGAATAGTTGTTTAGTTTAAACTTATTTCGATGTAAAATTCTCCATACTCCAGTCTAGAACAAATTTAATTCTCACGCCACAAGGTTTACATAAACTTTTCATTCAAATTCCTGTTAATACAAACATTCCGCGGTTCGATAAAGGACCTATTGTCGACCAAGTTTCTTTAAAGATCTAGAAAAATGATACGATATGGCCGTTGTCGTTCTGAATACAATTGTAAATATGTTCTACCCCCTATTATTGTATTTCGGTTCGATGAATAAAAAATATTTAACATATGTTTCGTTTCCCTTCGTTGGTGGACGACATTTTAAAAAAAAATCTCTTTCTGTCGGTGTGAAAATCCAATATGGTGCTGATAAGAATTAAGAAAGTAGTGAACAGAGAAAACCGATGCGTCATATAGAAAATGTCTACTACGTCGTTGGGTAGAAGAAAAAGAACATAGAATAGAAATAGAAGGAAGAAAATGAGCTTTTTCGTTTTTGTCAAAATTGAGTCAGCTTGCATATGTGTCGAAAATTATTTTTAATTAGCCATCTGCAAAAAAACATGTACACTTCTTACCTTCAACCTCCAAAAACCTTAATATTAACATTTTAAATTGCGCGACACCTCTTGATAAATAATCAGTGATATTACGTTACAGTATGTACACATAGGTAACAATAATCTTTGATTGACTCAAATAAAAATTATTTCATTGACGTTTCAAGTATTATTAAAATTCAATTTTAAAGCATTTTCTATATATTACACTCAACATTTTAAGGGAATTTAATAAATAATAGGGATGAGCTTAAATATAAATAGCAAATCTTATTCCAAACTTTTGGGACATACTATATACAAATGTGTAATTATAATAATACACATGCTGAATATACAAACCCTCTGGGTATATTGGGGCCTTTTGTGCAAAGAATGAATTGCGGATGTCGGAAAATATTTTCCAAAAAGCTATTACGTAATATTGAATTTGGCTACGCCAAAAATCCATAAAAGCTGGCGGCTCTGTAATTGTCTACAGGATCTTGGCAAATATTTGTTTTTGCTCGGCTTATGGATCCTTCCGATAGAGCGAGACTTGCATGTGCGTGAAAGGGTAACAGCTACTCGAACCCATCTTCATGCGTGAAGAATCCGATTCGGAGGGTTTCTACCGTTCTTAATTATATTTTCCCACGCCGGGTTTAATTATAAATCAATCGCCTTGTAAACGCTTTGCACGCAAGTTAAATGTCGATTTTTTTATCATCTTATTCATCCGGAACTAATTCTCTTCCGCTAGCTTTTTCCTTTCCAGAAAGAAATTATTTTGAATTTAAGTTCTTATAACTACAGGCAAAGCCCGGCCTAATTATATATATCGGGCTTGCCCGTTTCTGGCCAAAATCAAGAAGTCTAAGCGGAGGGTCGTGTCTGAAAAAGATTAATTACATGGGGTAAAACTAGGTTTCAAGATTTCCTATTTCTAAATACAACCAGCTGAGAAGGAAGATGGTGTCTTGCGATAGAGTGCAGAGCAGCCTTGGCTAAAGGGAAAGATTTCTTGATTTCTGTTTTTACAGGATCGGTTCCCTTTTTATAACAAAGTGGAGGAAATAAATGGAGCGATTTTTTAATTATATTGGCTGCATCTATTATTATTCATGCCCTCGTATTAAGGTTAGTAATAAATGATAGTACAGTAAAGATATCGTTTATGGCATGTGTATAATCGGATCTCTTTCTTCTATTATCCCCAACCTGTAGTACCTTCGCTCTACTTAATTCTAGCGGTTGACCAGACTGTCTAACGCTGTCCCTTTTATTGCTCAGTTACCCTTGTAGATATAAATACAAATCAACCTTTCCCATTTAAGGGACTAATAGAAAGAGCCGTTACGAAATAATTTAGACGTGAACTCTCTATATTTAGCCGCGTTATAAGATCTTGTAACGTCGTGTCCACAAACAATGGTTCTATGATGCTCCTTTACTAAACTAATAGCCGAATTTTATACGACCCCTTTTGTTGTTATAGCTACAGTAAATCATCTAGAACTTAATACATACCTTTACATGTTGGTCTACCGCAAATGTGAGGATTTTTTAAAGGATCTGGAAAAAGAGTATTCTTAAGTTTTATATGTTCACATTTAAAATCACGTTGAGTATTAAAGGGGATGAACTTAAATATTACGATGGAATTTCTTTGCAATTACGTCCACTTTATCCTTTATTTGAACAATGCGTTTAGCTTGAAAAAATATTACACGCACATAAGGACGAAGGAAGTTGTTGCAGGAAAGAAATAAAAGTGAAACATTCTGAAGTAGTCACGTGTGAGAAACATTTGTTATGTTTTTACGAATCATCCTAGATATATGGGCTACAAAAATGTCAGTGTAGTTTTCAAGGGTTGAAATTTGTTTCATGAATCCTCCTTTATATTGTTAAATAATTCACATCCATTCGTGTTATAATTGTAGGCTTCCCAACATAATACAACGGTAATTTGAAACGGTTGCTAATATCTATTTTCAGTATTGTTCTCTATATTTAGGTTCATTTCGAAATTAATACGTTCGGGGATGTGGAATGGGAACAACAATGGTTAGTATTGTGCAATTTGAAAAAATAATTAAATAATTGAACAAAATGAGGGAGTTCCAGAATGTTCTTTTAGTTTCGCAATTGTTCTCTTATCTTTACTCTTCGAATATTAAATTTCCAAATATGATTTATATCGAAGAAATCAAATAATAAGGAACTTACTATTCTGCGTGCTACTAGAAAGCGTTATAAATAATAGTAGTGTCAAGATCGCAGTGAGCTTCATTTTAACATAATTCATTCGCACTTAGAATATTGCAACGAAACACCAAAACACTCCGAAACCGTAACATTCACCATCTGCTTTCTTGCTAAGTTATAACTCTTACTACTGGATGTATAACTCACGCACTGTATCTTCCGCACTGTAAATCCCGATACTATGTAATACAAAACTCAAATAGCAAAAGATTTAAATCTGTCGACCCTACTAATATAAAGGTCAATTTCAAACGTTCAGAGATAAGACAGTTCAAAGAGTACACCAATTCAGCGTTCTACATCGTACAGACATTAGTTAGTTACAGTATGTAATTGTCGAAAATTAAATTGTAGGTGCTGTATTTTTTTATAACGGCGTTGGAAAAAGATCGCAGCCTCTTTAAAATGAATAACACGGAAAACAGGCTTAGTAACTAACAATTTGTCGTCCGTATCAAGGCTTAATTAGATCTCTGCATTCGGCGATGTAACTCAGTGGCGTACGCTTGAAATTAGTAAGCCCCTCTCCTGTTGTATTATATTGCGTCTTTTATTCCTCTTCGCCGTGTAAAATTAAATGTTTTATATAGAATGTTCCAAATTTATATTTCCATTTCCATTTCTTTTTAATTTTATTATTATTATTAATATTTTTAATATACTCAGTAAACAATGGAATTGCGTAGGCATATTATCTATGACGCCAAAAATTGATAGAACAACTATCACAATTAACGTAATATTTTTATTTGTTTGCCAAGTGAGGCAAATTTCGTCAGTTTTTCGACACACTTCTGTTATACGCTGGCAGGTACAGGAATCGCTATATTCGAACTGGCTATATCTTTATGCCTACCTGTTACTTTCTTTGGGGGAAAATTGGACACAAACTTCGAATATGCACCTGAATTGCGCCATTAACAACATATATCCAGAATTTATCTTCTGCCATTAAGTCCATAATTATATGCCTTCTGCAATTGCCTGTTCTTGCAACCTGAATAGTTATTATGAATCCTTCGAATTTAGAGCACCAAAGTCAATAATTCAACAAGTATAATGTATGTCATGAAAATCTCCACATTATAAGAGAAGAACATATCCAAAAGTCAGAAAAAAAAAATGTTTGGAGAGAAATACTAAGGGGTGCAATAATTGGGTCCATATTCATTAATAAAACTCTAAATAGCGACGTCTATTTGCATATTCTGGACAGCATCATTACTCCTTTCATAAATAAGGAATTTGAAAACCAGCCTAATAAAGAAGATAGTTAAATGTTCAGCGAACATATGCCTTTCTTCCAGCAAAATGGAGCTACACCGCAATATGCTGCAATTGGTTTAACTAGTGGTCTCCGTGATTAGGGACTCTCGACCTCTTTATTTGAAGCCATTTAAGAACAATAGTTTTAAGCATCAGCTAAACGATTTAAACGAACATTCCACAAACAACTTAGATAGATATTTAGAGACATATTGTTAGTTTCGTAATTAGATCAACCTTACAATGGTTCAATTTCTAAATAGAATTTTTTTTTCAAAAGAGATGCGCTGGTGTCTTGTTTAACAAACTTTCATTTGAGTCATTTTCTTTAAAATTCCTGTGGGGGTATTCGTGAGGACATAGATGTAAACGTCATATGTGTGATTCACTCCAAAGTTATTTATTTCATGGCTAGCTGGCGCCTTAGTGATGCCTATGTTAAGAACCAATCGTCCAAAAGTGATACCATAATTTGTATTATTTTTTGTAAAATAAACTATAATACGACACCTAAGCATTTATTAAAAAAAACTATTTTGAGCCGCTGGGTTAAAGCATACCCCCTTACAGTAAAAGTAAATTTTTATTTTCGTTTAAGTTTCTGAAATATTTCAGATGGATCGTTTTCAAAAAAATCTTATTGTGTACTTCCTGCGATATTCTTCTCCAGCTATTACACAATGTTAGCCCAAATAAATTTCGGAATCCCCAGTGAAGTTTTCCACTAAACTTTGTAGAGTTTATTGTATCTTAAACACCTTACAGTCTTTTTGTGTCCATGATACCTTAAAGGTTTACTATTATTTTAATTTTCACTCGTTGCTGCGGCTTGACATCACTTACGAGGAGTCATTTGTCTGACAATTTACAAAACAATTGGAGTCAAAATCAACAAACTTTAATATATCGAGCAGTAAAATTCTTAAAAAAAAAAGAAATGTTGACGTGATCGCCTGCGATGTTATTGAAAAAAACAAGTGTTTGGTACTGGAAGTACAGCTTTATTAGGAGCCTCGAGAACCACGATTTTCAGAATTCTACACAAACACCTTGGAGTGACAAAAGTTAGTGCAAGATGTGGATGGAGACGTGGCGCTTTGTAGAGATGAACCAGATTTAATTATCAATCGACTTGTCTCAGGAGATGAAACCTAGGTCCGACATTTTGATCCTGAGTCAAAACAAGAATAAACTCTTTAAACAACTCTCCCAAGAAGTTTAAAGTCACCCCTTCTGCAGAAGAAATAGTGGCTATTTTTTATAATTGTCAACGAATTTTAATGGTTGATCATATAAATATGGTCAGTACGGTAACAGGAGAATAAAATTGAATCGCCCCAGATTCTATTATTATGAAAAGGCGAAAAAAACTAACGCAAGGTGTCCTGCTGGATGTGGGCTTCATAGAAATTGACCATCTACGTTATAGCTCTCTGTAACTATTCTTTGTTTTTGAATCTCAAAAAAATATTAATGAAAACAAAATTTGTGAACGAGGACGAACTTACAGCACTTATTATATTAAAAAGGATTTAAGTAACATTTTTTTCTCATCAGGTACACACTTGAATCTCTCATTAAAATGAAATTTCCAAAGTTATCTACCTCACCTAATTACAAAGTTAATAACATGTTACATAAAATGAATTTTGCGTAGCTTCAATTAAATTGAAGGAAAGTTAAAATAGTTCGATGCATGCTACATTTTAATTCGAAACATATTAAATTCAACTAGTTTAGTGCCTGTTGGAACCTCTATTTTAATTTATTCCTTTTGTAAATTTTAAATCTAAATGAAGACGTTAAGCTCTTGTTTCGTATTAGACGTTCGATTCGGGATGTGTTTGTGTGGAATTTGACAGAGGTTCGATGTCGTTATTTGGGAAATCTTTGTGTCTCATATTTCAAAAGGGTCGCCGTTCACTTTCACGAAATATTTTATGATAATCGGCCTTTAGAAAACGGAAGGGAAGGAAATCCATTTCTGAAATGAATTGACCGTGATACACAAAAGGATTATCCTTCTATTTTAAATAAAATAACACGTTGTTTCTTTTATCCGTCCTTAACTTTTGAATATCACTATATAAATTGAGTGCAGATTCATCAGCTTCGTTGGTAGAAAGTTTTAAATGTATAATTAACCCCACATCCGGGGTCAAAATGATTCTCTTCTTTCTTCCACGGGGCTTTTTTATTGTTGGTCAGAGTTTAACGCTGGTCATAAGTATTTTTGTTAAAGCGGGTTCCGCCTCTGGCTTTTAATTACGACGCATGTTTCACCCCTTAAATAAAAAATTGTTATATCCTGTAAGAAAGTTGAGAATTTGTACAATTTGTACGTCATGCACGTCAAAAGTAGAAAGGTCTGCGCTGAAATTAGTTAATTCTGAACTTTGGACTCCAAATTATATTTTTTAAACAGTTACAGTTGAATGTAATCCGCTGTAGTAAACATGTTTAAATATAAAGATTGGCATGCAACGTACATTGGTGCGATACTTAAATGGGAATATACGATTCATTAAGCAATAAATTAACTATCTTTAAACGGAGTTCCATTTTGGAATAACATCATTTCATTCTTAAACATTTACTTACGAAAGTATAATTACGAAAATCTTCGTCATAACTTATTTGTTTTCTGAGACATGTAAATATTGTTAATGTTCGACGTTATCTAGTTACAACAACTAGATGACTCGTAACCCCAAACAAACCCAAAAGGAAGATTGTATTAAATTGTAAACAGCTTGATTAATTCTTTTCGATCACGGCCTTGTCGATGGGGTGAATTTATACGCTTGTTGTAGAAAAAGAAAATGAATTTGGGGAAATTATTCAGCGTCCAAAGTATAAAGGCAAACATCATATGCGTCAAGCTGTCAATTATATGACGAATTTATAACTCTAACTTTTCCACTTATTTCTGCTATAGATATACATATATCCTATATGCCTTTATTTACTTTTTTTTGTATTCCCAGGGAAACTAACAGTATTTCTGATGATTGTGCTTTCAATTACATTTCACAATTATTCCCGTGGAGACTTTTTATAGCCTAATTTTATAGCTCGTGCAACTCCGCTTTAGGTGGTATTAAAAAACAATAGATTTTGCTTTTACGACGGCTCTAAAATGGATTTTTAAAAACTTACGTTTACTTTACTAATCATAGGTTGCCATGCCGTACTGAATAAATGCTCTTCAAATTTACTTTCTACACAATAGACCCTTGCGAACTCCAAGTGCTTATTATAATTTATAAATGATTTTATTTATGGTGATAGTTTACACCTAATAAATACTTTGAAAAACTTGCTAATAACGTCGTCAAAATAATAAATTAGAGTTTATTAAATATACTGTTTCCACTTAACAAAATATCTTCTTTATTCCTTCTAATTTTCGTTTTACAAATATCTCTCTCGTTACTTAACTCTATTAATTCATAATCAATCGAAATTATTGCAGAAAATAATTAACGTGCAGGACTCGTAATATCTTGCCTAGACAGCAGTCAGAATTTCCAAGTTATAACTGTGTTTTGATACTTCCAATCATTATCTGTTACTTGCTATTTTAAACGTGTTAGTTTTAGGGCAAATTCGACATTATTTTTCTCTTTATAATTATTAATCAGAACACAACTACTCTGAAACAAAGCCTCATTGTCTTCACCGCGTGCTATTATTGTATCTGGAGTCCCTCGGGACACTATTTTTGGTCCTTTACTTTATATTATTTAAGTAGTCTAATATTGTGAAATGTTTACATTACTGCAAGTACAACCCGCCGTGTGTTAAGGTAGACGGTTCCGTGATACCGCGTAACATATGTGCATCTTACATTCGATCAGAGGCTGACATGGATACATCACATCCAGAGGATCAAAAATAAATTCCAGAAGATCCGAAATCTACTAATGGCGCCCTTACGTAACAACAGCCCCTTGGATCTTTCAACCAAGGTTCTACTACACAAATCTTATCTAAGGCCGATACTAACATACGGACCACTGACCTGGGTGACATCTGTCAGGACACATGCAGAAGCTGGAATTCTTACAAAATAAAGCGCTAAGACTCATCCCTGAGTACCGTTGGTTTGTGAAAAATGAACACCGACGTGATGATCTTCATATTCCTACGATTGACCAACACCTATTTACACTCTCTAAGAATACTTACGACAGAGCCGGGATTTCGTGGAACCCATTCACGACACAAATTTTCCAATTTCCCACGCAGAGCGTCCACGGTCTGCATAAGGAATGACAACAGAACTTAGAAGCTACACCCTAGATCTAGAGAGCATGAGAAGACTACTGTCTATGCAAATTTATTATTCTTTTAACCCGGGAGATTTGCATTTGCAGATTTTCTAGCATTTTTTATCACGAAATATTTTTCTATAAAAAATCTTGTTACCTTTATGGCAAAATTGTTTTAGGATTGATATTCACAATATCAGTTTCAGATTGAAAGATTTACTTTCTCCTCCAGATCACAACTTAGAGATATTTAGAAGATTATTTTCTTATATCATTACCAAACTTTGGCGTTGATTATACATCACTATACTACATCTAACAGTTAAATCCAAGATTAAAACTTAAAATTATCTTTAACATTTATTAACAAGCTTGACAAATCAAATTATCAAATTTGATACTTATTAACATACCGTATAAATTTTAAAGTATGTTTATTACAGATCATCAAACACAAAATGGGGAATGGTTGTCTTCAATTTCCACATTTTCCAGTATCATATGTTGATTTATTATACAGTACGACTCATTTGTAAAACTTATATTTCACATTAAAATGAAACTAATTCCTTCGAATACATAGTGGATCAAAAAATCCACGCAAACAGCAGAAGTTCATTTAAACTTTCAAGGCACTTTTCCGGTTCAAAAAAAACGAACTGTTATTAACAATTTTTTTATAAAAAATTTGACTACACCACTGAATTTAGTAAATCTTAAAGTGGTTTTTACCAAAATTTCATTCAAATATGTTTATTAATAAAAAAGTTATGAGAGAAACATTTTCTAAAATTTACCGTGCATTATTTCAGAAGCCCGCTTTTAGAACATGCACTGCCCAAGTAGATCAAAATTTGTTAAAATAATAGAACTAAAAACTAACTAAACTCATTAATAAATACCACAAATTACATAAAAATAAATAAATACTACCTACTAACTGTATTGATTTTTAAAATAGTCTCATTTTACTTTTATTTAGTGCATTTATTTATTGCAGCATCTTTAAAAAAATTGACAGTAACTGTTATTTCATCCAAAAACTACGTATAGTTTAACTGAAATCCTAAGTAGGTTACGTCGTCGGTATTAATAATTTATAGTTGAAGTCAAAAGTAGGCTATGAATAAGGAAACACATTTGTTTACTTTATTTTTACTTTTTTATAGATTTTGATCTACCTCAGAAGATGTTGCAAAAAGCCGAAAAGAATGGTGGAGATTGAAAATGATTCTTTTTTATTAAGAAACATATTTGGATGATAAACCATTTTAGAACCCTCTGAATTTAGTGGTATAGTCAGATTTTTAATAAAAAATACTGAAACCATTGCATTCTGAAAAGGTTGGTGTTTAGATAGCAGCTTCTGCAAGATTTATTTTGCAACCGAAGAAGATCACTTTGAGCATACTATAAAACTATGAAATAGTTTTTTTTATTCTGCTAGCTCTAGCTTAGATAACCACAGTAGTCATTTATACTTAAAAAGAAACATATTTGCATCATTATTGTCAAACTGTAATCAACATAAAAAATAATTCAAAGAAAAAACATGGCCCTCTCGATTGCATTTCGTACGATCATATTGCATCAATTTGCATAATCTATACTTAAGTACTAAGAAAATAGCGGTTTATTATTATTATTATCTTTGAAGTACGCTTACTATGTGAATATAATAGCTCGAGTACCTTCTTCAAGGGACTTACAAGTAACTACTTCAGTTAATAAAAGCGCAAAACAACCTCATCCCTATAAGCACACTGTATAAACTTGTCCCCCATTCTAAAGGTTCTGAGACGAGTCATCCATTGTGTGCCACGTTTAAGATTTTGATTAAAGGAGTTTCATATTTAAACTAGCGCTAGTGTTGTTTCGCATTATATCCTTGCATAGAGAAAGAGGTTAAACCAATTAATTTGTTTTGTTGGCAATAAAACCTAAACGTACTCAAAGATGCGGCTGACCAAAGTACACTAGATTATATATCTATACACCCTGTATTAATTCAAATATGTAATGTAATTGTAATATCTCGGATTATTGATCTCCTCGTTTATTTAATTAATATCTGTGGCAATTAGGTAGATTTGTATAAATTGGTTGAAACAATCAAATCTTGTACAGGAATTAGACTGAAATTTTGGTGGCAGCGCTGATTTTTTTTAATTACAACTGTTAAAAAGGATTTCATAGTCTAAACATAACGTCTAAGAATGCAAGACGAAGAAATTGCAATGGACAAATTTAATTAATTTGAGTTAAAATTAATATTCTCTTTGAAGAAGCAACAAAGCAATTTCACCTGTAGCTAAATACAAGAGCCAAGGGAAAGAAGAAAAGATAATTTGAGGATATTTAATAAAAGCAATTTGTTACAAGATCTCGTGTATTAAATATAAAAACCTGGAGCTTTCTTAGCGTTTATATCCTCTATAAACGTAAAGTAAAAGTATATACAATTTTCCTCTTTTTTTTCTTTTTTTTTTGTTTTTACCGTTTCTCCGATTCCCTTTTTACCAATGCATCTCATCATTTTTCAGAACGGCTTTTCAATTTTTGCATAAAATATTCGATATAATATAAAATCTTTTGTCGGTAAAATATTTGACAGCAGCTTTTGTGATAATACATGCATCCAAAGAGGGTTGGTGTATGTATCTGTGACAAATATCAGCAAAGGAAGAGAACATTCGTTGCTACGAAAAAACATTTGATGCGGCTGGCTATGATGTGAAATTTTAAAATCGAATTTAAAATTCTATCTGTATTTCTTATTTTCTATCTGTGACATCTAAATCCACGCCTTTATCCTGCGAGGAGAAAAAAGGCAAGAAATAAAGAGCATTTTATTCCCAGTGATGAATCAATAGACAATTCACGTGAGATAATTCAATAAGGTGAAATTTTCCAAACGTCAAAACTAGAAGACAATCAATAAGTATAAATAGAGAGAAGAAAATTTGTAGGAATATTGAGGATGTACTCAGATTATTCTGAAAATGACCGCCTTAACACAGATATCTTCGTCATTCTTAGTATATACTTCAAATCAGGTGCGCTCATCCTTTTCTATCCGTCGGCGTTCTTCTCGCAATAAAACACAAGTAACGCAAGTAATTTTCGTAAATTTTAGCGTGTATATATGTGTTTTTGCTTGACGGTGCAATAAAGATAAAGTTGCTTAAATTTTCCCTATTGTAGTGTCAGTGTTCTAATTACTTATCTGTTCAAGAACGGCTTGATATATTTCATTTACCTCTCCAAGGGTGGTACAGACGTATGTTGCTTTAACGTGTCGCATACCATGTGACCGAAAAGTTTTCTACTTCCGAAAAATTTGATACATTACACAGCTTATTTACGTTCAAGCTTAAGTTTTTAAATTAATTATTATCGATTGAATATTTTATTTAATAAATTCGAACATAAGAACATATAACTTTGTAGTGTACAGCTTACACATTATAAATTTCAATGTCACATACATACGGTCATCATAATTTTTTTAGAAAAAAAATACATTTTTAAAAATATCAAATGAAATGTCAAATATGTGTCAATCGTATAAAGTTTTTGTTAAGTAATACTTGAACATCACAAACATAAAAAATAATTCAAACTTGAAGAAACAATACAAATGAATTTATTTAAATTTTATTCACAAGAACTTACCATTATTGATGTACATACTTGGCTATAGACTAGTTCCTTCAGCTTTTAATTTTATGTACCAATTATATTTATCAATATTGATTTAAGAGTAGTTACTTTAAAAAGAACAGTGAAAATATCAAAAACTAAGAATTTTGAGCGTGCCTTTAAAAATAAGGACACTGTCTAAAAGAAAGTATTGCCCTACTAAATGTGTACATATGGTCACCCTACGCCCACCTAATGCGTGGACGAAAGCTGATTCCTTTCTTGAATAATTTAGAGAGAAAGTTTTCAATTAAAAAATCTCTATGTTTTGCACAATATAAAATTATCTTCAGCACACAGGGTGTTCAGTTTCCACTATATACAATACAATCTTTTTAAGTAGAATATTCTGTGTATTTTTATGTTTTTGGATACCTCGTTTCAATTCATCTCAAGTTTCTTCTACATCAGCTATACCAGGGGTTCCTAAGTGGGCGCGGAAGAGAGTAAACAAGGCACTCCTGCGAACACGGGCAGACATAGCCGCCTGGAATATTCTAGAATGAACATTTCGAAACGGCTTCGAATCTAATGGTACTTTCTAGAATATCTAGACTAGATCGTTCTCATATCTTGTAGAAAGATATGGAACATCCTCGAAATACAAAGAATATTACAGGATGTTATGGAACTTTCGTGAGCTTTATAGAAGACTTATACAGATTTTTCAAAAAGTTATGCATGGGTGTGGGAGTTGAACATGGCCCTTTTTTGAATTTTTTTGGAATTGAAATTTGAAAAATTTTGAAACTTTTGAAGAAGGTTGAGGCGTTTGGGAAAAAACAGCAGTTGTGGATAAGAAAAGTCAATGAGGATAACTGTCAACATGGTTTCCCTGAATTCCTCAAATACGTGGCCTCTAATAGAGTAGTTGGTTCAGAAGTCCTGCTGTTCCTTTTCAAGGAACACATATCAAAGCTCACTAACTGGTTTGCGGAAAACAATGTCGAAAAATTTGCGTAAATCCAAGATCCTTTTGGTGCTCAAAACCTAATTGAACTCTCTTGCGACAACAGCCTGAAAATAAAATTTGCTTCTGCTCATTCCCTTTGCGACAACCTATTGCTGGATTTTCATAGCTAATACTGCTACAACTAAAAAAGCAAATTTCATAGGAAATCGATATGGAGCGAGAAATGAAAGTGTCAGTGTCAAACTTTATTCCGCGTTTTGAAAAAATACGTGGCCATCAGCTAGCTCACCCGTCACATACTTACTTGTCGTTGAAGGTTTTGACATATCAGATTTTTGTTGTATCTTTATATTTTAGTTTGATGATTCTTGTAATTCAATTTTAATAAATGTGAGCTTCACATTGTGAGGTTTATCTTAAGAATTGGTTACATTTTTGTGCTTGATTTATATCATTGTGCACATGTTTTGACAAGGGAGCCGGAACAAAGTACTAAACCTATAAGTGCGCCGCAGACTGATTAAGTTTGGAAACTCCTGATCTATACCTAGAAAATTAATAACGTTGAAGCAGGATAAAAATTCGAATTTTGAAGAAAATATAGTTACGATTAAGATTTGATCCCAAAATCTCATGAATACAAAACCAAGCACATATAGTAATGTGTGCTTCTAAGAGGTCTGTGTATAAGCGTTCTTTATCCTTTTCCGACTAGGTTTGTGGAAAAGGATGATTTAATATGAAAGATCAACATCGTTTTATTTTTTTAAGGAGTATATACCAGGTATTTTCTTACGGGACCGAAATATCAAATGTACATATTAAATTAAGTACTACTTTCAATTTGCTTAATTCCCCGAGAATCTCGCCACCCTTTAAAAGAGGAATAGCGAGAAATACGTAGCATCAAACATAAACACAAAATGTAATTAAGGTTATATTGGTATTTATCTTCTTAAAAATTAAATGTAGATTCTATGTTAAACGATTTTCTGCTTCGTATCTATTAATTTCAAATCCGTTTTACCTTGTACAAATGAATTTAGTGCTGAAATTATTCGTTTATTTAATAGGGAAGCTTCAGATTCTCATTTAGCATTTTCGCCACGTGCTTATGAATACAATTCAGATTTTAGCACTTCTTGTTTATTCATTTATTTCTCTCCTTGTTCTAGGTTATCACAGGAAAACCTAATAACGATGTGTAGTGCACAAAGAAACGTGAAAAAAGAGGTAAGGTTTTCAATCTACGTTGGAATTTTTTTTTTAATATTATTCTTGTTCCCTCAAAACAATCTTATGCATTCATTTCTCAACGCCTTCTCATGTATTTTATCTTAGAAAACGTTTTTATTTTTTTCCTATGCAAATTCTCATATTTTAAATTGCTTTTTTTTTATTCCAATGTGTACTTTTAAAATTCCGCGGTATTTTTTGCAATTAATTCCAAATACCGCCAAACTCGCAATGCCACCTATACAATAGTGTTCGGGATCATGTTTTGCTTTGTAGAATACCTTTATGACTATCCTTCACAATGCGCCGAATCCTTTTTATTGGCCATCCCCCTTTCGAATATAAATACAAAAAGGTTGACGCTGAGAGACAATAAATGCGTTTTATGAATTTTATGTAGCTTATATTTGAAATGGGGGAGAAGTTTTGAACTTTAATTGCTCAGCTGTTTCCTCTTATATTACCTGTACGATATACGCTTCAGGAACAGCACGCTGTGGTTGCTTTTAGTTTTAAAAGGCTGTTCATAAACGTTAATGGCAAGTGTGTTTACTATTTAGAGGTAATTTTAAGGAACTATTGTTATCAATGGTTATATAAATATGGTGGAGGTGCCGGTGCACATTATTTTGCAAGAAAATTCTAAATTACTAACAACAAAATCCCATTGAAACCGAAAGCCGGAAAGAAAGGATAAATAGGGTCCCGTTTCAGGAAAGAAACTGTTATTCATCAAAATCATGTCTCCTGCTTCTGCTACCTCAAGACCTCAATCAATGTCATCTCTATGCCATTAGGTACCTTCTTCTTAGACGTGCAAAATCAATAGCAATCGTAAGGGCCGATAGGTACGAACACACTGGAACCCTTTCGACTTTCGCATTAGAAAATGGCTACCAATATATTACAACAAAGTGCCAATTTAATCATTTGCTGCCACAGTGTTCTCAATTTTTTTTCCTTCTTTTTTTCCCAAACCACACCAAATACGTGAGCCAATTTAAAGTTATCGCCTTTCTTTGTACGTAACATATATGTTTCTGCGTTTGAATTTCTTTTTAAGAGAATGTTTTCATTCACAACCTGGCGGTACTTAAGTATTTATATAACTTTATATAAATAAAGATGGGGATATTGTGGCAGGTATTTTAAAAGTATATGCTTTAAATACTTACTTATAATCGCTTAGTAAAGCTAAAAAAAGCTTAGGTGTTAAGATACTTATTTACAGATTTCTCTATTGTTGGACAAGGAAGTATTAATAATAATAATAAAAAGCGATATATTTTTAAATTCATTTTATTATACACATAATTGCAGACCATTTTTTGTTCTCCATAAAAATACAATAAAAGGTATAAAAATTTTCTTTAAACTATACTGTGACCTATACGAAACAATAAAATTAGAATAGTTTCATATGTATAGTGAGATATATTGCCTTTCATTTGTTTTTTCATTTCAAATATCTACCTTTATAAAAAATAAATTTCAAGAACCGATACACACAATAATGTATCTCTAATATATTTTATCTTATTTACCTATACATTTTTTTTGTTATTTTGACATAGATATAATTTAAAAACGTCGACAACTAGCGACAGGTAGAAAAATCGAAATATTTCTCTTTCATTAAACGAAGTACAAAAATATTAATTAATTAATAATTAAAAAATTGATGTAGGTATGTATACAATAAAAGCGCTTTTACATCTTTGGACCACTAAGGTAATTACGAAGCCATGTATAGATCTCGGGACCGTTCTGGGATACCCAATTTATGTTGAGCTTGATGGTCTCCAAGCTTTGTTTGAGAGCCCTTTGAGCTGAACCCACGTCCATGTCGTTAAAATATGTTGATACCTGAAATTTGATTTTAGAATATTAAAATATGAAGTTATTTATCGATTTCCAACGTCTCCTCGGTTAATAATTAAAATATTTTCGTTGTCACCTCCTACGATGCGAAATAACCGAGATAAAGGGTTGGAATTCTTTCCAACGACAGATTATTCGGAATTAATTCATTAAAAAGAGTTATTTTTGAAATGCTTCAAAGTTAGACAGCAGTCTAAACTTTCCGAATGGAATAATCCCGCAAGTAGGTAGCCAATAAGAAACTTGACGTATATCATGAAAATTTATTGTTCATGCTTTGGTGCTTCCACTTTTTCGTATTGGAGTAATAATCATGTTCAATATTTTTAATGTCTATCCATCCGTAAACATGACATCCACATGTCGTTTCCTTTTCTAGAGGAATTATTTATTGCACATTATCGACAAAACATATCGATGTGTCTAAACCCGTAATATCTTTGATGTCTACCTGACTGCCCTCTCAGAAAAGCAATCTTTATTGATGGGGACATTATATCAGAGACAACTACACACACGTGTTAAAATTACAATTCCGTGCTAACTAGACATAAATGCCACATTTAATGTTCCCGTAATTCAAAGAAATCAAACCATGACGTGTGTAGCGTTTATCGCGTTAGGAGATGGGTATTAAAATTACCTCATAGTAGTCGTAAGGGGTAGATAGGTGTGCCGTAACTGCAGATATGAGACTACCCATCATGAACGTTGAATTACCGAAGAGCGATTTCATCGTCGGCCAGTACGCTTTCAGGTGTCTCCATGCCAAAAGTCGACCTTCCGGATTCCCGGCTACAACAGCTAATACGGTTTTCACGTCTTGCGGCTTCACCCTACTGCCATCTAAAGTTTCTAAAAGGTATCTGTGAAATTTTGGCGATAAACAAAAAAAATTATTTTCAATCAGGAAAATCTATCATACACTGTAAAAGAATGTTGTCAATTTACACATATTCACGTAACGTAGTATGCAAAATAATGTAATTTACATACGATTTTATATTTTTTAGAATAGAGGATAAAACCTGTGTAACTTTCAACCAACTTTTTGCAGTGTTTTTTTTTTAGTACTTGTGTCTTACTTTAGCAAAATTGTTAAAGATGCCATTAGTAATTGTAATATTTAAGTACCTATACAGTAGCCAAGGATCTGAAGCGACACCTAACGCTTTCAATAGTAATTTCCTCTCGCTAGGTACTGTCGTTAAATTGTACACGCTCCAACAATGTTCCCATTCAGGTAACCCGCCATATTTAATGCCCGCCGAGTACACAACCTCCTTCAAATCGGATGCTATCGATTCGTTTCTGGTCATCCAACTCTGGAATAATGCCCTGGCGTGCGTTACGGTGTCGTTTAGTTCGCACAAAACGGCGTTTGATAGCACATGTGTTCGCATTAACCTAGAAAAAGAGTTTTGGTCCCGATTTTCCGACTTTTCTTTCATCAATATTTGACTAACTGTGTAATTGGTTCGCTCCGGTCGAAATTGAAATTTCTGTCTGTCAATAAAGCGTCAAGCTAAACATTATCCCGTTTACCGCGGCAATCTATAACGTTTACTCTATTCTGTGCGACACCTCCGCCAAAATTAAAAACGATTACGATTCGAAGAATGAAAAAGGATCCGGGGAACTATTGAATTCTATACAACCACGACATCACAGGAAAATGACTCGTTAACATTTTTAACGGTTCTTAGTTCTAGAATTCCGGTAATGACCTCTGGAAGCCGTCTCGACTCGGTTTGTCCGCAGATAACTCTCCAGAGGGGTTAAAAATCCGCTCAATAGTCCGAGTGAATATATTTCACATTTCTTTCCGTTTCTCGTGAAAGTCTAAACTGCTCGATAGGCATTTGAAAAAAAGCGATATTCCCTTACCGAAAAGACTTCGTATACAGTAGGGAGTAGATAAAATTCTGAAGTAAAAGGGATGATTGCTTTTTTTTCTCTACTCGGATCGTAAAATGTATTCCTTAAATCGTGTTAATCCTTATTACGAACATATAACGCGATCAAACTCAAGTTTCGGTTCAAATTAGCGAGCTTCGTTGTGTCGGATTATCCAAAAATCTATTATTTATGCATTAGTAACCCTGTGTTTCAGTGTTACTCGAAGTCGACGTGAATATTTGATAATATCAGATTATACGCGGATATTGCGCGTAATTCTGTTAGGTTATCCTTTAAAATTACAAAGTTACAAGATTTTCGGATTAGATTTATCATTACAACAGCAACAAAAAAAAAGTAACAGTAAACCAAACTCACCTATCAAGATGTGATCCTTTCTGGTTCCAACCAACGTATTTGGTAACTGGTGTCAGCAAAGTCCTCATGTATTGAAGGAACAGCTTGTAAGGCAAGGCTTCCGAGAGTCTTCTGCTCCAGGATTGAAAGTGTCCAATCGCAGTAGCCCATGGTACATAGTCCCTTTCGTTCAAAAGGTATAAAGATAATTCTAAAGGTACGCTGGCATTTAAAAGACCAGCTCTAAAATGTGAGACGCGGTTTCTTATATAAATTCCCTATTTTCTTGGAAGGGTGGAGAAAAATACCTGCACAATGTAAATGCATCGTCGATTAAATTGGCTCGATCTGCTGCGTTGAAAATCGTATGATTTTTACGTAAAGTTTCAATAATTTCAGTCCACATGTTTTCATCGTACATCACCCTATAGAACCCTGATTGGTTTACGTTAGCTTTGATCCATTTTACTTCTGGATGTATTTCAAAGCGAACTATAGGTTTAATATAAAATGCAAGGATCATTTTTTATTTGTTTTAAATTTTAAACCTCACCGTCAGTCAGATTCATCCAGATATTGTATCCAGTTTCAGTATCATTATCAGTAAAGTATGTCAGAGGCACATACCACTTATAATCATATTTAGAGGCGGGTAATAATCTAGATGTGCTATTTATATTGTCAGTTGTCAGTAAAAACCTTTCCTGTGTCGCAATGATCTCATTTTCCTCCCTTTTAAGTGTTATTAATGGGAAACCCATTTGATTTGTCCAAGTATCCATAATCGTCTACAAATTTCATTTGCAAAAGATTACAAAAAAGTACTTGAGAACATTTGAATCGAATCGAATAGGATGCAAAAAACATCTTGTGTTGAATGCTGGAACTAAGACTGGAAAATCAATACTTGCATAATGTCCCTATTACAGAGACCTACAGTCGTGGAGGATTCTCACGAAAATCAATACGTACATACATTGACGGCTCTTGTTTACAGGGGTGGTGAAAAATTCAGTATTTACGACTAATTAAATTGAAATAATATCAAACCTTAATATCTAAAGATTGATTAGTATTCCTACTAAAAATACTCCATAATTCTTTAGTGTCAGCATTTGAATACTTGTACGTATTCAGATAATCATTAAGGCCATTTTGTAGAGTCTCCTGTTGAAGAAATTTTCCCAGCATATGTAAAATTGAGGCACCCTATAAAAAGTTTCTAGTACAAAATCCCGATAGTACAATCATCATTGGTGCATTTACTTTACTATAAGAGATAGTATCAAAAATAGCTTCTATTTCAGAAGGATCATGAACTGATACTGAAATAGGATGACTACTGACTAGAGCATCTAGAGCTAGAGCTGGCTGTGTCTTATCCAGTATGAATTGTTCCATCATCTTCCATTCGGGAAATATACTATCGACACCCAAATATTCTAAAAAACTGGCGAAACCTTCGTTTAACCATAAATCATTCCACCATTTCATAGTCACTAGATTCCCAAACCACTAAAATATTATTCGGTTAAAAAATAATTCCTGCAATATGCTAGATAATTTGGACACCAACTTGATGAGCTAATTCGTGAGCTATAACAACGGCTACCCATTGATGGGCTGCTGTTGAAGTTTCTATTGGATCGTATAAAATTGCTGTGTCCCTGTATGTTATTAAACCCCAATTTTCCATAGCACCATTGGCAAAATCGGGGATAACGATTAGATCTACGATAAACCTCTTTTTCTTAACTTATTTTTTTGGCAAATAAGGAGACTGACCTTGTTTTGGTAATGGATATGGTATCATGAAAAAATCGTCGAAAAAATCCATTATGTGAGTGGCTATGTCTAAGGCAAATGCAGCCTGTAATATAACAGGTTGAGGTGTATATACTGAAACCGATACACCTTTCTCAGTTTGTTTATCTATATGAGTGTAATCGCATATTATAAATGCAACAAGGTATGTACTCATTTCGACTGATTCTTGAAAATCATCTCTTAACTGAAATATTTTTGTTTATAATTTTAAATCTATTTTGAATTCTTTTCGATACGTTACTTACAAGACCTGTCCCCATATAAAAACCGACATCCTCAGTTGTTACCACGGGCATATTGAAAAGTGCGATGTGGAATCTATCCCTAAAGATAGACATTCTGAATCTGGCTTTGAGTTGCGGTTCATCGAAACATGGAAACGCAGCTCTCGCGTAGGTTGGCTCGAAATGCGTTGTTGCCAAATATCTACGAGAATATCTTCTTCTTATTAAAACAAATTACGTCTCGCGCGTGTAATTTTGATATTTCATAATTTTTACCTCTTTTCACCGTCTTTGTTGATATAACTTGAAATATAGAAACCTTCGAATTCCCTATTTAATTTCGAGGTGTACCTTAGACTCAGAGAGTAGTTATTGCGTTTTCTAAACTTATCTTTTATTTCTATGTAAAGTTGTTGAGCTGTAGGATATTCTAATAATTTCGTTATTCTAAGTGTATGTCCTTTTTTGTCTTGTACTAACTGGAATATTCGGGTGAAAAGCGCGTACGTAAATAAAGATGTTTAAATTTACCTTGTCAGTTATCGTTAAATTTTTACTATGCAGTACTATAAAATTCGTATCTTTTTCAATGTGAAATTCGATGGATACTTGACCTGAAAGAAGACGATTTACGTAGCAACACGAGGAAAAAACTTTCTTTTGAAACCCGTATCGAATATTTACCCTTTACTTCATGCGTGGTGAGATTGGGGTGGATTGTGATGTTGTAACGTATGGGTTTTATGAATGGGGGAAGACGTATGCTAGTCCATGGGAACACTTGACCGTTTGTGGCTCTCGGAACGTATGGTTTTGTCACGTTCCATGTATCGTCAATATAATTCGGAGGTTTTTCACCAGCACAAGTGCAATCTGGAAATAAATTAGCAATAAAATAAAACCGTTATCATTAACATTAATGATACTAATGAAGAGCTGTGAATTCTTATCTGTCTAATAGATCCGTATAAATGTGCACAAACGAGTAGCATATGAATACATTATTTTGGTATTTACACCTTTACGTTTGATAAATGATTTGAAAAATGTATCAGTGCTTTACTTAAGGGTGTACTGCTCCTATGCTTATAACACGCTGTACTTCGGGCAAATTTCCTGAGTTTATTTTACGGGATAATTATTCCTTTCCAAAAGGAATAAATAGACATATTTTCTATAACTCATTTAAAGTAGATACCTAATTTTACGCCATCCTTGAGAAGCTATGGCGGACTTTAATCAAAAATTGGATCTTGAGGCAGCTGCTTTAAACACTAATTTATACAATAATAATAAAGAATATAGTAGTAAATTAACATTGAAAGAGGAATTTACGCCCAAATAAGCAGACGTTACTGAACGAAATTTATCGTGACGCTTCGAGCAGGAATCGCTTCTACACTGTTAAAAGATAGATTTTCGGAAATAGGCATTTTAAATATAAATTATTTACCCACACTCCTTTTAAATTACAAAATTCAAAAAAAAAGATTATAGCTCATAACATATGATCCAAACATTAAAATAGATGAATAATAATAATAACTTATAGTATTTGACATATTTCGAATCATGAACTTCATTAAAAAACTCTTTACATATTAAATTACTCAGTTTTACTATTATATTAATCAAACCAATTGTATACAGTGTGTTCATCTAGTGCATGGATGGCAGATAATTGCTTCCCTAATCAATTAGGGAAAAAGTTTTCAAATAAAAGATATTCCGAGGCAAGTGCTGCGTAAAATAAAATTATATTCACTTGAATATAATTGAACACCCCATACACTTGTATGGGGTGTTCAATTTCCGCGATGCGCCATATAAGTATTAATACATACTGGTATCTTAAATAAAATCCTGTATAACAGTTCCTACACCTATCTATCTTTGTTTTTGAGATAATTGATATAATTGGAGATTAACGCATATCGCATATGAGCTGTAACGGTGTCATACATATTATACGAAAATTGGATATTGGGATTAAATTGATTAAAAATAGAGCAAATTAATTTTGGTCTGATGATTTTATTTAATTCAGTGCAGATCTGTATCAAAACAGGACAGCAACGAAATTTATTTTCATAGTAAGTTTTTGTTTTCGTTTTCAATTCAGGATTACTCCAAATCGGTGTTTTGCTACTTATGACGCTTTTGAAATAACCTGAATCAAGCATGGCAACGATTTCGATGGTCATTTTGTAGCTACTAGGTGATATAAAAAATTTGAAAACTCTCAGAAGTACTCAATCAAATAAAATTTGAATCGCCGGTCTAAAATGTAGGACAAAATTTCGAACTATGTTAATTACCTCAAAAATTAAGATGGATTATACTGATATACACATTCAAAAAAGGCATCCAAAATCGTAATATTCAACAACCAAACTTGCATCGTTTGTAGCGGAAAATGAACACTTTGTATACTTAGACAATTTTATGTTGCGTAGAACTTATTTGTTGAACTTGTTTCAACTAACACGTAAAAAAGCCATCTTTTAAAAATGTATTTTTAGGAAATTGTGGGTCCATTAATTCTGGTAAAAACACTTATAACAGAAAGAAGTAAGTAAATCCTTCTTTTTCTCTATCCAAAATATATCGTCTCTTATAATTTCCATACTTAAACAAACATAGACAATCTCATGCGTTTGTGTAATATTATTGAGCATTACGCAAACCAATCCAGTCTGTATTTTATATAAAAATTCTGTCATGTATCACACATGTACATTCGCTTAGAACAAGCGCGTTTCAAACAGTGGTTTGAACCTTCGTCACGCGCTCGCGGCTTTGCAGCAGTGCACATGAGTAAAAATCTACTAATAAGTTTTCTTGAGATTTTTGAAACCTATCTTGTTCTTTTTAGCTATTTTTTTTTGTTAGTTGCAACTACATCTTAAGTCATTCAATTTAATTTATTTTTACTTTCTTTAGAATCTCCGATTTACTTTTTTTTTTCATAAAAATTGCTGCATTACCTTTCAGAAAATGCTTGTTTCTTTTTTTAAAAAACGTTTGTTGTTTAAAAACAAAGAAAATAAAATTAAATTAAATTGAATTTTCTAAATTATTTTACCAAGATTAAAACTTGAAATTTCATTTGACATATTTGACAGTACTTTATGTTTAAAGCATAAATGGCTAATGCGGTAATCTAAATCAACAATAATAAAGTTAGAATAAAAAAATATTTCCTATTAAACGAAGAATTTAGCAAACGATCATAGTAAATGCTCAATGTGATATTCGGTTTCAATACAAGTCCTTACTCGTTGTTTCGCGTTGTTAAATGCATTGACGAATTTTGAATTGCTTCACTTGTGCCTGTATTGTGTATTTTTTAAAATTGTATTTTTTTAGGCATGGAAAAATCAAATAATCTAAAATACTAAAATAAGGAGGACATGGAGGAATCAAATCAATCAATTGTTTGTAGTGTTTTACGACTTGTGGCATTATCTTGTTGGGACCATCCCTCCTTTGGTTCGTCATCATACAACTGGCTTAGAAAAGGTTGCAACAAGTTATTATATCTTTTTCCGTTTAGCGTTTCATGAAAAAATAATAGACCCATAATTCTTCTCGGTGAAGCTACTATCCAAACAGCAACCTTACAATTAAATTCTGTATCGTAACATAAGGGTTTTCGCTGGATCATATACGCATGTAAACCATTGAGGTGGAACCAAGCTTCGTCGAGAAGGAGGGTTTATCAAGGATATTGCGCTACTAAACATGTATTATTCTTTAGCCTACTCTGCGATGTTAGTAAATGTATTCATAGAAGGACGGACAAAGGGGTTACCAACGTATACTTGTTGAACCGAAACGACTGTTAAGATTATTATTTGGATTAGGACCTTGATATACTTACTGCGATATTTTCATAAAATACAGAATCCTTTCTTTCTCTAGTGTATATATTTACATAGCGATATGTTAAACAAAATATTAATATGTACACCAATTGACAACAAATCATATAACACAAGGCAATACGAATTTTGTATTCCTCCGAAACATCACACTTCGCTATTTGAGAAATCTCCCATTTTTGGGAAGCTTTGGGACTTCTTGTATAATCAGCCACAAAAACATAAATCAATGGTTAATAAACGTTGCTATTCCTATAGAGAATTTTGCAGTGATATGGTTTGTATTTTTATTGTTGATTCTACGGCAAATAAACATTATCATTATTACTTTGTTATTAATACCATATGACAAATTATATAGTTTCGCGTGAAAGAAGTATTCTTATGTCTAGTACTATCGGGTTTGCGATTTTCACAGAATTTAGCAACGTAGCCAACAATTTGTAAGGAAAATAGCTTTGGTGATCTGTAGCAAACATGCTTTGGTACGTCAATTCTAATTTGATTTGACAGTAAATGTAAAAAACGTAATTTGAAATTTCATTCTTGCATTTAACTATCAGATGTAGTTGCAACCTCTCGATTATGTTTTTTTATGATAATGTTATATTACTTCTTAAATTTAAATATATAGAAGGAACATAATATCTAAGTAACACGCGTGTTAGTGGTAAATATTAAATCATCAGATTTTTTTAATTAAATCGAACCCTTTAGTCACAAAGAAAACCAAATTAATTATAAATTAATCATGCTATCATGTATCTTTCGACTGAGAGAGCGCAACCAGAATAAACCAGAAATATTTTTACTCTTGTTTTGAAAATAGATTAAAAAAGAATACAGTATGTTTTTTGTCTTTTAATTTGCTATAATGATTGGTTATTTTAGTACTTTGAGTACGGACCCGTAAGTAGGATATGAATCACAGTTCTAATAATGACGATACTATTAGAAAGAATTTAAAATTATAGCAGGAAGAATTGAACTTTGACCTTTAAAAATAGATTTTAAAGCACGCAATACGAATAATAGCTAGTAAATATTTACCACTTTGGGGTCCCGTGTAAGCAATAATAAGCGCAACGATGACCAGTACAACAAAAACGATGGCCATAATGAATAAGGCCCTTTTCTGGGAGCAGGCGGCGACACCATTATTTTCGTACAGGCTCTTTTTCGTGGGGCCGGCAGGGCTATCCGTTCCTACAACACCGGCTGAGTGACATGGGTTGCGGGTTATAATTGCGGATGATTGACAGATGGAATATGTAATTTGTGCGGTATGATTATTAATAGTTGTAGTACCTGTAAGAAAGGCAACATCGTCAACATCCTGCTCACTCATAACTGCTGTACCGCCCTTCCTCCAAACGACAGCCTGTATGTTTTTCACACCGGTAACCACTGATACCTTAATAAGTTGTTCCTTTGATCTGCCCTCCACAATAACTGATTTTTCCTCTCTTTTATCCTTGTTAGCAAATATAAATTTTCTATTTTTTATTTATGATAAATTTTAAAAAACGGTTTTAAACATTATATTAAAAGAAAACTACATTTTTCCTATAGAAATATGAACACACCACGTTTCTCTTTTTTTCTAAATCTTGTCTATTTAAAAGTTTATTTGGTCGAAATTGCCTTTTCGGATAAATTCTTGTCTTATTACTTGTTTCTATATAATTTACAAAATAATAAACACCGCGCACGAAAATCTAGGTAATAGAATAATATCCCTATCTAGATGTCACTGTAACTACGTATTCAAACTCCGGAGCGCATGCCCTCCCGGATTCTAACAAGGGGAAGTCGATCACGATACTGGCGTATTTATGTGCCACACGACCTGCGCACTGTGGCCCACGTGGTAAATCGAAACAAAAATGTCAGAGTAGAAAGCGATGGGGAGTCCAACGTCTTCAGAAATTAGAAAATTGCATGCAGTAACAGCGCCCCACAAAAGGAAATAAAACTGAAAGAAAAAGGCGTGCATTTTCGTTATCTTTCGTGCGTGTAAGTGTTCTCTGTGTGTGAAACATTATATTTTATGATTTCCCTCAAAGTATGTCGCTTTTCGAATTGGAAAGTGATACTATAACAATAGTAACAACAGTCAAGGATGCAAAGACGTGATATTGCAGTGACGGCTTGTCTATGATTTTTTTGTTAAGACAATCAGAAACAAATCGCCACTAACGTGAAACGTGTAACTTAAAAGTTGAAAGGGGACAAGCTACGTGAATCGTAATTAACTTAACACCTACCTTGCGGTTGTAAATTTCCATTTTGTGTTTGCTTGTATCTCCCCAAAGGTTCCATCCTAATTATGTCAACCGTTCCAGCGCTCGGTGTTGATGGCATTTTTAACCAACTAACTGATCTAGTTGGATTATCATTTGAATAATCACTACATATCGAGAAATAACCAATACTGAACGTGTCAAAATACTTTTAATCTATCTAAATCAATTTATAAATGAAAATGTTTCATGGTGTAAACAAAAATAACGGTATCAATGAGAAATGGAAAGGAAACTTAACTCTAATCCTAAAAAAAAGTAATCTACTTGATTCGCAAAATATTCATAAAAATCATTCTCACATGCCTAAAACACTAGGATGGTTATTGTCTATTAATACCTGTTGCTGTAATGTTTTACACTCTTTCCCTTAGAATAAACTACACGCCCGATGTAGCTTTATCAAATTAATGTGTTTTGTACTTTATTTTCTGCGACTACATTAACGGTTACCTAGTACATACATAAATAGAATTTTGTATACTTATATGCAAGCTACATACATATGCTAAAGGAAACTGGCACTGCGCGATTCTATCGTTTAGGTAACTTGGCTTGCGCGGTTCAAACTTTTCAAACTAATTAAAGTGATTTAAACGTTCTGCGTGCAAGTAACAGAACAGTTCACCAGTTGCAGTATCGATTTTACATTATGTAGCCAACCGAACGTGGTATACCCATTTTAACAGCCCCAAACATTTTAAAGGATATCCTATCCCCCGCCATATCGCAACCCCTCGTTGTGGTAGTTGAAGACAAAGAGAGAGAATAGGGACTATTGATTTTATTTAGCAACATCCGCGCATGCCCAAATATTTTCTTTATTATTAATAACACTTGACAAATTTCTAATAGCTCCGACTAACGACCATAACTTAACATAAAAACGGTTAAACCTAAACTTAATGGGTCAAAATCACTTTCGAGTTGGTCTCTGCCACCAATTTGTTGTCCTACCACGCATCTGAATTCAAAGACCTCGATCAGAACTTCTTATTTTAAGTTTGGCTCCCAAATGGTTAGAGCAATTGAAGCATTTTTTGTTTTCCTCCGGTATAGCTCCCAAACCAAAAGAACTGGAAGGAGGAAGGATAACTAACGAGCGATGTTGATTTCGCGCTTCATTTTCTCGCCAACCGTTGGTAACTGAAAAAGATGCCGAGAAAAGTTCTTTGGCGGAGGGCAGTATATATATTCAGATTTCGAACTTTTTTGTTTTTTCAAATTTTCCACTGAATTTTTTTAGCTACTTCTAATCCGATCGGGATTACTCCGCGCTCGTTTTAACTCCCTTGACGAGTACTTTTCAATTTCTATAAAGATAATTGCTTTTAGTGAAATAAATAATTTAAAATGCATCAATTTTTTACAGAATTGAGCCATCTTCAACATCCTCAGGCATGAGAATGCTACTTATAGAAACTCAGATGGACATCGGCTCCTTTTTTTGAACGTAAATATATTTTACCTTAGAGGAAGTTGAAAAGGTAAAAATGTTTATATTGGATCATAATTTGTTAGGATGCAAATATTACAGCTCTATACAACTAATGATTTTCTTTAAATTCTTACTTGAAAAATAAATGCATACGTGTCCTTAACCGGCAACAACAACAAGGTAAGTGTGCGATTCGCTTTCCCATTCGCATGGAAATATTTTTGAGATGCTTTATATTACTATTATACAGGGCTATTCAAATTAAGTGCGCACCATTGCTATCTCTGTTATTATTAATTCTAGAAAGTAGGTTAAATTAGCAAAGTAATAGTGTTTTTAATGCAGATTAATACGCAGTATACGAAAAAACAATGCATTTCCGAGAAATTTTGGAATTTATAATTTTTTTTAAGGGAACACCCGTATATTTTTAAAAATTTTGAAAGAAATTTTTTATGATGTAAAAGTTTCAATACACCATTGTCTTAAAACGAACAATAAAGAAGTTACAGTAGTTTCCATTTCGTCCTAAGTATTATCATTGCTCTACCAACTTTTAACAAAACAGATACATGTCATGTTTAATGTTTATTTTAACATAATTATATCTTAAAATAACGTCGTTAAAATTAAATTGAAAAGAAGAAAGTAAATGTACATTTTATAAATAATACTCAAAAGTATCACCTTCCTTCTGAATACATTTTGTGCCCGCTAGTACAGGAAAATCAAACTAGTTCAAAAAAATCTGCCTGTCGTTGCTTACTCCTAATTCAAACCTCGTCGCTTCTTTGCTACCCTAATACCAGGACTAAAATTGGTTGAAATGTAAAGAATTCGATGATTGATGGAGAAAACTATATAAGGCATCGACGGTGGGCGGGTGACGCGGTGGAGCTTCCAGCTCTGGACTTAATAACACAAGCTTAACCGTTGCTCTATGTTAGGGGGAATTATTCCCCCGGAAGAAAACATCCTCTTCGGAAAAAAGGATGTGTTTTTAGAAAAAGCGCGCCTCTTTGGATAAGAGTATGTTTTTTGAAGAAATTTCGAAAAAGTTCACTTTCAGAATTCGGAAGAGTGACGTCATCATTTTTAGATCCCGGAAAAAGTTACGTCATCATTTCCGGAACATTGAAAAGTGATTTTATTACTTACAGAACGTTTTTCTTTACCTGACTAGAAAAGTGCTTATTTTTAATTTTTTCCTTGAACGATATTCGTAGTTACATGTACGATTTAGAGCTTTTCAATATTCACCAAATCAAACGCTGTGTTCCAAATAGACCAAATTTATTTTAAATTGTACTTTATTTTACATGTCATTCTTATAAATATATAGATATATACATGTATATAATTAGAAATAAAGAGACCACTATTGCTGTCTCATTTCATTAATGTTTATTTACCACGCAAATACACCCTTGGACTGCGAGAAATAAACGCGTTTACTTAAAAATATGTATATAAAATGCAAGCATATTAGAAAACGCGTAGAGGGACGAGATAGGCACTTGCTTCTTGCGAGAGCTCTTTACCATATAATTTTTCTCTATAAATTTTCCAACGTAATATTTAAGATGCGCACAAGAACGATCAGCGTTGAGACCTGGTTGAGACTATAATAATGGAAAATTTAATGGCAATACGAAATTTAGATTTAAAAGGATACTAACTCACATTTTCTAAAAATTGGTGAAAGCATTATCCCCGAACCATATATGTAGCATCGATTTTGTAACTACTGTGAAACGTTGCTTGTTTAGTGGTTACTTGTAAATGATAGAAAGCATTAGGAATTAAAAATCTCCAAATTGAATATCTTCTGACAATGATATAATGTTCAGGCTATTTTGTATTGTACGGTTATTATGTATATTTTTGAGTTCGGTCGACGATTTCACACAGCCTATTTATTCTCCAAACAAAAACAATATTAATCTTTTTACATTTATTACCAAACACCCCAGAAGTCAATAACTGGACAAAATTAAAGGACTAATATACAATAAAAAAGTTGCTTTCAATAATTCTTATAATGAAGAAAAACGAAATATGTTGAAAGTAAACAATATAACAAGAACTTAAAAAAAAAATTATATTCCAGGGGGTCAGGAAAAAAGAGGGAAGTAAATGCAGGTAAGTAGAGACATATACAGACTCATAAAAAAATAAGGTTTTGCTTATTTGTGTTTGTCATCAGATGGTCAACAGTAATAGTTTAATTACCAACATCGCAAAAACATAAATAAAATTGGAAGTGATTTATTAACATTAATTATTAAAACATACTCTAAATTTTCTGCCGTGGAATGTGTTCACTTACTTGTTAGAACATCTTTAAACATAGAAAAGCTTCTTTTCACATCACAACTTGTGAGAAGAGAGTAGTGAAAATGGGACCCATAAGCGTTATGTTTACTAACGGTCCCGTTACATTCGTTGCACAACAGTTTTAATATTGACAAACCCACATTGGATATAGAAGCATCAAAATCACTACAAATATTCTTAATTTGTTTATTATAACATGATTAAGAAAAAATCCTAGCCCCAGAAAATGAATTAAAAATATAGAACAACAAAGCTAAATATGAAACATGCATAACCGTGCTTTTTGACTACACATTAACAATTGACTCGCGTGGAAAGCGGAGAGGGTACGGACGTGTACAAACCGGTATGGCTTTATATGAACGTCTATGCTAAATGATAGAGGCGGTTGTTGATCCGTAGTATGATTATTGCCATAAATATTATTATATTAAGCAGTAATAGATCGGTTATATAAAATACATATTTCCAAACTTATGCAATGGAAATGCGTTGGTTTTAATGATGTCTCATAAATACACACACAGCAGTGAAATAATTTTCATTTACTTTCAGTATTCTCACATTTCATAGTTAAATGTGTGAATAGTTCGATGTCATGTGTAGCCTTTTGTAAGTGTTCTCTTTTTGTCAGTAAATAACATTAAGACGTTGATTTTATATGTATTTTTTAATCGTTTAAACTCATTTTGTCATGCCTGATGCAAATCAATTTTTAAACAACAACAATGCAAATCAATAAATATCCGATCATGTAAAGATTTCGTTAAGTGTATAAGCTTCCTTTATTTCCAAAACATTAAATCTCTTCCACAAAAGATAGTGATGTAGTGATAGATGTAGTCGTCACTACATATCTCTTTCTTTACTAGCAAACACAATGGTTATTAAATTCTTTCACAATTTAAATAATTTAATCGTTAAAAAGATTGGAAAAAAACAATATATTTTATCTTTTTGTTCTGTGAACTTTAAACCCTAATAAATCGAAACAAATTTTCCTCAGATACACAATTTTTCCTTTACACGCAGAAATGTACAGGCATTATTATCACCCAAGCGTAAGCATATGGTCCTCCCTCTTCACACCGAAGCACACAACTAGCCGCATTGTTCTTCAAATCAGGAGCAGGTAACAGAAATATTGGCATTTTCTTTTTCAATTCCTGTTTGGCAGGTGTTTATAGAAATTTTTATATTCTATCAGAGTGTTAATCAAAGACTGATTTTGTGGTTGACAGCTAATAATAGCATTACTGTATTATTGAAATGGTCGGTAGTTATACAGAGTTGATATTAAACGGAACGTCCTGAATATTTTTACATAAATACAAAGGGTCGTTTTTATATTCCCGCCTAATCGTGAAAAAGAAAAATAGAACGACAATAAAAATATAGGCCCCTTACTTCTGGATATTACATAGTTTCAATAACATCTCTAATCCATTATAAAAAAGATTCCTTTGGTTTGTCTGCAAAGTACCTTTCAACAGCCGCAAGTTCGTCATCGCCCGTAAATTTTGTTTTCCTTAGTATTTCCTTTTGAGATTTGGAAACAAAAAATAGTCATAGAGAACTAGATCTAGACTATAAGCTGAATGGTCAATTTCGTATGAAGCCAGATTCAGCTTTGGAAGTCTGACTTGTGGACTGACGCAGTTGTGGAGCAATTTCGTTTTAATATCATCTGTCATTTTGGTAATCAAACAAAAATTCCTTGACAATCCCAAAAAATAGTTTATTTTTCCCGTGGAAGAGGTGACTTTAAACTTCTTGGGAGGGTCTTGATCCCTTAATATGCCACTGCATTGATTCTTATTTTAACTCAGGGTCAAAATGATGGACCCGGAATTATCTCCGGTGACAAGTCGATTGATAATTAAATCTGGTTCGTCTCTACAAAGTGCCAAAAATTATTCACACGTCTCCATCCGGACATGCATTTGGAATTTTACAGTAGCTCATGTTATTCCAAGGTATTTGTGTAGAATTCTGAAAACCGTGGTTTTTGAAATTCCTAATAAAGCCGCTACTTTAATCTTCCGTCCTCCAGTACCAAACACTTGGTTTTTTCAATAACATCAGAATTTTGACCATTCCCAAATAATTCATTTTGAAGGACAATCCATCCCCGTATACAGCCAACATTTCTTCACAAATAATTGTTGAAGATTTTCCTTGTTTTTTTAACTGCTCAATATTAGTTTGTTCATTTTGATAAGTGACAACACAATCCGGCAAATAGAACTAATACTAGTGCAATAGTTTTGTAAATTGTTCAACACCGATAAAATACAACGTAATGCACAATTGAAAACTGTCTAGTCCGAGAATATAAAGACGATCCCTTGTAGTTGCTGCAATGAACTTTTATTAATCATGTATCACACCTATTTGAATAGTTTAGCATATATTTCAATTTTCTAAGCAGTTTTGGATAAATGAGAAAAACAAAGATATTCGACATACTTCAATTAATGCCTGCTCAGAGAAATAAGTTTTCATATTAATGAGCTAGGACATTATATTGTGAATTATATAATAATCACAAATTACGATGGTAAATGATTAATTTCAACAATTACAACAGACACACAATGGAAAATTTGTTAGCATTTTCTTACCTTAGTAATAGTGTTTGAATTCACATTAGTCATTTTCTTCTTTAATGAATTGTGAACCTCAATATAATAATTTTTTGGTAAGCTTTTTATCTCACTGCTGTAGTTCCGTTGGTGATTACACTTGTACAAGATTGGATTCCATATACCGCAATATATACAATTTTAATGAATGCATGTACAATGAAATTAAGTTTTCATATTAAGGACAAATTTTGAGTTAATAATTTCTACCATACAAATAATAATAGTAATAAATTTATTCCAACATTAGAAGTATAAAACTGCAATTTTAGTAACTATACTTAACTTTAATTTTAAATTCCATGTTCTAGGCTCTCTGTTCCTCTGCTGAATGATGATTTCCCATAGAACACATGCAGAACTAGCTTCCAATCTGGTTCTACGTACTGAAATATTAATTAGATTGCTGTGGAATGAAATACAGTACAACAAATGAATGATAATGACATTCGAAATATAAAATACAGCATACCCGGCTTATCGCAATTACTTTGCAAAAAAACATCTACCACTGCCAGAAACGACAACTAATCTCCCGCTCTTCAATATAGCATGATGCATTCATTAAAATAATAATTAAGAAGTAAAAGCGCCTTTAATACATGCATAAAGCAGTTTTGGAAGGAGATTTTTGTTATACAAGACAAAGTTGTTACATAAATAATTACATTGAGCGGGGTCTACTGTACCTATATTTATCATTTTACCTTATTGATAATTTCTACATCAAACGTCTTATATCATTTGTATTCCCTACTAACTGTAATTTATATTACTTTCAGAAATACATATACTTGCATTGTTAAGCATAACCACACATCTCTAATTTGCTTATCTCCGACATTGCTTGCAAGTTATCTTTTGGGGGTATTAGAAATTTTGGGTTCAGATAATTGAAAATGAACTGCAAAGTTATTAAAACCACTTTCCTCCATATCCCAACATAAGGAATTGTCAACGGAATACAATGGGATTACAGATTTAACAAACGGAAATAAAAAAACATTTAAATCATTTTTACATCATGCACAAAATCAAACTACATTTCCGAATATCTCATTTAATTTCATCATAGATATCTTTTTTTAGATATTTCGTAGGTGTACTTAATTTATTTTAAATTCTTTTAATTGCGCATTTAGTGTTCTTTTTCAGCGTAGTGTTTACAGATTCCGCAATTCATAGTTTTATTCATATTTATATGATTACTTTATGACAGTTTTACTTGTATCTATATATGTAATTCCAACCAAATAGTATTTTGTTTGATATCATAATTCATAAATTCAAAGTCATAACGGGAAATACTGTATCTAGCTATACAAACAATATAATACGGAAGGAAATTGATATGTTCGAAAGGTAGGATTACTATAAAAAATATTATTTGAAACAAAACAAATGAATTATTTGTCGTAGATGCAAAAGCTGGATATCAAGATACGGAAACGAAGACTTGTTACAGCTTGATCAATAGTAATTGAGCAGAAAATTGTTAATAACTCAAAAAATGCGCAAAACCACAAAAAAGCGAATATAAAATTCTAATTACAATTATGTTGCACATTAAGAGCAATCTATTTTTAAAGCACAAAAATATTATGTATTCATACTATAATCTTATGTCAAATTATTATTCTATTGTATCTTTATATATCCGTTTCGTTCAAAACAGGAACAAAAATATTACACTTTGGAGTAATAGTTTAAAATTCCAATATTATTCCAAAAACTTGAATTGTAACAAACCTATAACAATTAATAATAAACGAAATCGAGGTTTAATAACACCATTTTCGCGGAGACTTATGTAACCTATGGTAGGGCGTAGCAGAGCGCCATCTATGAAAGATTCGTTCAACTACGAATTGAAATAATGCATTTTATGGTATTTTCATTAACTTTTGTTATAATTTGGGGTTGCAGTAAATTAGAACAGAAATGTAATAGAACATAAGATATTTGTGTCGAGGAAATATATTTTGTAGTGATGGTTTATACAAAATATAAGTATAATAATAATAATAATTGTAATTATATAATGGGGAATATGTTACACAGAGATCTACACTTGGCACCAGTAACCATAATAGAATTAAAAAGTAGGTATAATATGCGAAATTTCATAATGCAAGTGTATATGTAGTCGAATTACATTAATTATATATAATTAATTAATATGAAACCCAACAATCCGCTTTACATTTACATATACTAGACAATATGCCCTATTTATGTAATTGCATACTTACTACATATTTGATACACTAAAAAAAAGCAACCACTGGAGATTCTCATCTAACATTTTAGAAAGATCATAAATTGCAGGGACATCGCAGTTAAATTGTAGGATGAGAATCTCCTGTATCTTGCCATGAAGGTTTCTCTTGCCTGTGTTTTGAATAATTAAAAAACAGAAACTACATACACTTACTTATAATACAATGTACAAAACCTATAGTTTAGTTATAAAAAATATTAGCCTATTTTATATCTTCTTTAATGATTGAAATATAACGAATTGAAAAGGTCAAGAAAAAAAGAATACTACACACTGAAGGGGTACGATTACTCCAAACTTACTTTTTTTTACTTCTTCAAAACTAATTGAACTATAATTAATGTTACCATTACATAAACATTAGCGTTTAAATCACATTTTAATCTCCTTATATTTGAAAATAGGAGCTGAACGGCGTGCGATGCAGGGTCTGGATGTAAAAAAAATATTTCATTGGAGGGCTTCATCCATACCTCGCATTGCAAATGCCTCTTAACGTTACACTAATTCACAAACATAGCGAATAAAAATTACATTGAAAAAAAAAAAAAACAACCTCAACCGTTGGCTAAGAATTAGGACGTTAAAAATAAAATTAGAATGGTACAAAATAACTCAAAAAAAATGAAAAACGGAAGGACAAAAGGCGCATTCATCGTCATACACTCGTATCATTACCTTACCTACAATATTTACAAATGACATAATAATATATTATTAAAAAGGCAAATTCATCACCTGGATCCGTTTTGTGGTTTTTCTTCTTCAGTTTTGATATAAAAATAGATTTTGCTATGCCAAACAAACAAAATTACATAATAAAATATATGTACCGATTTCGGAAAGGGTCAGCATTCCTTAAAATGCTTTGCAATTAACTAATTGTGAGTGAGAATATCCATAAACTCTGTAGAAAACTACGGGAGGAGCACCGAAATTTGTCATAAATGCTGACCGTTTCAAACGTTACAAAAAAAGCAAATAAAATAAAAATAGTAGTACTTCTTTTACTGGAGAGCACCAGTTCACGTTAATAAAATATAACTGTTTTTAACATCGAATTGGGTAAATGTCAGTCATGATTTATTCAATTTCATCCAACGAAAATCCAAGGAAATTAAAAGTAACAAAATTGAAGAATTCCATCTCGCATTAACCCATTTATCTAATCATATAAAAATTACACTTAACTTCGGTTGTATTTACATTTGCTTTATTCAAAAATGAAAAGAAACTTTAGCGACTTCTTTTACTTCGTAAAAAAAATAAAATTATTTTTACAAGGTATTTTTGGAAAGTTTAAATTTCAATAACACCGAAAACTGCTAACAAATATAAAAAAGTTGGTTTCTTTACTCCTTACGAGCTGGTGGAGGTGGATCTTTTCGTTGGTCCGGATTTGATATACTCGAATTTGCCTTAGGCACCACTAAAATTGAACCATCAGCTGTTATCTGCAAGCTGTAGTGGAAAGGTGAGTATTGATTTCCGTCTGGGTCTCTTAGATTCTAACAAATAGAAAAAGGATGAAACATACAATAATCAATAGTATTACGTATGGCGTTGGTCTACCTGGAAAACGTGCCTATAAAGCTGCTGATATTTATCACGAACTCTTTTGTTCTCGGAGGAGACGCATTCATACTTTCCAACTAGTCTCATTTTGCGATCCCTCATGGATCGAACTTCATCCGCTAAGCTTAGGATTTGATCCAATTTCCTCTTTCTGCAATTTTGCGCCGCCACCTTATTCTTTCCCCGTCTCCTAATATCTCGTATCAAACTCAATTGAGTCTCGCTAAGATCGTACTTCGATAACCTTTCGTTGAATTCATCCATTGGTAAATTAATTATATCATCGACTGCGATAGGTACATTCAATGTACGAGCACGTTTTTCGTCACGTGTCAAGTGTTCGTTATCCCCTTTTCGAATTTTCACTTTATCTCGTGAAACCGGTCTCTGCATAGCGCCAGTATTCTCGACAGGGAGATGGTAGGTGTGATTGTGCTGGATGTGATCGATGGGCGATCTCCCAATATTATGCCTGCCGAATTCGACCGAGCACGAATATTTCATTTCAGGAATCTTTGCAACGGGCTCCTCAGCTTGCGCAGGACTTGTAAAGGAGGAAGCAGTGGCAGGGTCTCTGTATTCGTACTTTATTGGGGTTGGCTGAGGATGAGCCACGGCGCCAGCTTGATCCTAAAGGGTTAAAACAAATTCAACGCAAAATTTTGGCACGAAAGGAAAATCAATAATGAAATTACCTGGAAGCAACGTTTTCCAAACATTTGATGCTTCTTCTGAGCTACCGGAGGCAACCTATTAGCATCCGAAGCGCTCATGGTGGCCGAATGTTGCCTGCTTGTATAGCTATAATCGTACGGTCTAAATTTACTGCAGAAAAAAATGATAAATCAAGAGAAATTGCAAATTTTCATCATCTTACCTTCCATGGTAATCGCTGACGTAGTGATCCCCTGTATTATGCCCAGAATCTGACCCCGCATCGCACCATTCCCCATCAGATAGCGAGGGCACGCGTTCAGATCCCATAGAACTCACAGCGCTATCGCTGGACGTATCCATGCGTTCAACATCAGTTCGTGAGATTGTTGTTATTGCGTTGGCACCACCTGCTGTCATGCTAAGGTTACTGATAGCATTATTGCTATCCAGCATGCGCATGGTGTACATTCCTGAAATTCGAATCGATTCATATTTTATTTATCAATGTTTTCACTGAGAAACTAATTATGCAAGGCGTGATGATGAGCTTGTTATAATTTGAAAAAAAAAAATAGTAAACAAACATGGATATATTCAAATAATCCTGAACGGTGATGTAGTATTATATTATACATTACAGCTTATTTAAATTAAACACACATACATTACGCAAATTCATATTTTGATATAATTTATTTACTTTGCGTCTGTCAGAAACAATACGATAGGATTTTTTTCCTTAAAAAAAAATCGTCTCCCTGTCTAAACACAATAAAAGTTAATCACCTTAGAAACAAAATAGCCTACCTACGGTATACGTAGATGCTTTTTAGAGTGATAAGATAATATCATCTCGCATCTTAACAACGCTAGTTGTTACTTTAACTTTAACATTTCCCTGAACAAGAAATCTCTCCAATTCCACGGCTAAAGTACATAAATATGTTTATTCATTCGCAACAGCTTTGGCAGAAATAATAATAATAATAATCGAGATAATGATTAAAATTGGAAGAGAAACATGTGTTTGTTGAAAACAAGTGGCCGATTTCGATAAGGAGAGCTCAAAACATTATTTCTCCATCGTCGAAATCCAACGGTTAATTTCCGCGTGTACAGTATTGTAAATTGTAATTTTCGAATTCGGTTGCATAATATTTGGAGCGATCGCGAAAAGAAGTGTATTTTTAAAATTAATACCTACGTAAAATCTGCGTAGGGACTTAAAAATAGACGCAAAATAAAAATAACCGTTTCAAAATAATAAAAAAAAAATATGGACTCGACGTGTAATGCGATAATTCGTTAGATGCGTCGTATCAATGAGAAACTATGAACTAATAGGCAGGGGAAAAACCATCCTGTACTTACAAGGAAGATATTTACAGCTACAGCAGTTGTGAAAAATACAACAGGGACCTCTACAGCAGCACGTACAAGACATCGCTAACGCTAACAACAGTACATCAAAACAATTACTAAACACTAAAACCACTGCTTACTGCATTAATGTTATTCAAAAAGGATTATATTAGCCGGAGCAATATATTTCTTATCTCTCATTATGTCTCAAGGATATACTGATAAAAAGTTATATATTATATTTAACATGACGCCACGCCACCTTTTTTTTTTTAAAGAAGATCATCGCGAGGAGTGCAGTAGAGTACAGATTTTACTCCGTTCAAAATTTCGAACACTGAATGCGGTTAAAAAGAATTTTCATCTTTCAGATGCGACGTACAGCACGACGGTTCCCGAAACAGAATGAAAACACATATGTAAGTGCTAATTTTAAAAATAGAATGATTTCATATTATGTATACTACACCAAGTTGTTTATTTTATTTATTCTTACACGTAATACATGCTCTTATTGTGAAAATAACTCGCTAATGACACGGCAGAATTTAAGTATCTACCGTAGAATAGATGAGTTTAGAACTGTTTCTCACTGATAAGCAAATTTCAAATATACATCGACGTCCAAATAAAGTCGTACGTAACAAAGTATACATCACCGTTCAGAATTATTGCAGGGGGAGATAAAAAATTAGCACTAACCTTCATTCATGGCCATATCCATGAGTTGTAGGTCTTCATCGTTGAGGAAAGAAGATAAAAATCCATCGGTCTGATTCAAATCAGATGATGTATTCTGTTTTTTGAATCCGACAAGGAAAAAGTGATATTAGAGAACATCATGCCGTATTGATATTTGAGCTAGAAATACCTGATAGTAACCAATCATATCGTGAGAGGGTTCTACTTTATAGTGCGGTGCCGAAGTCGGTTCTCCCATTGGTTCGCTGCTGTTAGTAAGATTCATAGAGGTTGCTACAGCATTACCCAGATTAGTGCCACCTAAATAAATCGTAAGATGCAAATGAATAATTAATAAGCGTAATTAGATAAGAGACAAAGATGAACACGGCCCGCAATTTAGAGTATCGTGTTCTCCAAGTCACCTAAACAAATGTGTAGAAATTATAAACAAGTGAATACATTGACTTGCCATACTTAATTTTAATAACAATAGAGTATACCAACGTTACATACAACAACATGAAGCACGTTTATATATTCCATCCATTATAATTTTTCATTGAGTAAAAACTTTTTTAGGCAAGTCATGCTGATTCGAACTAAAACGTTAGTTGAAAGACTCCCGTATTTACTACGATTATTTTTGCAATTTACAATCTTATCTGTCGATTGACCTATCGGAAAACCCTTGTATATGAATATAATTTGGCTTCCGTCGGTAACTTATGGTATTTTCCCACGTAATTAATTATACGAAAAAAAATGTTCCCATAAGGAATCGAACCTGACATCTTTCGTTTGCTAAACGGGCTAAACGGTAACCACTACACACCATGTTATTTATCGGCGAATATGTCACATATGTATATCACAATCTTACGCGCTAAATACACTAACTAATTAGTATAATTTGGTTTCTGTAGGAAAATTACGAAAATGTGGAATTTCCTTGGTATTTTCCGACCCTCGTATATTACTCACCAAGATTACTGTAAGGGACGGTACCATTCAAATCTCCCATTGGCGGAGTTAGAGTGGCATTATGTAAAAGGACTCCACGCGCAGCCTCGGGCCCATAACTCATGCCATGTGTGTGGGGGTGACTATAGTTGTGCAAGGGATGGTGATGGCTGAAGGGATGTGGCATTGTACTGGCATCGCTGGGGCTGGGTAAGCTCAATAGATTAGCGAGATCCTGCCATCTTTGTTCCATGCTTATAGTGCGGCCAAAGGGCATACGGCTCTATAAGAGGGAAAAATTACTTTTTCGACGACCATCGTATACAAATCGATTTGAATTAAAACGGGAAACCATGACGTTTTCTTCTCATGAAGTTTTAAATAAAGTAAACATCCTCGCGTCAAACTAGAAGTGGTTAGGTAAATATTGACTTTCTAAATATCACGTTGTTAGGTATGCACAAAAAAAGAACTATTTTCCCATCCCAAAAGCACCTATTTCTTTAATTTCGCCTTTCGAATATCAAAAGCAACCTTCTAGATAGCATAGCACGGATTATCTTGGACTTCAAACTTGACATTATCGAATATTACACGGAGACACAAACATCATTGTATTGTGTATAATTAATAAAAGTAAGTGGATTTGAACAATTTACTTCTACAGTACAGTACAGTACAGTACAAATATAGTCCTTGAATTTTTTAAACATATTATTCTACGATAAATATGGCCCAGGCGAGCAGTACAGCATGCACAAAATGAGGTATTATTATTCCACAACCATTATGTAATAGGACGCAATACCTCATTAGTAGATCTTTAATTTAATTTTTGTTTTCATTCGAACGGGAAAAAGAAAACGTGTCTTTTTAAGTAATTTCAATTGCAATCGCAGAGATACACACTTTACGACATACACATATACACCTGTTGTCCCTTCTATATATACGCTAGCTGGCAGGTAAAAGCGTATTTCTAACAAAAAGGTGGTAACTTTTATTGTTTAGGTAGACCCCTCACAAGTGGAAGTGATGATAATTTGACAAGTAAAAACCACAAAGGTTAAGACTCTAAGATCATCTGTCATCATAAAATCCTTATCTTGACGGTAAATTTTATCCATTTAAGGTACTTCAACAGCAGCTGTATAAATAATAAATTTAATTTAACCGTAGTGCAAAAATACGTCAGTGCTATACAAAAGAACTAATTGTCACAGAGTTGGGATTTTACCGTCGGTATTTTCATCTAATTGCGACGCTTACGTTGGAAACACATAAAATAAAACGCACAAAAAATGTGTATAATCTAAATTTAATCGTTTAAAAAAAAATAATAACTATTATCAAATTCAACTTGACCTTGAAGGACTTTTTTGTCAAAAGAATTCTGTAATACGATTACTTATAGTCATTATGTAACTCGTTTAAGTGTGAAATTATTTTAAAATTATCTACGCAAGAACATTTCAAATCGGGAAAGAACTCTAAAAAGATTATAATAAGGGACCTAAACTTGAAGAACTCCAGAGAGTAACTCGAAAAATGTAGCTACTTACTCGTATGCATCTTTCCTGTGTTAACCGCAAAAGTTTATCATATAAACGGATATCACTGCGAAAAAAACGAAAATAAACAACAAATTATAGATCATATCGAGCATCTCGCATGATAGAGTCGGTAAAACTAAATTTTTATTGTGACTTCTGTACATGGTACCCCTCTCTTGAATCTAATTCAACTCATACTAGTCTCAATACAATGTAACCTTCAATTTTTCGTATATTAGTTGAAACAGAAAAAAAATCGTATTACGTGCTCGAATGTTGATATTTATATTTCCACGAGTATTAATGAAATTTTAATTATTTAATCATAATGTTTGTGGAATTTCTTTCAGGTGAATAGGGTATATTTATTTTGTAAATAAAAAAATAAGCATCTATTTCCTGCTTTCAATCACTTACATTTATCTATGCATAATAACAACAAATAAAAAAAGAAAAGTCAAAGCAGACTTACCTGAAAAGCCCTATGATGTGGATGGTGGAACTGTGACGTTTGAATCATGTTGTCTAATAAGTTTTCTTCTGAAAAATTATCCTTATTTCCAGATAATCCAGTATCAGAGAACGCTAACGATCCAGAACCAATCTGGGAGGAAGACGTTTGGGATGAACTAGATGGTGATAAATTTATATTTTCAACTTCCTTAGCGCTGACACCTTCCTATGTTTACAAAAAAATCGCATTCTCTTATAATTCTTGAAAAGAATTCAGGAAAAAGAAGCAATTACCTGCGGTGTGTCGTCATCCAAACCGACAAGTTGAAGAGCTTCCTCGAGCAAAAGTTCTGGTAACGGCAAAGCAAGGTCCCCCAATGGTAGATCACATGAGGGACCACAATCCGCACCAGACAAACTATTATCTAGTTCACCTTTTATGACATATTCCCCTAGAATAAAAGATCAAAAATTGTATCGAATACACTCGCTTTTTGTTGGTGGAAATGTTCGAATTAACCGTAACTTTGCTCTGTTTTAATGTCATTATCAGCCGCACAAAGGAAAGCGAATTATTTCCAAGGTTAAGCAAAGTTTTAGTAAATTGAATGGTTTCAAGTTTGAATTTAAATTAAATATTAAGAGCGCTAATGTTTACTACATATATAAGAAAAAAAACCATTAGAAATAATCCAAACATTTAAAGCATATCTGATTATAAATTTAACACAGATTTAACTTTAGAAGGTTATTTTTTGTAGTTTTTCAAGTTCAAATTCATGTCGAAGTATTGACCAAGTTGATTTTAATTGAATTTTAATTGTGAATTGTTTCGTAAGCGTGTATTCTTCTTTCAAGATTTCCTGTGCCATTGAATTTTTTTACAGGTAATCCAAGAAGAAGAGATTTTAGTTTACCTCGGCTAAGTATCCTTCATCTTCCATTGCAAATCGGCAAAAATCAAAACTTCAAAAACCGCAACAACCAATGAGCGCATTTCTACCACCACAAAAACATTGAAAAACCACTAAAACAAAAGGTAAACCCCCCTACGCAAGGCGAAACGTTTCCCGATATTTTTTTAATTCTATTTTTTGCAGTTGTCTGTTTCATTTATTGTAAAGATACTTTTCGTAAAGGTTTTAAAAAAGCCGACATACCACTGAAGGTACCTGGCTGCGGAACACCCCAAAGCAATAATCCCCCTCCCCCCTTGTTATTTTCTGAATTACGCCGGCTTCCTCATTGGTTGCAGGATGTACCTGTTTGAAAAATAGAACACCTATGTTCTTTTTGTATTCCTCAGGACCGGCCCACTTTGATCTTTTCTGTCGGGCTTTGTAATGTTAAATAAGTAATAATGGAAGAAATTGGATAAAAATGTAATAATAATAATATTCATAATTAATTAAATAATTTGAAAATATTTTATAAATACCGGTTAATTAAAAACATGTAGAGAGACAAGCGAGTAAACTTAAGAAGATTAATTACTGGAATTATAAATGATTGTGTTAGACAATGCGATTACAAAAAAATAATAATGACGAACTTATTTCAACCTGTGATTAATCTAACATGGTTCTATTGTAAATAAGCGTCCTAACAAAAATTTAAATCGAATGTAGGATGGGTATACCAAGCCGCAAAGCGATAGAATATAAATCAAAGGAAGCCGACATGTTGACGACCATTTTGTGATGCGAGAAACTTTTATATTATGTAGCCTTTCATGCTAGCACAAAGACGCGAGCATGTAGAATGGATTATGAATTCTTTGGTGGTTATTACAAATAATTTTAATATTATTATGTTTGATAAATATATTTTTTTAATAAAATAATCTAATTTGAAATCTCTTTGGGACTTAAACAAAGATTTCTCCAAAACAAATACTTAAAGGGGTATAAATTCCTTTTCAACATTATTACTAGCAACAATAAGAATGAGCACAATAAGAATACACAGAATAGTAGAATTGCAAACTTGACGTTGAATTGAATTCTTCCGCAAACAAAACAGTTAGCTCAATATAAACAAGATATAAATAGTTAATAAAAGATGTTGGGAGAAGAGCATTTGAGACTTGGTAAACGTATAATAAAGAGGCAAAAGTCGTTGACGGTACGTCCTTGAAAAGGGTTCCGAATAATAGTTTGTAGATAGTGAAAAAGAATATTGCTTAGCAATAGTGAATCTACAAATATCTACGAAGTAGTGGATATATATGCTGAGCAATGATGAGTAAGTGAAATGCCTTTTAAATAACCGTATTTTTTTTTCTCACTCTTTCTTTTCGGAAAGCCTACATTTAACAAAAGGAAATTTATATTACAATCGTGACATCTGGCAACTTAATTTCAAACTATCCTATTCGCCGATAACTCCTTTTGAGTGAATAGTTTTTATTTGTTGTATACTTATTGTTATTTCAAAGTATCGTTTACATCGTTTTTAAAAGTGAAAAACAATTTGCTGATCGCCCGTTATACTAAAGCTACACGAATTTTAAATAAAAAAAGAACTCTTAAAATTCCCAAATGTCGGCTTGTCTTGCTAACTTGTCCGTGTGGTCATTTCTCTCGCACAGAAAAGAGTACTTGAGTCAATCAAACCGATCTTCATCTTAGAAATCACAGAAAGTTCTCAAGAAGTAAAAGATTCGTATCTTGGCAAGAGAAAAAAAAAAGAGTCCAAGTCTAAATGATGTGTTTTCGATTCTACAGATCCTTTTTAAAGTGGTTATCCCGTGTTGACGTTTTAAGTAAATGGATTTTTAGTTTTGAGTGAGGCCGAATATTAAAATTGAAGTCGTTGCCTTTCTAACATTTTACTTGAATTACAACACGATTTAGTTTATTATTTGAAGGTTAAATTTATTGAGCGGCAAATATGCTGCAGTTATCCGTCGGCTACTTTATTTTTGGAATTTTCTACCATTCGTTGTCAAATTCCTCTAATTTTTTACAAATTTAATACGAGATTGAATCAAAAAATTAATGAATTATAAATTTTTATTTTTCGAATAAGATGAAGGTTTTAAACACGCGCTTCAAGAATTACTATTTCCACGCACCTCGTATATGCAACTATTAAAAATCTATTTATTTGACTAAAAAATAATGGTAAATTAAAATAAATTACAAAAGAAAACTAAGCGATGAAATTGAAATGTTATTACTTGGAAGGTGCCCGACGGTAAAAATCTATATATCCGCCATTTTAACACAAACTTAATTTTGAAAAAAAAGTCATTTTTATATATATTCTAGAAGAAATTGTTTGTTAAATTGAACTCTTATGCGTTCCTTTTGTCCATGCTTATTATATTATTTTTTCCCTTGTCCGGAAACGTTAATTTTTTTACAGTTAAGTTTGCAGATTACTTACACATTCAAACATTCCTCGCAAACTTCAGGCGTGTTTATTTATATGTACTTCAATTTTTGGGGGATTTACTAATATGAATATAGAATCTAGCTACCTTATTATATTTCTAGTAGATTCTAAAGTAAACATCAAATTCTACATGTTATAAATTTGCTTAAAATTTGTTATTTTAGGCGGACAGATGGAGAAAATCGTTAAAACATCGTTACTGAAAGGGAAATATTGAAAAATAAAATGCCATAGTCATGGTTCAATTCCCTGAAGTATACCTAAACTAAGTATATCATTAATCATACATCCGAGATATACAATGGTAAAAGATTTTTGACATTCATCTCTGAACTAGAAAAATATGACACAAACAAAATTCATTAATATTTTCTCTATGTTTAAGGCCTATTGTGTTCTGTAAGCAGTACGGACCTTTCTTAATGATTCTAGACTGGAGATTTTAAAATGCAACGGTCTCATATTCGTACCTTTTCCTACGTTAGACATAAAAGAACTTACGTACCTCAGAGGATAAATGACAGTAACTCCGAAATCCTAACAATGAAATCCAATAACATGTGTCCTGTCACTCAACAATTAAATATACGTCCAGTCACCATTCAATCCAGCACAAAATGCTTTAAATCGACACATCACAACGGCACACACCGAAGACCAGACAGTGAATGTATGACGGCTAAACTACAACTGTGGACTACGAAACAAGCAAAGCCAATCAGGACCAAGCCCAGCGGAGCAACTCAAGCTAATATGGCTGCCACATAGAATGCTACAGACAATAGGAGAGCCGAGAGGGAAAGGGAAGGCAAAGGGGGCAAAAACTAAGAAAAAGGGAAAGAGGGGAAAAAATTATACCCCCTATATTTCTTCACCGTAACCCCCCTCGGTCTATGATATGTGTTTTTTGGCTGCGTTGCAAGTTTTACATCAGACGGAGGCATATTCATATTACCCCGGGTACTTAAATGCTATCTATGAATTTCAATGTTACGACAAGAATTTTGATTACTCATCCTATACCTAAGGATGGTTTCCCTATATTACAACAACAGTTGGAGATTAACATATTTTTTTTTTGTATCCGTTATTCATTTTTAAGATGATTTAAATTATTACGGCATGTAATGATACATGGTTTAATTGATTATATAGTAAATGGAACTTACAATTACTATTCCTTTTTTATATTATAAGTAATTATTTGAAAATTAATTAGGTAATTGCTTTTATTCGCAAGAATAACATAAGCAACGTTTCCTCTTGTCGACAGTTTTAAGCACTGTCTGGGTGTAATTTTAACAGTGCAGTGAGTTAGAAGAAGTCACAGACAACCTTAATAGGGCATTAACAATAGAAAGGGAAAAAAGGTGCTACTACTTAAGACAAGATAACAACATGTTCTGGTAGAAATTTTAACAAAGGAAATGGCAGCTTTGAATGGTATAATCCACTTATAGAGGTAGCACAAAGATAAGAGGGTTGCCATCCTTGTATCTCCTATTTATTTCATAATATAAATTAAAATTTAGGTATCGTGTAAATTTATTTAATGGAAACTAGAAAAATCAATACGTTGCTGTTGTTTAAGTTATACAAGACCCATTCGTTGAGCTAGCAAAATATAATCCGAAGAACAGCATGTTCAGTCAACCAGTTCCTACGACAGAGCACCATTTTTCATTCCCCTCACTGTTTGTAACCGTAGCAGACCATTTAGAGAGAATGTATTTGCAATGTATAGGATTTGGTTCATTCAATTTATTTTAGCATGGTTTCCTCGCGGATCAATAAGATTGATATTGATTTTTATACATGTAAAAAAAATAGTAAATTAGAGGAAAGTAGCCGGCAATAAAAAAGAGATCAGCAAAAAATAATGACGTAACACTTGACGTTGAAGAATCAGTTCTTTTAAAACGCCACTTTGGTAAATTCTATAGTAATAAAATAAAATGCAATGTCACGTTTGTGTAGAGTGTGACTTAAACTAAACTACTACTGGCCAGTGAATGAAATATGCTTAGTGATTCCCTATCACCTGAGAAATGTGCCGTCATGCACTAGGAAAACACAGCAAAGTATGAAGTCATGACAACTTGCAACGGAATACATTCTCTTTGCTGCATTGCGGGACTGGCCAACAGCAATTCTTGGCATGTGTTGCTCTTCTCCTCTAACAAAGAACCTTCTCTAATTGTAACAACACAATATTAAACCATTGAAAAGTCTCTGATAAATAGGCAACAACTCATTGAGAATTGGATATGCTAATTTGAGTGCCTAATTATATGAGAAAAGTGAGAAGCGTTGGCCGAATAATATAATAAAATCGAAGTCAATCTTTGTTAATGGGAAAGAAATTGAAATTGTTACGTTTGGAAGAAAAACGAAAAGTAAAACGGGCAGAGATGATCGTATCGCTTTTAATTTACTTTTGAAACCTATCATCCGATATCTAATCAATTTTTGATCTTCCACAACTATTTTCCTTCTCCTCGAAGACCATGGACAAATAATAAAACAATTTTAAATTACCTAATTTACAGACAGGTGCCTATAGCAAGAAAAAAATAATTCTACCCGCCTATAAAGGTTCAGCGTTATTAGAAAGAGCGTATAACATGACTAGGCACTTTTTACCAATGTCGGGGAATGATTCCAAGAAAGCCAACCCCAATGGACATGGACAACATCCTCTCTTTGAACTCGAATTAACTGCATACGTTCAAATCGAAAAAATTGAACAGTTCGGTGAGTATTTTTTGAGAAAATAAAAACCAAGTTACGAAAGCGGATCCTACACAACAAATAAAAATGCTTAGCTCATAGCTGTACCCTCTCATGTCAGAAACGATGATCATTATTCATAAATGCATTGCATCGATAAAAGCAGATACACATGTCCAGGATAGTGTAGTGACGGAGAAGATAGAGGTTCCCATTGTCTGGTTATTAATCTAGAGTTTCTAACAGTGAATTGACTTGCTATTTTTATTATTTTAATTTCGTAAATTGTTAATTATCCTACCCAACATTGGGGAATCAAATCAGTCACACTTGATGAAACCGCGTTAAACCATACAATGGTACAAGGGGTGTTACAGTATTTATTGTCCGTTTGTACTGTTAAGTTTCCATTACAATATTGCATTTTGCATTTGTTAACAAGTTGTATTATACAAGATATTAGCTGACCGAATTAAAGAAATTGAGAAAAACCAACTTCATACTGTTATTAAATATCTACAGAAGATAGGTTTAACGGCACGAAGATATGGTTAGGGGTGACTCACTGGGGTGGGATATCTTGCGAACATCTAAAACCCAAGAAAATATTGCGCCTGTGACTTACATTTCAAACGGTATAATCGGAACAATAATCAGTAACTGTTTGGAGCTTCATAAGGTGTCTGCAAGATGTTGACACCCGAGCAAAAGAGAACGAGAATACCACCTCAGAAGCGAATTTTACATGGTTTAACAGTGATCCAAAAATGTTTCTGGATCGGTTTGTTACAGTTGACGTAACGGAAGTTTACTACTTCGATATCGAGTCTAAACAACATAACAAGGAATGCTGACATCGACGACGACGATCTCTAAATTTAGGGTCCAACCTTCAGTGGGTAAATCATTTTCTGGGATACTATTAATTGATCACCTGGAACATGGCCAAACGATCATGGATCAATATTACACCATATTCATTAATGAACTTCGTAATTGTATTGTATGTAAAGAAAAAAGAAGAGGAAATTATGTTCCAGTGCATGAAAGCTGTGGCGTAACTAGGCTAATCCGACCAATGTCCAGAGGGATTCCAAACGTGGATTAAAGCAGAATTTAAGAACAAACGACAAAAATTAATAATCCTGAAAAAATATTTCAAATAAATGTATAGAATACAACCATAGATACAGTAAAATCTCAATTAACTAACAGATTTAAAGGAGCGCAAAGAATATTAAATAATTTCTGATTTTTGAATACTACAGCTCATTATTCGAAAAAAAGAGGAGATTAAAAATCACGCGATAAAAATGAGAGAAACATGAAAACTTACATGTGCAACTCATTTATAATAATTGTCAAAGAAAAAATAGGAAGAGTCAAAACTATTAGAGAACTGACAGAAACTGAAATAATTAAATATAATGACGTGAGTACACGTTGGTCAGATGATTGCACTCTGATTCTTGACTATGCCGATCACAACTGCACCTCAGAACCAAGAGCTCATTTTTAAAATTAAAGTTAACAAAAAGATTATGTTCGTAGTTCTATGGTAGAAGAACGTTTGCCTGGATTGGCTATTTTGAAGATTGAAGCCGAGACAGCCGAACATATGGAAATACAACAATGCATTAATGAGTTTGCTAAATTAAAGTCAAGAAGGTGCCTTCGGCGTAAGTTTGTATTAACTTTTAAAATTGGGGCACATAATTTATAGTTACGCCACCGCATAAACACCTTGTTTCCTTACAATGCTGGATTCGAGCTGATGGAGCATCCCCGACCTAGCACCTAGCGATTTTTATTTATTTCCAAAACTAAAAGAAAATCTTCGGGAGACCAAATTTAACAACGGCAGCAGTTCAAAAAATTTTCTCTAATCAAAACCGTGAGTCGGTCGAAAAATAATATTGTTTAATACGTTAGAGACAATAAATTTTAATTTTAAAGTGTTTAACTTACCAGTTTCTGTATCGATCGTATACTTCAATCCGGCCCAAGGGTCAGCATCTTCGTCCTTATTCTCGTTACTATTGTTAGATTTTACATCAAACTAAAATAAACAGACAAAATTAGATCTCCAGAAATTGATTTAAAGATTCAAAATTCACCTCTTCATTCCCTTTGTCATTATTGATGTCTTTGAGAGCTTTTAGTTTTTCGATATCGTCATCGGTTGGGATTGTCACCGAAGTTGTAGCCTCATCGTTTCCTCCAGACTCTGCGGAGTTCTCAAACTGTTTCGGCTTCTCAATGGAAGGAGTTGAGATGTCCGGAGCATATCCCAAATCCACATCTTGTTTCCAAAGTACTTCAATTAAGTCCATATCCTGTTGAAGTAAAGAAATTCCCATATTACTCATACACGTATTAATGCGATTAAACTTTTGAACTACCATGTACACACAAATTAATTAATAAATTCCTCTTACCATAGTTTAATAAAGTAAATAGAATTGGTAGATGGAAACCTGGGTTTGGTACGTATTATATACGCAACCGAAAAATTAATCTAGTAAAATGATCTGAGAGACCAAATTAATATTTATGGACCGTTTATGACTTTCAAAAATTGCCTAAAGAAATGAGATTTTGAGACAATTATGTAATCCCCTGGTAAAGCAATACTATTAGAATAATGTAGCAAAAAAGTGTAGCTGGATAAAAAAAAAATCAATATGTATAGTTTGAAGAATTTTTGAAAACGTAAGAAGGTTCTGCTAATATTTGTTTATGTATTTTAATAGTTATTACGCCGAGAAACCATTGTGAAATATGTTCTAAGTGAAGATCTATGTAATCACATTTATGAAATATAATAAAAAGATAACATGCTATATGTGTACGAGAAAAGATAATAAAATAATCTCTAGTGTAGATCACAACTTAATGGCATGATAGTATGCATATATATTTATGACTTAAAATAACCTAATACCCATGGAAATTTTACTCGTCTTCAAACGATCTTTAGTTTAAAACGCACAAAAAATATATAACAATCGAAATTCGCTTCTCTTGTTAAGGATAATGGAATAAAAGTTATTGTAATAAATCAGTCGGGCTGTTAAGTTTGCGAATAAGCCAATTTAATGTATTGTTAATCCTATAAGTATATTGTTAATAAATTTAATTTTTTTTTACATATTTATAATCTTCAATCTAAATTAATAATGAAATGTATGTACGATTAAAAAATCAAATAAAACAACAAAGGAAAGAAATTAAAGCCCGAAAAATGATTACAACTCTTATACTCGAGGTATATTATTAAAACTGGGAGGAGCATGTAAGACAATGGGTTTGGTTCTGTTAACAGTAGGGTCGCTAAGAACCACACCTATAGTTTCTCCAGCGGTTGTAGCATAGACGCCATCTTGTCGACCTGCAGAGTATGTTATTTTTTTTTCTCTCGTATTCTTTATTCTTTTTCTTCATCGTCTCTTCGAATGTTTTCTTCTTTCTTTACAGCCGTCTTTTAACCCAAAGGCACGCTATAATTTTATTCATATATTGAAACAGGTGCCTTGTATTTTGATGACAAAAAAGGAATAACAAACTTTAATTAATAGGAAATTGGAATTTTTTTCGCCTTAAACTTGATTCTGACCCTTTCGATGTACAGCACATTACGTTATGCTATTAGAAGAAAAATTAACCGCAATAAACAATCAAATAATTCCAAGGTTATTTATTGCAAAAAGTAATTAATATTTCCTGCTAAAACTAATAGATCTCAACTGACTGAAACAAACAAAATTGCATGTAAAAAAAATGAAGATAAAGAACGCATATTTGAATTATCTAAACCGTCTAAACCCTTAACGCGATATCTGTAAAGTAGAATTACTCATTGTTTGTATCAATTCTTATTCTAGATTAGGATTTATCTCGCTATAATATCTTGAGGGTCCTTCAAAATAAAATTTGAAAAAATAAATCGTGACGACGTTAGAGGTTTGATATAATCCCCTGTAAAATTGACGCTCTATATTACAAAAAAGGACGTGGAGATGCTGATGAAATGCAATGAATACATTAAGTATATAATTCCATTAATACAAGAAGAAGAACAGTTTAATCGCAAGATGACCAGCATTTCAAGCGATATCACTATGTCATCGCTGTTTCGTCCATTATATTGGCTGGACTTTTTCTCCAAGGCTCTTGCATTGAGTAGCTGTATATGCATATCAAGCGTAGGATCTTCTTAATATTTCTTCATACCAATTTTGATAATCAATAATAATATCACCTTACTTACGCGATATTTTTATAATTTATAAGTTTAAAATAGTCAAAGATAAAGATGTTATCTCGTAAATTAAAGCTCTAAAGGGATATTATTTAAATTTAAATTCCATTGAAGATCGAATTTCGAACCTTCATTAAATATGAAAAGTCCTATTTAATAGTTTAGAACAATCTTATTATTCGATATAGTCGTGAAGGTACGATTGGTAAATGAGAATCGATTAAAAGAATAAGAAACGGGAGGGGTGTGTGCAGGCTCTCTTTTCCCCTTTTGGGGTCCAACCCAACGGGACCCAACGCTTTCTCATCTCGTGTAGAGGTACATATTTTCTGTTCTTCGTTTCTTCAGCTAAAGCCTCATCGCTTATAACTTCTATGTCATTAGCGGTTTCTTAGCGGGGACCTTTTAATGCAGGACCGGATTCGGGATGATAAAAAAAATGTTAATATTAACGAAACGGATACGCAAAGTAGTACAGAGAGAAAAAGATACATTTACTTCATTTTAGAATTAGAATTTGTCAAGTTGAAATTTTTTAATATTTCTCCTTACCGAAGGTTATTTAATTTAATTTGAAAAGAGAAATTCCAACGAAATCCTACCCTGAATTCTTATCTGCAGTACCCCATGTATATACATGTATACAGCAGTCTGAGCGTTGTGACAGATGATGAATGATAGTCTCTTTAATAGGAATCCCATACTTCTTAGAGGCTTCTACTCCATTCGACGGTGAGCGTTTTATTGGTTGAAATTCGAAATCCATTTATGAATAATTTAAATATAAATACTTCTCAAGAGATCGACCAAAAATGTTTTGATGGTGTTTTTTCAATAATAATCCATTAAAAATAACTCCTATTACAAATTAGAATTACGTATTACGTAAATTGTAACATGTCCTGGGCGGTGAACTTAGAAGAAAATATCGAAAAGGAAACAAGTGTTTTATGTAATGATATAAGAGAACCGATCTAAAGTTATTAAAAATAATGAATATATGAAATAGATACGAAACCCTAGCACTGAAATAATTACAAAACTATTCGATATAAGCATATCTTGACATGCAATCTATAATACTTCTATCATGATTAAAAATCGAAGTTAAACAAGTCATTTTGTTAATGATCGGAGTACTAGAGCACACCGAGCCAATGTTCGACTTGATTGGGACCAGCTTTAAAAAATTTAGATTAAACAGTCGTTTCATTGTTCTAAGCACGGCTTCAAATTAATTAATATTGTTAAATACATTGTTTACAGTTATAAGAACTAGATGTTGAAAAAGTTGACCGGTCATTCTTGGAGAAAGAAAAATGGATTACCGATAATCCATGCAATAAATGAAACAAGTTGAGAAAGTCAAATTAAGCAAAAGATTGGAATGCTTAATTCCATTTTGATTTTCTAATTCTTATGTCTACTGTCCCTTGATTTTCTTCATTAAGGACTACTACACTGCGACCTATAAGGAATTTAATATAATACAGCCAGATTTTTTTTTAATACGAGATATTAAAATATACCACAGATAACATATATATACAGTGCGTTTCAAATAACACTGGCCAATAAATAATAGCCACTCTGAATTATATATCCGTATGTAGTGAATTGCTTAAATAACACTACTTTATGTTAATTGACACAACACAACCTGACATTTCTAGCCGCAAAGTCGTGTCTCATTATCAATTTTTGAAAATGCCGCAAAAGCTGCTACTCTTCTTTTCTTAAAATATTAAAAAAATCGTTTGGTCAAAAAATAAAGTATTATCCGAAATGCACGGTATATATAAGCTTTAAACGAGCCTTCCACTACTTCCCATCTCTTGCTTGCAAATCTCCAGTTTATTTGTTTCTCCTTTAAATCATCTAAGATGGCTGCCCTCCATTTCCTTCTGAATCTCCCTTTCTTTCTTCTCCCTTCCTGATCCCTCTAAGATATTGTTTTCCTTTCCTCTTTCATTCTTTCCAAATGCCTTCCCAATTGTAATCATCTAACCTTAACCACTACTGATCTTTCCCATACTACTTCAGTTCGTGTTTTCTTTTCCATATTTCTGCTCCGTATAATAAAGTTGGCCTTACGACAGTGTTACATACTCTTATTTTTGTTTTTATAAAATTTCTTTCGACTTTAATACGTTATATACTTTAAGTTATCCTTAGATCTATCTGTTTAATCGTTATATTTATGTTCCTAAATAGATGAAGCTGTCTACTTCTTTAAATTCCGTATTTTCCTTTTTGATTAATCTTAACCTTCTTCTTTTTTTTATGATTTCCTTTAATTTCACATAATTGCTTTTATCTATATTTAGGAGTAGCCATTTTTGTCTAGGTGCAGTTACTAGCTGCCTGGTTGCATCTATTAGTACTTTTTTCCTTCTAATAATTAGTACTACATTATCCGCGTAGGCTAAACAACGTTGACTTTTCGTGAATATTGCTTCTTTTATATCGATTGCACTATCACGTATTACGTCTTTCGAAACCACGATAAATAGCAGAGTTGACAAAGGTTTTCGTTGTCTCAGTCTAATTTTTACTTCTAATTCGGTAAATGTGTTTCCAATGTTTCAATTTACTTCCAATCCTTTGTAATGTCATATTTGTCAGTCTTATCAGTTTTCCAGGGATTTGTGGCTTTTCCAAATTCTTAATTACCTCCTTTCTATTCACATAGTCGTACGCTTTATCAAATAAATCATAAACAGCAAGTATACAGGTATTTTATATTCGTAGCAGGGTGTGAACTCCATTTCCGAAACCCGGCCTAGTCTCCAATTATTTTCTGTTTTTAATTCTATCAATATAAATAACATGTATCAGATATTAAAAGGTAACATAATTGTAATAAAGCTTATAAAAATCGGGAAAAAGCTTATCGGCATCATGATGAAACTTATTAAAACCGCTTTATTATCTGTTTGTATTATCCTTTTTTTAAATATAAATTTGAACTTTCGGGCCAATTTGATATCTATAAATTGATTAGAATGTTGGAATAGAATATGTAAACCCATTAATTCTAAAATTTTGCCATACGTTAGAAACAAACGGTTACAAAATTCCTTATCGAGAAATAGATTTTTATTAATTTTGGGATCAAGAAGGCCGGCGTACGGTATATAAATTACTGATTTTCACTTCTAATAAGCTACACATGTGCTTGTTGTACCTCCAACCATAGTGCTAGGAAAATAATTTATCAAAATCCCATTTGCCCCGGACACGCGAAGAAAATATTAAATATGGCGGAAATTGAACAAAAAAGCAGGTATATTCATGCCGGGAAAGAGACAGAAAGACCAGGTATGGCCTACGAATGTATAAGTTAATGAGCTAGACGTATCAAAATTAAAATAATCGGAAAAACAAAACATGAAGGCATGGCCGACTTGTTTCGCACGAGGGGGTCTTGTCGTGGAAATAAAAAATGGTGTGCCCCATACGATGAGATCTAGATAGTCATGACATTAAATGTTACTGTAATTTATATATCTCTACTGGTTTAAATACGTAGAATAAATAAGATTGATCATCGTTGGTTCTCTGTTGGTAATATCGTATCAATAAAATAAGATAACTAAGGTTTAAAAACTTTTTTAGGGGGGCATATACTGGGCACCAACCTTAATTCTGTAAATAATTCGGGCACCAGCCAAGAATGTACTTTGTATTAAACAGTCATACAAAGTTAATATACATATCAAACAGCACACAAAATAGAAAATAAAAGGAAATATCAAACTAACGAATAAAATGACACCTCGTAAAGTGCACTCTTCCATTATTTAATTGTCCACGCAGTACACTCGGCCTTCCTAATGTTTGTTTTGTGGGTGTGTCTCTTGCTGGTATGCGTACAATTTGGAATGTTGGCATAAGTATCTATTTGAATTTCTATTAAAAAAAAATGATTCGTATGTATTTGTGGCGTTAATGATCGAGTTGCTGTAGCCTGCATAGATGGAGGAAAAGGAACATCGCCATGTATGCATAAATTGTTTTTTTGGCAAAGAAATCTAAGACAAAACAATCGCCTACTTCGTCAGGATACAAATACATCATTCTACTTCAACTTACTACGTTCGACTGTTAAACTTAAAATTTGCTTAAATGTTGATGGCCATATAACCTGGACAGCCCTGTGAATTAAATCTACAAAAACTATAGGTAGTCGTAATGTTGTAGAGTAGCGTCCAAACATTTCAACAAACAAAAGACTAAAAGACTGTCCATTATCAACTCCATGGAACTTAAATAATGTTTACGGTCAATGTACACTTTATGCATTTCACATAACCTTCTCACGAGAAAACACTATAACATCTCTCACTATATTAAAGATTTCTGCTTTAGTTTGTGGTAGCGACCCTGAAAAAATGTTCTCTTTTCATACAAATTTCTTCGGATATAAATGAAATCTATTGCCGTAATCGTTTCTGACAACTCCTTAGCGATCTGCTGGTTTTTCGGAAATATCTTACGACGTTAGTCTGACATGCACTTGAAATCACTATTCAGTTTGATTTAGTCTCATTCTGTTTGTGTTGATGTATTAGCTGGCTTCCGCTCACTAAATTATCACCACCATGCGTAAACACTTTTGCATTACGACTAACAAACATCTTCCGTTGTCACTGGCCACGAATGAAATCTCTATAATTGTTTAAGTCGAGAATTACACTATGTACATACGGCAAAATTCAAGAGAGACAATGGCCGACTGAGAATATGACGTAAACGGAAATACTTGAATATATGTATATAAAGTAAGGAATACAAGTAATTACATCGTAATTTATGTTTTATTACCTTATTTACTACTCGGAGGGTACATGGTGCCTAGACTACCTTTCGGATTAAGCAATCCTTTTTGCAGCAGGTGTACCCATAAATTTGATGCCCAGTTTACGCCGGCCGCGTATTTTTGTTTAATAACCTTATCTCCTTAATCCCTTTAGGATAATATCTTTTATTTGCATACCATTCTTAGCTATGTAGAGTATAACAAAAATTCTAACTTACCAGTTATGAGGATTACAAAATTAAGTAGTCAATTTCTACAACGCATTCTCTACGAATTTCATGGATTTCTGTAGGTGCTTACGTACGTCAAGCTAATTTTTATCATAATAGATCATTTATTAATGCCACTAACATGAATAACATGAACATTATTATCATCATTATATCTATAAATTTTGCGAACTGATCTGGTCATATATATTTTATCAATACTTGCTTTTCGGATATGTTTTTTACATAAAGGAGCATATTAATACGGTCACATTGTTTAAAAATTACTAGATCATACGGAAAAATTAATAAAGATAAGTTAACTTTTAAGAGATCCCTCTATAGATTTTCGGTCTTGGAAATATTTTCTCGATATCTTAAAAGGGTGCAAAAGGAAAATAAACATTTTTAGAGGCGATTGGAGAATGGAAAACGAAAAAAAAAAGCATTAAAAAAAGGATGACAAGGGGGGCAGACGAATGATCTAGAGGTCAGCAGACGGTAAGAAATGAGGCATGACGAGTTAACAAAAGAAGTTGCCGACATAATCAATGCTGACCAATCAGCAGGCACTTTAAAACCAGCCAACAAAACAGATCACAGTCAACTTTGGTTGGTTCAAAGCCGACGGTGTAAGAAAGACGTATATACCTTTGTAGATATATCGACGTACGCTCATTGTGTAAAATTACATCCAAGAATGTTATTCGAATGATATTAAAATGATTGTAAAAAGTGAGTTTATTTCACGAAAAACAGGCTACCCGCTTTGAAGATGTCGGAATGTTACCGTTTGCGGTGGTCCTGTCATTGTATTTTAAACACGACAATAACAACAACTGAGATCTAACCCTTAGTATCTATTTGTCATCTTCAAAAATCTAAGCCGATAACTTGAAAAAGTCATTTGTCAAACACGAATCGTAAAAGTGTCTAGCGGGATATTCCGAAGGTAATACCGAGTGACCTACCGTGTGGTTACTAAATACTTATCTTACCAACAACCCTTTATCCATTTAACTTGTACTCCCTTATTTTTAAGGAACTGATTTTACCTGCGGTAAAAATAATAAATATGTACGGTTACTGTTCCAAAGTAAATTTTTTACCGAAATTATTGATCGCGAAGTTAAAACCAAAACCAAAAGCTCTATAATTTTCAGATAATTCTAATAAAATTTTTTTAGGGTAAACAAATATGTAGAATCGATCGCTATAATTTGTAACTCCCCATCTCTCTTACCCTTTGAGCTATATCCCAGAAAATAGAGAAAAGAAGAAAATTCCGAGCGCTGTAACAACCAAATCGTAAAAGATCTCATCATGTTTTTTAATCTATTCAGCACGTCAAGATCTATGAGTGAAAATCCCTTGGAAAAGTCCTTATTAAAAAAAAAAAATGGGATTCAAATTCGAAACTTGATTTCTATATTCTTAATACGGATAATTCGATGCCTTTTTTACAGCTTATAACCCTAGACGGGGTAGATTACCGATCCACAATTCGCCACATATTTCCCTTAATTTTTGAGTTACGTGATGAAATACGAAAAAAAATTAGCAAAAAATTTTAGGAGCTTTAGTGGGCAAATGGAAGAGATACAGAATCACGCTGTCTTTCGATTCTGAACAATTATTTACCACTCTCGCGTTGGTTTTGTGAATAACGGGAAAATCAAAAATTAATTCCGAATATTTAGCAATACAACATTTTTGAAAGTTATTACTTTGACTACCCGATTTTAAACATTTTAATCAGCTGATTACGAAAAATCAATCGGTTTGGAACTATCTGTAATGGTCTTTTCTACGGCCTACAAAATCCCTTGATACATGTTTCTATGTCAAAATAAAACTGCAAAATTGATTGCGATAAATGACAACTTGCCTTCTCAGTTAATTTTGAAGGCATGAAATATGCGAAAGAAAATAGGGAGCAATTCTCGAAACATTGAGGGCTAGGGCCTAGCGGCCAAACCGGAAGAGATACAGAATCGCGCTTTTTTTCTAGTTCATTGTGCTCATCGAGATCTACAAATAAACAATTATTTGGCTCCCTAGTGCGTAAGTTTGGGAGCTACGGGAAAGATTAAGACAAAAAAAAATCCTTACGAATATTTCGTAAAATATAAAAATTTGGAAAATATTATTTTGTTTTTTTTTTATTTGATTTTCCATAATCAACCTATTTTGAAACGAGGTTTGAAACAATCTTTAAGGGTTTTTAAGATAACGCAATCGGAAGATAATTAATTAATACTAATTAATCGATTTTTTTCAAGTATTCATGGTCATTCTCGAAGGGAATTATGCCCCTATTTAAGTAAAAAATGGCTATCGTATGTTTACTGAAAATCTTCAAATACACCCAGGTAGGTTTTAAGAGAAAATTGCATATGACAAAATTCTACATACACGTTCTTATGTCAAAACGGAGTTGTAAAATTGATTGATACAAAGCTATCTTTTCAGTTACGGCATGAAATATGCGAAAAAATCGAGAAAAAATTTATGAGGTGCTTTAACTACCAAACTGGGAAAAGAGGAAACCGTAAAAAAAAAAACAACTCTATTTGACGCGTTTAATTCGCTGATTACGAAAAATCGATCGGTGTGACGATATCTCTAAGGAATCTTGAGATATGAGCGATTTTTTAAAGAAAATTTGTCACCTCTTACTTAAATCGCGTTGAATGTACCATTCCGGATCTTTCTGCGTTCAAAACAAAAAACACCGCGTGATGACAAAGATTTAACACAGCAATACCTAAATTATAATTATGCAACCCAATATGCACAGTCACACAAAAGCATTTATTTGTAATTCAGGGTTTTGTTGTGAAATACGCAATAATTACAATCTGCTAGCGAAAACGTCGGGAAATAGTCTTGGGAAATGGAAAAATCCAACCTGATGGATTGAAATCAAGTTCAAAGTTGGAAGGATCGTCGCTAGAAAGGTTGCAAAATACACCAAAACGCTATATGTAAATAAATTCTTCGTGGTAATTGAGACATGTTTAATTTTATGATGTCATCAGTAATATTTGCTAGTTTAACCAATATGTAAAATCGACAGATTTGCATTTTCTAAGTACGCATTATAAGATAAAATATTTTTTTGATGTGCCTGAATTTATCAAGATAAAGCATGGCGTTAATATAATTTACTGTGACAGGTAAAACAATAGGTTGTATTTGAAATTAATTTAAAAGCAGTATTAATAAGATAAATCATAAAGGATTAGTTTTAGGGTGAAAAAGGAAAAAGGAAAAATTCCCCAAATTTTAGTATATATAGCAAAGTTATAAACCCTTGCTATTCAAATACAATGCGTTTCGATAAGAATTGAATCATCTATCCTAAGATGTTATTTACTTTCGTAATCACTAGAATCGAAAATAATTGTTTAAAATTACTCACCATATTTGGTTTGTATCTATATCCAGCACTTTACGTATCAATTAAAACAATAACACTTCTATAGCGACATTTTAGCGTAAAATGTTTGGAAAACCGAGTTGTATAGATAAAGTATTCGCTCTGACAGTGATAACAGGCTTTAAATGTTATTATAATACGGTAGAAAGCGCCGGAGTTACAATATCCTTGACTTTAGTGTATGTAATTTGCTGATATATAAACAAACACGTGGTTTTGCCGTAGAAAATGTTTTCTCCCTTCCTTTTAAAATATTATACTACTTAAATGTTTTGAAACGCCTTAAATCTAAGTGCAGTCATTGATCAAAAACACTTTATTATAGATTCAACGCTCGTTATATACAAATGTATGACATACATCCAGCTATCTATCTCGATTACGTCAGAGATTATTTAATTAAAATATAATTTCTTAGCACCGTCGTCGTCGTCGCTTCGATAGTAGAATATAGAAGGACTGCTATAAAAACTGCCGCTGTTCTTTACTTTACGTAATTCGTCAAAGTTCGATTCAATTGAATAGGAGAAAACCAAGGTCGGCAATTAGTTACTCTACAATTAAAATAATTGTGATTTTTTTAAAAATCATATACAAATCTAGCGCGCACTACAACCGTGATGGGACATGAAGCGCCATCTAAGAACAAAATGCTGAACTATATTGATTTACCCGTTTCTCTGTGATGATAGTGTGTAGTGTGAATATTTCGGGCTTAAACTACAAATAAAAAAAATTAAAAATAAATAAAGAAATATGGAAGTAAATATTTCAAATTTCAATAACCAAAGAATATCTTATATCAATACGTGTTTGTATAATGTAAAATGTATAAATAAGAATTGACTTGAAATCCGCCATCTACGGGCAAAACGCTGAACTATTTCGATTCAGATATTTCATGGTAGTAAGACTAGAGGGAGATTAGAGTATTTCGCGCTTGAATGTTTAAGAAATGGCGGGAAAATTTATGGAGGCAAATAGAGAAATACAACACTCTATAATGAAGTTTTTCAAATACGGATTTCAATTTCTAGTGTTGCAAAGATAGGGACGGTCAAATATTATTTTATGTGTGAAGTAATGTTTTTTTTTAGATGAATTTGTAACTGATTACTTATCGTTGATGAAGTAAAAGCTTTACCTACTAACAAAAAATAGAAATAGTACTTTTTTATATTAAATGGATTACTATTACTATTACTATATATATACTAAGTCACAGTATTTTAACCAAATTATTGAACTCAAAGTAAAAAGTTAAATATACCTAGTGTGGGGAAGGAATTCCTTTCTTGGGCAATTTAGTGGAAAACTTTTGCAATAAAAAGTAATCGGAAACAAGTTCTGCACAACATAAAATTATGTTCAGTTTCCGCTACAAATGATATTAGCTTGTTTCCTTTTTTAACGGAGCATCTTGTATACATTCACATCAACTTACTTCGTTACACACATTTTGGAGTTTTCGACACATCGAAAATTTTATACCAATTGGTATCTACAAATTCGACAACGTTGCCATGTTCGATTCATTTTATTTCATTGTTTTTATTGTGTATTTTCCCCGAATTTGCTAGAGAAACTCTCTTCTCTTTGAAAACAGTTTCTTATGTCCAGTAAATTAAATACGAAGCTGTGTAGATAAGTTTTTGGTTTAAAAACACAGTGCTGTAACGAAATATGTAATGTAAGCATTTGTTTCGCCGAGGATATTCCGTAAAACTAATGTGTAAACGTTATATTTTTTGGTACAATTTCAGAATCTACTCGAAGTAACCATCACTTTGCTATATGCATTGTCTAGCAAGTTAACAAACACGTATAAATAATAAATATCCAAAATAAGTAGATAAATGTTGATTAGAGTACAGTCCCAATATCGTACACAAAAGTTTTTTCATCAGTGAAAAATATGATAAGAATATACTGAAAGTTGCTTAAAAAATCGTAGTTTAGCTCAATAAAAATATTTAGGAAAAACTTTGGGGATAAAGTTCTTAAAGTAATGCGTGACACGGGCAATGCACAAAAAATTACTTCTGAAATATTAGTAAATGTTCAACAAGGTGAAAAGAATCGCATTATAGTTCGCGTAGGGGAAAATGGCACAACTTCAAATTAATTTTATAAATTATTGGATATCTTAACACAAACAAAAGTTATCTACATAATTTCATAATTTACTAAAGAACGACACATCTTAAGTAGACGGAATTGTTTATAAGAAAATTCTAAAACAACTCTATCCAGATTCTTGAAAAATATATAGGATGTTCTATTTAAGAGAATTAACGATTTCAATCGCCATCTTGTAGAAGCTAATTGTTATAAAAAAGAATTTTCATGTATTACCGACAACACCACGAAATATTCAAAAACTGAGGTAGATAATTAATCGTTTCTTCTCGGTTTCTTTGACGTAACTAAACTTAATTAATGAAATAAAACTTTCATTGACTCCGGTAGAATTCGAACCCACGGCTTCCCTTTACCGGACAGACCAAGCAGATGGTGGCGAACGAATGCAAAAATTTCCGTTTTTCAATTCCAGCCTTTAAAATAAATAAACACAGAAAGTCACCTTTCCAATAATTGCCGCGAGTTCAAAAAAACGTTTATCTTGACCTAGGAGAAAGTGTAAAAATAAGTATATATATTTTGGGATATCCAGTTCTGTTCGGAAGAAAACTGATGGGTACAAAGGATGCTATTTTTTATTACCTAAAATATATTGCCAAATATTACATAAATAAACGGTGGAGGTATGTTGAAATTCTTAAAAGGAAAATAGTTAAATTGTAAAGTGCGTACGTCCTTGTATGATGAGGGCAAAATAATAATTGTTCAGTAACTGGTATAGCAGCCACAATTTTTGTGCATGTCATCTAATAACTAATAAACTAATAATACATTCCAATCTGGTGTTTACCGAATCTGACGGTGATTTGTTTTTGCGTAACAAAAACGATAGAGAAATAAAGGATAAATACAACAAAGATCATTGTTCCTAAACGCTTTAACATAATTCGAATGTAAAACACAGAAATTCCCAAATTCTCGTGTGGGACTTAAGGTCGTCCGTCTACTACATGTTAAGGGTCGACGGCACGGAATATTCGTTTCTTTTTAATAGCTAGGCGTCCAGACGCGCAAATTGCACGTGTATTATTGTGTAAAAAAACCGACATACGTAGTACAGAAGGTTGAACATGCAAGACCCGCTGATAAAATAGATATTTTTAAATTTCGCTTTGATCTTGAGACGCAGTTTTATTTTTGTGAACGACCTTCTAAATCATTCGCTATTTTCAAAAACACACGCAAAGGGGTCACTACACTAAAACGCGTTAGATGTTGCCTACGAATTATCAGATCGAAATCTTTGTTTTCTTGTTTTTTTTTTTTTTTCGGTTTTTATAGAGAGTTGAGGTAAACCGCATTAGATTTATACGAAGAAAAACACAAAAACACACAATTGTGATACGAGAAATCGATAAAAGAAATGCAAAAGACCAATGTTTGATATCGAATTTACATAAAAATAATTTTGAGCGCTTTGTTAGAAAAAAAAATAGAATAACAAAGATACGTACCGCTAACAATAAGTGTAATTTCCTGCTGATGCGTAAACAAACTATACTTTCCGAGATTTGGACAAAAATATTGCTTAATTCATGGACACACGTAATACTAGCTTAAAAAAATTCTTTCCAAAGTTCTTGGTCAACAACTAAATTATATGCGATTATATGTCTCATATCAAATGATGTGTACATAATAACAAGTATGTGAATTATACAGGGGTTGTTCAAGAAAACTAAACTAGAAATACATTTCGTTTTGAGAGTTTATTATATTAAAAAATCATTTAAGTATTGGTTCAATTCGAGCTCGTTTAGAATAAATTACAGTAATATAAATGTACTTCTTATTTGACTTTACGGCAGGTTAAGGTAGAGATACGTGAGTCATCAATGCAAAAACCATATAAAGTAAGACAAGCATGTCCTAGATTCTGTTTATGGACACGAACAACACACAAAACAAACCTGCTTTAAATTTATTTGAAATTAAATTCAAACTAAATTGGATAATAATAAAGAAGTCCAATTAAGAAGATTTTTTTTTTAATTCATGCTTCAAAGCTGAGATAAAAATTCATTAAGAGTACAGTAAACTAGACAATTAACATCAACAGGAAACTAATACAGATACAGGGGTGGATCAAAAAGTGATTATATGAGTTTCTTCTTTATTACATCTTGTATTACAAATAGAACAAAATTAAGCATGAGTAACGTGCCCATATGTTGCTAGACGTGTCAGCAACTCATTCAAACGACCTTCAGGAATTGTAAAAAATTTTCGAGATGAAAGATATTGAAATACTGTCAAATTAGTGTCGAAAAAAAAGAAACATGATTTGTCTATGTGGTAGTGACTGCAAAAAAGGTATTCCTTTGTCCGTTTTTCAAAATAGGACGTCCTAATAAAATCATGTATTAAACAGGCACCTTACAGCAAATTAAATTTTTGCCGCGGGTAAATCGTTATCACATTGATAAAGAAATAAAACGTATGGCACTTGTGTATATTTTCGAATGAGTCATGTTTAGCGTCATGTAAATAATCCAGATTAAGTACAATTCGAATATCTAACTTGGCTCTGCATATCAACACGTGAAAAGCCGAAATAATTCACGTCGCGTACTAAGCAATTCAAAGTATCTATCTAAAGCGGTAAAAGTTAATATTGGGAATTATTATCTGTTTTATCAAAAGGCGCGGAGCGGTTTTTTTTAAATAAAAGACAGGCCAATAAAAATATGCAAACAATGAAAAAAATGATTTGATATGTACTTAATAACTTCCCGGTTCTGTAATGCAACTGATAAAATAAATTAAGATAAATAAATAAACAAATATATTTAAATTTATTGCCACCTTCAGTATTTATATAAAACTGTATCAAATATTGGCAGATAAATACAGATAAAATATTTATGCGAATATATACGTATGTATAATTAAGAAATCCTTTTCTCGGATAATAATTTAGTGTACATAAAAATTAAAAAATAACTCACCTCTTGTGTTAACTCCAATCCTAAGTCTAGCTGCTCAACATTCTCCTCGTTATTGGCCAAATTCAGCTCGTTTTCCTCATTGTGTGTAGCAGATTGTGGGGGTATTATCTCGGGAAGAGGCTCTTCAATGATATTAGGGCCAGTTCGATTGACATTCAACAGGTAGGCTGTGATATCGGAATGATGCAGTGAGTTTACTCGATTATATCTTCCAAGTGAATTGAGTTCAGCAAATACTTCTCTCTCATGGTTCAAGAGCACTGAATCTAGGCTCTTCGGATGGATGAAATGTGCACGTAGGACACCAGAACCCAAAGATCTCCAGCTGGTACCGTTGTCTAAATCAAAGTCAGTAACGTTGTAGAGGTCACTTTCGAAATAAGAATCTGGATGTACACGTAGAAGGCTTAAGATTAAAGCCAGTTGTAGCAGTTCGTCTCTGTACACTTTTTTTAAGCTCAGCATCTTCATATATATGTGTTGCAGCTTTTAAAATTTAAATATCAACACTTAACCTCTAAGAATTCGATGTTATTGTTGGTTTTCTTCAGCTTTTCATGTCATAATTTCCTTCTATCGTAGCACATTTTTGCGCATTTTCACTTTAATCGGTGCCAATGTTTGTACACGAGAGTTCACTTATAAACAAAATATGAAAATTCTCCTTATTCATCTAGTTTGACGTTTCGAAAATGTACATTTAAAATCGGCACAAAACATCCAAATTTTTAAACGCAATATGATGTAATTTCACTTGAACGCAAATTTTCACTAAAGCGTACAGCGAGTTTTTGTCAGGCAATGTGTTTTTCACCTACTTGGGAAAATTCAAGAGAAAAATATCGCTTCAGAACTCTGAACGACAGTCAATTTCATACTACATTATACATTATGCATTTGCGCACGTTTTACACGGTGGGGGGATTCTAAAAGGTGAAAAATCTGTACGATTCATAAACAAAGAGACGACTAAAATTAAAATAAATCACCTTAAAGACACACAATAATATCTTAACGGGGGTAAAAAATGCCACTTTCAATAACATAATGAGGTCCACATTATTATTACATTATTACTATTAACCCGTTTTCTATTTATAAATCTCTTGATGTTATTTATTATATTCCTGCGAAAAATAACACGTGGATTCAACGTATAAACAAGAAACAAAAACACAGAAAATGAAAGCTATTTTCTCTCAAACGTCCGAACCGGGAAAAACCATCCTCACAATGAAACTTCGTTTAAAACGCAACTACCATACACTTTTTTCATTTTTTCTTTCCGTTTTAAAAATATTGCATATTCAAGACCGATACGCTCGTAAACGTGCCACTTTTGACCCCTATTTAAATTTAATGGAATTATTAATTTAAAATTCCAACATGTGTTATTGAAAGAGGCAAATAGATTTAACTCTATTTGCATACGCTTCGAGAGAAACTTATTACTTATTACGCTTTCAAACCAAGACGCTTTCTCTAACAACACCGAGATAACAAAGAAGAAATTGCGAAAAAATTCAAAAAGATTACAAAGATACCGTCATTCATAGTAATCTTTCGCGGTCAACTTTTTAAATTTCGCGCGCAAATACTTGACAAATTGGAAAGAAACCAGTGTGCTGAATACATCCGACATTGTATATGTACAAGGTTCAGTCCAAAAATAAAACAAGGTATTTAAAAAAATTGAAACAAGTTTATAACGCATAAATTACAATAAATAACATTCTAATCAGTCTTAATATTACAAACTTAATATCTACATCGTTTTGTACCTTTGTTCTCTTTAAAGCTTCTCATCTTATCAATTATTAATAAATTATATTCAAAAACAGGGTTTTAATAGAGTCAATAATTTCACAGCCCATTTAGTGTTTTTTGTCCGTTTTTGTATATAACCACTACCCTACTTCTTCTACTTTCTGAAAAAGAAGGAGGTATCAATAAAACAAGTCTGCTAACAATAAAAACATTTATTCATGTACAAAAATTTTACACCTAACATCTATTCAATTAATTTAACAAATGAATAATGTTGTTGCTCAATTTTAAACGGAAATGAATGTTTTCTATCATATATGAAGGTTCTAAGTAAACTGATGATAAGTTAAAGTCTTGCGGTTGACTTAAAAATTTTAAATAATTTTTTAAAAGATTTCTTTGTAAATCTAAACCATTTAAGTATAATTCCAAATGATTCAAGAGAACAAATAAAGCCGCTCTTGGCATTTTAAAAAGTCCAGATGTTACGAAATAGTATATTTTAGATAATTTCTGGTCCTTTTCCATAATAACAGTCAGGATAAACAACAACAAAAGGAATTTTGATATGTTAAAATTCGAGGTGGAAAAGAAGAATTTGACAATGTTCTCCAGGATGTTTAAAATGATATTAATGCTGCTACTGTTGAAGTTATCAAGTTGGCTTTGCAATAAAATTTTGGTACAATTTTCTAAAATTCGATCAACGTTTTCAATATCGGCTACAGTCAAAAATCCTTTTTGTGAGACGATGATGATAAATATTTCTTGTATTTGAATATCTTGGATGTTTTGAATTAAAGGATTGGCAAATATACTTTCCAAAGGTTTGAAATTGTTTGGGAGATAGTTTAGGGTGTCCGTAATTATAGCTTTGATTTCATAAATAATCTCCACTGATTTGGATTTAAAATCATTTCCAATTAAATATTTAAACAACTCCTTAATTAAATCTACATGGCAATGATAACTAAATCCTTTCTTGTCGATAAATTTGCTGTAATACTTCAATATTACCTGAGTTTCTCGTTCAGCAATAGATAATGTTTCTTCGTCATCAACCAACCAATCGATTGGTATATATCCCAATTCGACAATATTTGAATTTACCTTATGGACATGCCTCTCTAGATTAGAATCGTTCTGCCACAAAGATAGCAGCTTTCCTAATGCATACGTAACCATGGTGTATTGGGACGAGTCCGGAAAACTCTCGAGATAACGCTCTGATAATTTAACTAGCAATTCGACTTCATTGGTCAGTTGTAATTCATTTTTCTGCTCCATATCGATCGAAGTGATCTCTTCCATGAGAACATCGTGCAGTTTGTTCTTCGCGCAACAAGCGACGAACGCTTTGATCGCCGGTTCGCAAAGTAACTCGTTGTTAAAGAAGGTCTTTAATCGTTTCACATCGAAACAGCATGGAAGCGTTGACAAATAGCCATTACTATTCGATTCTCCCAAAAATCCAAGGATGCAGATTTTGACGTCGTTGCAAGATTTAACGTCGTAAAGATGTCCCACAGCAGACCGGCAAAAGTTGACATCGCCAACAAAAAAATCGAGAGAACAGAGTTCGCGAACTCCTTCCTCCGACAAAGGTCCTAGTGTACGTGTGGCGATTGCAGATACTAATTGGATAGCAGAATTCCTAAAAGTCAAATTAAAACCAAAAGAAAACCAACGCAAGAGATCGTAAGTCTTACTTGATCAAGAAGTGTCTATGATTTAAAAGGCTTAGAGCTTTCTCGAACGTTTTAGTGACAAATCTTTGTGTCCTTGTCTTTAAATCAGCGTCAGTTATCAAACATTCGAGCAAGTTAACTTTAAGCAAAATCTGATAAACGAGCTCTCTTGGGTCTTCAATAAGATAGTTGATTTCGTCTTCCAAAAAGTTCTGAAATTATTATCAATGATTATAAATTGTAAAGCGAAATATTTAGCTTACTGCAGGCTTGTTGATAGACTTCAAAAACACATGCATGACATTTCTAATTCCAGCAGATTTTCTCAAGTTGAAAGAGCAATTTGTTTCCATATACTGAGCCTTCTGATCAAAGTAAAATTGCATATACTTCTCCTCAAATTGAGGCGTCGCTTTTACAAGCTCTAGCAAGCGTTGGCTTGCGACAACGATGACTTTCTTCATAGGAATGTTGTTGATAATAAGGTTGATGGAATTTAAAATACAATTGGCGGATTCTTCTCGATATTCATTATATTTTGCTGCAGCAAATATATGATTGATTAGAGCCTAAAAGAAAAAATTAAAGAATTAAGTAAGATAGAGACTTTTGATTTCATACTCACTACTAAAGATCTTTCAATAGCTTTCCTTAAAAATTTATGTCTTGGGAAGTCTCTTTTACAATAAGAATTGAATATTCTAGTGATATCACGTAAGTGAACGAATCCAATTTCGCATTCCACAGAATAATTTAAGTTTATAGTGGTAAGTTCCATCATGGCAGTTAGGACTTCAACGTGCACGAATATAGCGAAGTCCTGAACGTCAGCTTCATTAGTTGGTCTGAGAAACTTGGTGATCCTTTCAATAATCTTCCCAGTAACGAAGCTGTGCATTACCTCAAGAGTAGAATGTCTTTCAACACGTTCGAATGTCTTCAATAAGATTCTAGCCGTACTAAAAGTTTTGTGATTAGTCCATGGGGTATTCAGAGGTAGTAAATCGAAGAAATTATCCAGTAAGCAAAATGCCATCTCCTCGGTTAATGATTGATAAAATATTCTTTCCAAAACTTTTTCTATGACTGGTGATTCAGTTTCTAATGCTATGTAAATTTTATACAATTCAGAAAGGCTTTGAAAATACAATTCACTGCATTTTTTAGATAAAATCTTATATAAGGGGTTCTCTTCATATGTTTTAGTGAAAGTATAAGGTGTTACAAGATTATTTGATGGTTTGACAAGGATTTCCATGGAAAAACAATAAACCTCAGCTACTATATCAGCGAAACCAGTTTTAACTTTAGTATTTGTATGCAACAGTTCATGTATCCACTCGTAAAAACCTGCAGCTATAGGGATAATTTCAACCATTTTAGTGTGATTGAACGAAATATGAATTTGGCTTATAAAACATCGAATACATTTCTTTATGTTTGGGGTAATTTCTGGTAAAGCAATTAACATCTTTTTAAACATCTCTATCTCATACAGGGACACCACAACCCTCATATTTGGGTAATGGCAAAGTAATTCGAATCCCATTACCGAAACTGATGCGTCATTAGATCTAGCAGCATTTTCAATGAGACCCATCAATAAAGAACGATGTTTAAAACAACGCTTTGCAATGTAGATATGTTTGCAAACTATTAAACGGTAAAATAAATCCATATCACCTGAGTAATTGTAGAAGAGTGCTCCTAGTTTTTTAGCATAAATTGGGACGATGTATTTAGCAAAATTCATGTTTAAAGTTCGAGATCTATAAAAGAAAATAAATGTGAATTGTATTGTTAAACAATACATACTAACTTACCTTCTCTCAGGTGGTCCATTAAAAGCTTTTTTGATTATAGGATTTAACAAATTAATCATGTCACCTTCCAAAGATTTCACAATAGTATCAAACAAAGTAGAAGCAGCGAATGCCAAATTATTATTGGCAAATCCATCCAGAATATATTTCATCAATTTTTGAATGGAAGAATAACATAATACATCTCCAGCAACATCATATAAACTACCGGCGATAAAATATTCCAAAACTCCAAAACTTGCTAAGTTAAAGAGCCGCTTTAACAAACTAACCTGTTCTGTAGACCCAAAATAGCATACAATGGTATGCACAGTAATTTTGACCAATCTCTCACATCGCTTGCTAATATTAAAGCTAACCTTCTGCATAACTTCCAAAAGACGAAATCTCTCAGTATAAAATGGTAGTTGGATGTACATGTGGTTGATTGCCTTGAGAATTTCACTAATATCATCTTCGAGAGCCAAATTCTCTACTAGTTTCCAATGTAATACCTTCGCGTTGTTAATGTCAACATTACTTAAATCTAATTTCTGTAAGTAGCGATAGAGTAACAGGCGCCTATGTGGTAAGCTGGTAACAGCATAGTTTTCTCCATTTCTTTCCTGAGTTTTTATGGTAACAAAATTGTCATTTAGAATCCATAATACATTTGACAATATATTATTTATATTTTTGTCAGAAATTATACGTAAAGAATTTATATAAAGACTGAGGTATTGATGACATTGCTTGGGTTCAAACGTTTCGAAACTTGTAAGGTTCTTCAAGGCAGTATCAACGTCCTACATAAAAAAAATATGCATTAAAATCTTAGAGGGAAAACAAAACATAACCATACTTTTTTAATATTACAAAATAAACGTAATCTAATAACACTTCAAAAAATTAATATCGATGTAACTTTAAAGGGATAATATGGAAATAAATAACAATACCTACCATAATTCTTTACACATATTTACTTAAAAATGAAAATAAACTATCACAGACAACTACATTGCCGCCATTTTATGTTTGAATTTATTTCGTTTGTTCAATTTCACAAAGTTGGTGGTAAATTTTAAAAATTTTTGATGGGATTAATACAATATAACAATTAAAAAGAGCAATTATGTATATTGTACAGAATAGCGTATTTAATAAAAAGAATATGAAAGAATTCTATATTCGACAAGTGACAATACAGAAATTTATAGGTAAATAGAATTAAAAGGCATATAATTTATCTAACTTCCGTTAGATAGCAGCACTATGACCTTATATGAAATAATTCAAATAGATCCTGTAAAAATATTCATGTAATAATACTAAGGTAAATACGATGTTAACATCCCGTATTTCTATTTACAACGAGCAATAATTTATTTGAAAATTAAAACAGAACCAAAGCGCGAGATAATCGAAACAAAACAATCAAAGTAGTAATTAGTCAATCATCCTATAGTAAGCTATGGTTTGCGAAAACAGTTTAACATAGTTGACAGCCTCTATTTGTAATTATTTATTTATTCGATTTATTTATAGCTTGTGTAAACCCTAAATATCCTACCTATAACGCGATAGTTTATAACAAACTGTTTATTACCAACTGTTTGCCGTGATAATTTATAACATTCGCTTTACACCCAGCTTTAACATTTACAGTACGGTGTGTGAGCTAATTAAATTTGAGTTTGACGGTTTCCACCATAGATTTTTATATCTATCGATGTTATTTAATTTACTCTATTATTATTATTATTATTACTTACCATCTCGATACTGCATAAAAAAAAACACAACACACGAAATACGCGCCATATTACATTAGTATCTTTTCATCTATTTATTTGTATTAATTAAGTCGTCGCCTAGTAACCGTTAGGTTTGCTTGTTACTACGCGCGCGTATCTTTCTAAGTTGAAAAGTGGCAATATATCTAATTATTACGGTAAAATAACGGTTAAACGTTAATATTTTTCATATAATTTATTGTTCTAATGTTCTACGCCGGTGCAGTTAAGAAATTAGGAAAAGGTGATAATAATTGTCTTATCAAGTAAAACTACTAATAATAGCTAGATAAGATGCCGGCTTAAATGCCAATACCTGCGTTTCTTAAATTGACGTAGCTTTATTCTGCCATTAGAAAACGAATTTTTCGTTAATTTACATTCGCAATTATAACTATGAAAACAGTCAGGCAGACTGGAATTAATTGAATGAAAACATTTGGTTATTAGAACTGACCTTTTTGTCTCTGCAATAATAAACGTTGCCGTTTCATTTAAACGTGAAATTCACAACAAATTTAATGGGAAAGTTTGGGAACTATTTCATCAAACGTTATATGCACGCGATATTACATTCTTTCATTTTAAAAATTCATTTCTCTATTTCCGGTGCAAAACAAAAACAAATAATTGTGTTTGATGTAATTAAAATTTAATTGAAATAACTCTGGTTTATCGGTATAAGCATTAAGCTTAGCTTACGCCCTAGTGATTTCTACCCTTATTAAATAATTCCCTGTCTCCTCTTTTCGGTAATTTAAGTTTTTCGAAACAGGATTTTTAATGAGAATTTTCTGCCGCAATGGTCAACACCAAAACTAATTCCGTATTCAGCCTGGGAACTTAGAGTTTGCTCAAGAAATTATTTACGCCAGCCTAGTTGTGAATATTCCCCTTTTACATTAATTGAAAAAGTTAATTGATTTATTATTAATAAATGAACTTTTCCTTTTCTTTTCGATAAACTAATAAATATTTAACAAATCGCTTCGTCGATTTACCGCGGGGACAGGGGAGGAATATTAAATAGTGGAAAATTGAAAGGGAGAGAAAGCTTGATTGAAAAATAGGGGGTGTAGGACGGGATTATCGTTTACATTACGCGAAAACGGTGAAAAATAACGTGCAAATGTAATGAAATCAATTCCACGTAAAACGTGTATTAGCAGGGGAGTACAAAAAGTTTTTGGCTGACGCTAGGTAATAATTTATAGTTATCATTATGAGCGCGTGTATTATCTTTAGCTTGTTGAACAACGCATTGCTTTCAAACCGAAATCACGCGGGAAAACTTATTAATGGATTCCTTCCGTTTGACATTAAAAATTCCCTTTAAATAAAATGATAAAATATGCTCCAATTTATGTATGTATGTACGTGAAGGTATGCAGTAGAGCAACTTACTTGTGTGCTGTTATTTCATAATTTACTCTTTTTGAATTCTTTTACTTTGGCCAGAGCAAATAATAAGTATCTTCGTCTAAATGTTGCAGTTTACAGAATCTTGGTTTCTGGGTTGAAACCACGTCACCCCAATCGAATGTGTTTGCCGATGTTTCGCTCTTTTGTTGGAGCTCGTTCTGGGCTGCTGCATGTCGCACCGCTGCTAGGAATTCTAATCAATCTGCAGTAGTCCACAAAAAGCTCCATGCAACCGAGGGCAAAATGTCGGCAGACCTATGCGATTATAACGCCGTTTCAATCCGGAAACCAAGATTCCTTAAAAGTGTAAAGGTAATAGCAATTTTGAAACGTAAAAATTGTTTTCAGTATCCAACACCCTATATATTACCACATTTTCAGATGCAATTTTTTAATTCAGCTTTCATCAATATTCCTTATACGTACATAGTTTAGTTTTTAAATATTTTATATAATTTGAGATTCTTGCGAAATGCATCTTTAACGCTCGATATCATAAATGTCGTACATACTTGGAGTTCTGACTTAAATTTTATTTGTTCGAGTATTTCTTTGAATTTTCAAAAATAAGTTGAGAACCTACAAGATGGCTACTTTCTTTTTGATAGAATATTCTGCCTAGTTTTTTTTTAGATATTTCTCTATTTTCAAAGTGCATCGTTTTTAATGATACTACCCAGGTAAGATATTTCTTTGAACATCTTAAAGTAACTCAATTATCTCCAAAGCTAACAAAGGACGATCCCGAACTCCGAAATTCAAAAAATTATGCAACTCTGGAAATATGTACGCACCAAAAGAAGGAGGTATTATAACTTTAGAATACAAAATCAGCTTTGTTGCGTATTAGAAAAATAGGAAAGTATTTGCTTACGCTATAAAAGCGGATACGTTGGCCAAAGACCGAATGAATTTGAAAATCCGAAAAATCCAAAAAACTTTTATTTTCACACAACAAGATTTTATGCATCCTCCTCATTGTTCTATATATGGTAACCATGTCATCATACGATGTGCATAGTGTATAAGCCTGCAGAAACGAGTACACTCTCCGTGCGCTTTACGAAATTAGCATAGACTAGACAGACTCGTGTTTTGTCGACTCTCAGAGAAACCAGTAGACAACACGAACCCATTCTCGTGACACGAATAAGCACGAGTCTGTCTCTGCTAATTTCGTGAAGCGCAACTAGTTTCTGCAGGCTTAATAGTGTAACAAATTCCTGTGTTTTTAACATTTCTCTGAAGAGTTTCATCACCACGCAGAGTAATCCATTATATGTTTAAATATAAACAAATTTATATTGGCTAGTTTTTAAATAAATTTCAACACTGCAGCTACAAGCCTCTTACACAATCAACCAATCCCTATTACCTATTATTAATCACGGACATGTTTACCTGTCGAAAAAAATATATGTAAAAATGTTGATATACTTAACTTTCTTTCTTGGCTGCTTAATAAAATTCAAACGGGCAATTTTTGTCTTAAAACTTTTTCTTTACCTCTTACCGTTAGCAAATTATGTGCGTAGGCAGAATAGAAAATTTCCAATTTTCAAAAATCCATTTTCCCCCACTCGGAGTATTTTTCCCCAGAAAAAAATGCGTAGTACGTACCTATATGCGATCTATATATTCCCAAAGCTTCATAATTTTTTAAAGTTCCGGCTTGAGGTATCCAAATGTAATAATATACGGATTGTTTTTCTAAATTACGCTTTCACCCATTTTGTTATTAATTTAAAAGAATATCCACACCCCCTATCTTCGCTCACTTGTTTACTAATGTAATATATTCCAGGTTAAAACCCGATCACGTATAAAGAACGAAAACCGTACACAGGTAGCTGCTAATTGCAATTGCCGCAGGATAAAGAACTCCAACGTGGGAAATGACGCCTGCTAACACTGGCCTGGGTAGTCGCGTAGTTCTGTGAGCCCGCAAATTCGTTTCGGAATTTTAAACATGGTAATTTTAGCACAACATCGTACAGTTCGCTTGAAAAATGACTATAACTCTTTAGGCAGCGAAATTATCTATTTTAGATAGATATTGTATAGAGGTACTTACCATTTTTCAGTCTACCTTACTTTCCCAACGAACTTTCTGCTGTTATCTCGCGAAGGGTGGCGAGGTTCTAAATAAAAACAACATTTGTTCAATATAACTGTCTTCATTTCAATTCCATTTTCTACTATATAATAACCTAGGTCTGTTTTTTATATATATGTATAATAATATGGGTGCGTTCCCAGTTTTCACGCATTTTTTTGTAGTTTGTGATATAAAACACTTTTTTATACAATTGTCACCCTGTTATCAGCCAGCAAAGGTCGGTTAGTGTATTCATTTTATTACAAGCTAGAGATCTCTTTCATCAATGATATTAATACAACCATTGTTATTTTAAAATCACTGCTTCTTATTTCTTGAGTTCTTTTAACCTTTGCTGCCGAAAGAAAATTGTTTTTTTTTTTTTAATTTAAATTAGTCTCCACTACAATGTAATGCTAAAATAATCGAAATTAAGCGTATAAAAATGACATTTTGATTCTCATCTTTGTTTTATAATAACAGCGCTAACATGAAAAAATATTATAACAAAAATAGGTTGTATAATATGCAGGATGTCCTGTACATGGGTAATTTTGATGAGTGCTTTTGATTCTTTTCCGGTTTCGATGAAGTGTTTTTGATTAAATTGCAATAATTCTATTTCGAAGTATATTCGTATAAAATTATATATAGGACAGCCTGTATATGCATACATGCATTTTGTCAATTATTAAGATTATTACCCTCAATTTCTTTTCCACATAACTTATATTTTATACCATTACATTTTTTTATAATAATCTATAATACACAAAAATATGTTTGGCCCTTTCGATTTTTTTTTATCATTGTATGATTAGAAAATCGTTACTATGGAAATGAAATTAAGCACATAGAATCGTTATTTTTTTACACATATTTCATTTAAATATCTTAAACGTTAAATTGTTCATTTACATAGATTCTAAAACACCAGAATATTTCCAGAGAAAAAATTGAACGATGCACAAGTATAACATTTCTAATTACATTTAATTATCTCTTTAGTTTTTGTTGGTAGCTCAAAATAAAAATATTGACAATCTCATTTTGTCTTTTCTTTTTATTTTGTTTATTACCTAACGAACATCATATTTTAAACATCTCTTTAAAAATTGGAGGCGCAGTATGCGTAGATTTCCGACTTTACGGAAGTAGCTCAAGAAACAATCTACGCTTACATTAGAAGCTCTCGCATAGAACCAACATGGACAAACGGATGACGACAGCAAGTCATTTCATGAATATACACGAACAAATTTTTAACATTTACCTTTTTTTGATATGTTCTAGCTCCAACGAGATATTATTAACACATCCTCAAAAAATGAATACGATATAGTTATATATGAATACATATAGATATTACTTTTAAGATACATCACACTTAGGTGCTCACAACATTTAGAGACGTTATAAATGTTATATGTTCATGTTGGTTGAATGTAGGGCCAGTAACCCAGCCAGAGATAAGCGGAGAAGTTGCTTTCATTTCTATTCCTTTTCAGCGAAAAAAAGAGCCCTAGGTAATTAAATACATACAAAGAAGAGTTTCATTTAAATTTAAATATTATCACAGAATAATAATTGTAATAATAATAAGTTTTACTAATTGTATACAATATAATATTAGAGCGGGATCAAAAAATTATAAAACTGTACTTCTCTCCCATACTTACAATTAGTTCTATGATCCTCTTCTCTAGAAATGACTAGATCAATAAGTAACAAAGTTAATAACCACTAATCGATAAACTTCAACAAAAATCCCTTTGGGTAAGGTAACTAGATTTATTACTCGATTATTACTTATATATTGTACAGGGTGGATTTGAATCGTTCGAGTTTGTGCCTCAATTTGTAGGGGAAATATACTTTTTATCAATTTAAATATAAGTTGCCCTTTCCAAATGTCTTTAAGATGATAAAAAGTATCAATTACGACTTATTATTTTGTTAATTTTTCTTTCTTTTTACTACGTCTTTACGGTGGTCCTGTGTTTTGTTTACGTTAAACTGACCGGGCTACAGCAATATTCTTTTTTTTGTTTAATATTCTCATTTCACCAGCTTGAAATGACAAAGTGCTATTTAGATATAGTACTAACAAGTACAGCAGTTATAGAGACTTCAGAACGGTAAAGAACACGTATATGAACGTCTAGAAGTGCAAATGTTCAATCAATTTTTTTGTTTTTTTTTTTTTCATTTTTTTATGTACTTAATTGACTATAGAATGTTTTTTCTTTATATCCTCGGTTTGTTTTAAACTTTTAAACACGGTGTGGCCTCTATCCTGGTCCAAATAATTTTTTTTGTTTTTTTTTTGACGTTTTTGTTATTGTTATTTCTTATTACATTTTATTATTATTTTTTTTCAAATGATATATGTTAACAACCTTAATTGATATTTGTACAACCATATTTTTAAGGGCAGGGCAAGTGGTTCCTTTTACACTTATACGTATATATATACATATATATAGCTATATATATATATATTTATATATACCTTTTTACTTTTTTTAACACTAATACAGCCGTTACATAATTTTTTGAGGTGCTTCTACATTTAGCGTGCAATTATTTATATATAATTTATATATATTTTATATTTATATTTATATATATATATACTGTCAGTAACGAACATATATATAATTAGTATGTATATAAATGCTACTTAATACTTGTCCCTAACTAAATGATTCCACTTTTAGTTCGCCATTTTGAATTTTTGTTGTGTTTTTCTGTTTAATTTCAAGTGACTTAAGTGTATATTATACAGCTGCCAGGTTAAAGCGTCTCCATTTGATCGTATGTGGATCGTCTACCTTTTCGTTGAAATCGAATTAAATAATTTTTTCTTCTTCTGGAGTGAATGTAGCAACCTCCACTACGCAATAACAAGACAATGTACAACATACTCTAGTCGCATTTCATTCCCCGCGGAATTATTGTTTCTGGCCAGGAAGTTATTTGTAAATTAGATCTAACAGCTTCGCTTTGCATCTCTCCTACGACACAAGCATTGCTTTCCAAGATAAGTTTATTTACAATAATATTACACAATAAGAATATGAAATTTTATCAGTTTATACCGATTGTTTCAAATTTACCGTCCTTCTTCAATAGACCAGGAGAAATGAAGTAAGATTTTTCCGTACGAGTGGATTTAGAAATTTGTAATAATGAGGTAATATCGGTACTTTGAACCTAAAAACAATATAAATGTCGAATGCTTTATACGGTAATCGTTTGAAACAGTCCGTATAATAGGGGAATAATTTGACACAGCGACCTTCATTTTTATTTCTTTTTTATCTCAAATATGTTGTGAGACAGGTTCCACATAAATAACGGTTATATGTTACACGCATTACATTTATATACTTTAACATATAGAGGACAATGAATACAATAAACTCCACCTTATATATCGTTGTACATTTTCTCGGTCAGCTGTATCATTCGAATTCATTTGTTATATTGTTTGTCGGGTTCCCGAAAAATTAACTAGCAACACTATATTTCTATAGCCTATTTTGTTTGTACAGCTCAAAAGAAAAACTCTTTTTTTCGTAAGACGACAGAGAAAACTCGTTTTTCTTTTGTTTCTCCTTTATTTTCTTGGCTAAATCTTTACAAATATAAACTCTTATATTCTAAACATGTTTAACATGTTAAATTCAATAACATTACTACTTTTACTGCATCATGAATACAATAAATACAATGTAACTCAAAAAATATGTAAAATATGTTCTTTTTGTCTTTTTGGTTTGTTTTATTTTTAAAAAACGAAAACGGAAAGATTTGATTGTTCAAACGTTTGTTTTGTATTATTACTGTTATTAGTATTATTATTAGAAAGTTGAAAAAAGCGGCTGGCAAATATAATTGGATGTGTGCGCTGCTTGAAGTTGAAATCGCATCGTTGCTTCAATATATTTTTGAGCCGCCGTATTGTTTTTCTCCCATTTTAATCTTTCAATCATTACTTCGATGCTTACCATCATACTAAAAGGCTAGGAGCTAACCATTCTTCTTCAGCTAACTGCTAACAGATGTCTTATGAGCAGGATACAATTGGGTTGGTTTGGAGTAGTAGCCACTCATGCAAGATCCAGTGAACTAATTTTTTTGATTGTATTGGGCAAGAGCATTAACTAGTCTTGGTTTTCATTTTCTATAAGGGTGGGGTGGGTTTACATGTATACACCGAGAGTTTATTAGAAAAAAGGAAATAAAAATTTACATCCGCAGACATCGGATCGTCCATTTCTTTTCTACCTTTTATTTCAGTTTATGCCAAGCTACGGACGTAAATTCTTATTTTCTAAAAGTTCCTTAATAAGATATACACATATATAAGTTATTTAATCAAACCAAACTAGCTATGCGCAGTGCAGGGTTTCACAACCTCACAACATTCACTCCAACACAGTGAAATATTTCTTTTTATAAATGGCCGTCTCCTGAAGTTAAATAATTATGGATGGACTTGTGTGTTAAATAAACTAAGTCGTTATACAGCTCGATTCACAAGAATGAGACTGGAATATTCCATTGTTGTAAATCATCCTGTATATTACAATATATCGTAATAATAATTATTTGACTAGCAAGGAAATGAGTAGTTTGTTGTATTTGATCATTTTTTTTTTAGTAAATTTGGCACCGCAATTTTTTTTTTATTTTTTTTATATCTTTTTAAGAACTAAAAATAGAGAATTCTTGAAAATTGTATTAAAATATCACTATGTTGAGTTGGTGACTTATGTGTGTGTTTCATTGAGCCTGAAAGAAAAAAAATAATCCATGATATTGCTAGTATATAAAGACCGATTTTCTTTTATTTATTTCTCTTACTGTATAAGTATTTTATATAAAGTTAATATAGGATACTAAGGTAAATATCCTCGAGCATAGTGTATAGATTGAATATAATATAGTCCGAAAAAGTATATTATTACCAAGCTACTATTTCAAAAAAAAATTAATAATACAGTCTCTCACAAAATTACTATAACGACCTAGGATCCCCATATTAAGTTTTTCTGTGAATCCTAAAGTCTAGAGTAATAGCAAATAAGAAATAATATCTTTACAATGAATGCAGGAAAAGCGTTCTATTTGATTGTCTTAAAAAGGCTATTTAAAAAGTTAGCTGAAATTAAACAAAAATACTAAAAGGAATACGATTTACTTAAGATTACGGTGTACAGTCATAGGCAAAAGAAGAGCTTTAACGTTTTAAACGATAGTATAGCTTCATTACTGTCTACTTGATCAATTTATACATTCGTCTTAATAAAACTGTCGATGGTTTTGTAATTTTGAATAAGACTGTATAGTATATACAGGGTGAGTCGATTAGAGTGGATCACCAGACAACGATGGGCATTCATATTAGAGATATTCGATACACGAAAGCTATTTCTAACACTACAGCCACACTACCACCAAGCGATCTGCACCAATGAGCCACCCTGTATATTAAAAGTATTTATATATGTTCTGTCATGCACCGTGCTCGATAATACAGGCAGAAAGACACCACACAAATTATATATGTATATACACATATATACTTGAGTGAATTATAATGATATGAATCTATGTCAACGATTTTCTTCAAAAAGCTAACATGCTCTAAATTTATTCCTCATACGTACTTCTTTCACACAAGCATCGCAAGCAATTACTCTTGTTGCCTAAATGTTTCGGCATGCAATAGGGTAAACGGCAAAAAAGCATCGGTGCGACGTACTTGATATTGCTGAATGGGAAACACCAACCCCGGCTGCTGCAAAGCAGCACCTGGAGCAGTCATTTGCTGTGGCGTTGTCGGTATCTGGGGTTGCCCAGGAATACCTTGCCATGTTGTAGGGACCTGCATCCCCATCCTAGTGTTGCCAACAAAGAAGAAAGGCGAATGTACACTCTATCGTTATGAAAGAAAATTATCGTATCATACCCCATGTAAGACTGTTGATAACCAGCGAATTGGCCGTAGGTATACCCTTGCATACCCTGAAGGAATTGACCTTGCATTTGAGCAGCTGTAGCTGTCGGAAAGCTTTGTGGGTACCAATAACCCAATTGCTGACCATAAGCTCCGTATGGGTATTGAGTACCAGTCAAAGCCTGAGCGAGATGCGGTAATTATACAATATAAAATTTGTTTTATTCACTTTAACGGGACTAACATTACCTGTCCTGCTACAGGGACGTTGTTGGGATCCCCCGATTCTTTACCCCAAGAACACTTGACAATCTGCCCGTTGACATCGGTATTATGGACAGCTACGATAGCATGAGTGGCAGATTCCTTGGTTGAGAAACTGTAAATTGTATTTTTAAAAGGATACCTTTCGTAATATAATTTGATACCAAGCGTCTTCGAAAATCGAAGCTAATTGAAGCTTACCGTACGAAAGCATATCCTTTCTCTTTAAAAACTCGAATCTCTTGAATTGTACCAAAAGGAGAGAAGGTTTTTTGCATCAATTCTTCTGTTAGACCATTGGTAATGCCACCGCAATAAACTGTGCAATTAGTAGGACTGCTCTGGTTGTAAACTTCATCGAATGTTAATGGTTTAGCGTTAACTGCAACAAAGAGATTTACCAAATTAACACGTAGAAATAAAGTTACACGGGTTGCATTTTCCTTGATATCCCTCGAGTACATTCATTTACACAAAAAAAAAAACTTAATTTTCAAAATAAATAAAAATTGTACGTCTTAATAAAAATACTGTCGCGTATGGGAAGCACATAAGTGAGTTTGAAATTTTAGGGAAGCCTCAAGAGACCACGCCATTTCTTTTCATGCGTTTGACCCAATCAAGTGGCGATTCTGTAAGCGTCACGAGTTACTTATGTTTTATCTGTATGGTGTATTTTAAAACTGCACCCTTTTAGATTATAAATACATTTATTGGACATCTTAAAAATATACCACGAACAGAATACAAGAAATACTGTAATAAGGAAATAAGGAAATTATTTATTGGCTTAGAAAAGGTATATCGACAGGTGAGTTATACTGTGATGATTTTTGCTGCGAAAAAGCCCGGATAATTTTGTTAGCGCAGGCAAATATTTACGTAATCTATACGTAAAGCTCCAGGAATCGCGAAGGAAGTTGTTTATTTTTATTTTAGATTCTTATTTAAAGTTATCTAGGTTTTTTTTTCGATCGAAGCAATTTATCGAGTTCTCTTTTTTCGATAACTTGAAATAGTATTGAGAATGTTTTATTGCGTAAAACAGGTTAATGTATAGAAATTTAATTTTGACGTTTAGCGCGTTCTTTCAAATTGTACTTTTTTGATTTTTTTCACCTTTAAATTCACAAATTATATTACTTTTAAACATAATTCACTTCTAAATACGTCTGAGTTCGCGTTTAAATGTATACGTGTGTTCTTACAATCCCATTATTAAAAAACATAAGGCCAACGGTTTTGTATGTTTAAATGCACATCCTCAGCCCAGAGATTAAAAACCAATTAATTAACCAATTATGGTTTCTAAATTATTATTGTAGCACAAATTGTTGTAATTATTTACTGAATAAATCATTGCAAGAAGCAAATCCAAGAATTTATTTTTTCCCGTTTGAAATGTATGTTCCTTTAGAAATAAAATGACATATAATGTATAAATGATTTGAAATTATAAATTTTTCTCTAGTTGTTGTGAAGTAAATGTAGTTACTTTAAATTTGAAAGAAAGATTCAAGGGCGGCCCAAAAGAGGGGACTAAATTACACAAGATCGTTCGCGACGACGGCCTATTAAGAATATCTCTGGAATTAATTGTATTTCCTAAAAAATATTTTCAACTACATTTAATCGGAAACGAATGTTTACAATATCATGGATGTAGGGTGTAGCACTTTCGAAATATTAAATTATGTTTGAAAATACGGGTAGAACATATTTTACTTCCTATTTTAAATTCGCTCGTTTCCGAATTATTTAAAAAAATTATTAAATCGATTATTTACTGCCAATAAACAACCAGAACTGACGAAGGTTAGCTTTGTTGCGGTTAAACTAATGACAAATGTGTGTGTGACAAACACTGTGACGTTACGTTAACATGCCTGACCTTATAAAGTACCTATTTGACGCCGTGGTTCTATCCTGTATTGAAATATAAAAACTATTAATAATATACTAGCATATTTTTCAAGTTTAAACTAAACAACAGTCTTTCGCCAGAGTTAAAAAAAATGCACTAATATTATTGCAAACTTAAATTACTGTCTATGCTCGTCTCTAGATAATGAAATTGACATTTTTTTTTGCTTTTCCACGTATACAAACAGAATGTAATTAGATTCTGTGCTTTGTTCGTAGTTGGAAATTATGTAAAGCGCGTATTTAATATATATTTTCCTTTTATTTTTATGGGTTCTGAGTACGTACAGTTTTAGTGAATTGTAGGAACTTCTCTACAAGTTATCATATTAACAATACTGGATTAGGTAGAGTTTTTATGTTACAGGGCCTCGTCTTGAAATTGTACATATTACTGCTCTACTTTTACGAACATTCTCTGAAAATTGGTTCACTGTTGTCTGTCGACCGTGACGTCACATGTTTACAACGCTTGGCAACTGATCCTTAACCGACGCTGCATCAACTGAATTGGTTCAACATCGACTTGCTTATGTCGCTTAAGTGTTTACTGCCAAGCGTAGCCTGATTACCTGTCGACCAACGCTTAACCGATTTTGCTGGCCTAAAGAAAAAGTTATACTTTTGTTGGAAATGTGGTTTTCAAAATTCTGATATGACGTGTTTTCTGATTAGAGCGTCAGAAATTAAAGCAAAAAAGAGGATTGCTCATATCAAATATTGATATTCAGCAAGCTATGTTAAGTTAATATGGACAATTTAACGATTCGATAGTGGTTAGAAATTATTTGTATTTATTATTAAAATACATGTTCAGTTCGCCGGACATTTCAAGCATTGCGAGAAATTTATGGTCAACATAATCGACGATCGCTTCATTGTTGAATTCAAAAGTTGGGACAAACTGCTCAGTTGCACATAAGTCAACATTAGTGCGTCATTGAGATGATCCGAACCTCTATATTCCACGTTGTTCTCAAGATCTTGGCCTTTCTCAGATGACTACGTGGAAAATTTTACATGTAGATTTCCATCCGAAGGCTTATAACGTTGAAATGACTCAAGATCTGAACCCAAATGATCATCGTTTGCGTCGAAGTTTCGCGAATTGGATTTTTGAACAGTTGGATGCCAATCCACGTTTTGCAGAAAAGACATTGGTTTCTGTTCTGGCTCAAAGGGTGTCACACACCTCGTCGGACAATTGTTTTACCACAACAACAGTTACTTCCTTTTTTCTTGTATACAAAAATAAACCAGAAACAATTACCGACCTTAAATGGAACATTCAACGCACCATTAGAAATATACCACGCCGGTAGTCGCAATTGAGCCTTCAGAATACATCCAATCCGGCGAAGTCGATGAAGGCATTTAAATGATATTTTTTTAAAACATAATGACATCGATGCTCTTGAAAATCAAATAAAGATTAATGGATTATTACTTGTAGTTATTATTGTGAATCATTTGAAAGTTTTCAAGAGTCAATTAGATATAAACGCAATGTCGTTAATTTTGGTTGCCATTAAAAATTGAAAATATTTTTAGAAAACATGTTATTATTCATAAAATCGCTGACTAGAATTTTAAAAATATTTTGATTACTTCCAAAAACGCTTTCAATAGAATCGCGAGAATAGAATAGATCGCGAATGATTTGTATAAGCCGCTGAAATGTCAGCAGAGCGTTACCATGCATGTGGCTGAACAACGCGAACCACGCGTTTATAATGGCCAATATGTACAACACCTTTATGTAGTTTGTAGGTTGAGAAGTTTTACAATCAACACCCTGTATATAAAAATTAATAGACAATGCAATTTAATCATTTATTTTGAGTGTATTCGATTGTTTCGGCTGTTAAAGTTACAAAACTGCCTGTCAAGTTATTCTAATTTATGATCACAAATATTCCAAGCATAACGCGGGCTTACAGGCTGCAGATTTGATTACTTCGGTAGTATTAAATCGTTTATCGCTAAGGATGGCGATGGCTTAAAGCGTATGTTGCATGTACGTACATATGTACATTTACCCTACCAAGAACCCCTTGTATGTGGATACGTATGTCGTTTGACTACACCACCTCAATTCTATTACATAGTGTTCCCCCGAATTTCCCCCCACAATCCGCCTTTCTATTCGAAGTGAGCGGATTTTCGGTAACAGTCCTCTATCCACCCGAACAAACCGTTGGATGGGCATGCGACTGGTGTCAAAGTACGACCGAGATATCTGCAATGCGTACCGATGCACAAGTCTAACAATAATCTCACAGCTCTCTATATACATACATCATATATATGTACTATATATATTCATTCATAGCAAAGGAAAATAAACTACTCAAAATTAATGTACATCAATAAGTTTCAAATAAGGAAATGGGTTTTTTAAACCGAAGGCTCTATATATATAGGTATATATATTTTTTCTTTTTATTTCCGCTAGCGTTTTGTGAAAATACTCACATACACTCTCGCGTATTTGCTCTAGAGAGCATTTGAAAAATTATTTCAGCACAAAATTTTAGTTGCTTGCAACGTTATTTCACATTTAATTACTAGAGTTTTTACGTGCAGAAAGGAACCTTAAATACAAGTAGTGACGGCGTTGAACGTACGTTTTTACAATTGATTTGTAAAATCGATGTAATGTATACTACGTTACAATAGTTTTGTTACAGAAGTCTTGCTGGCTTACAAATTACCCTTTTTTGTTGCTGCTAAAGCTCTGTTAGGATTTTAAAATTGACTTGTCATGGTGGATAAATATATATACATAGCCAATCAACAAGTTTTATTTACCCTGAGATGTTAAGGTGATTTTTACTTATTCCGTTCATTTAAACATCTACGTATATTTAAAGTCCTTTACTTATACAAAATGATATTGAAAAAACTACAATCCATACCACGCGATAAAGGACCATAAAATAATTAAAAAAGGTCTTATACACTAATGTCCGCAAGCCTTTTGTTTTCAAGATACAGGATAGTACAAATGTGAATTTTTTTTTAGAAAATTTATTTTTTCAATATCTTATCGATATGAGTTTTAAAAATAAATAATATAAATTTAAACATAAATTTAAAATAAATATAAATAAATATATAAATAAAAATAAATTTAAAAGATGACAATTGTTCAGATCAATTCAGAGAAGAGGAGTAAGACAAGGCGAGCTGCTATCGACGAATTTATTTAACTTGGTACTAGGAGTAATAATCAAAAAAAGTAAGATACAAACAATAAGTACGATTTTCCATCACGAACTACAAAATATTGTATTTGCAAATGACGTAGTTCTAAAAGAGAACTCGAAGATTTTTAGGAAATTTGGAGAAAAAGCAAACAAATTTGGACTACGGATAAACAAAAAAATATGTACAGAAATGGGAGTAGGCGTAATAGTTGAGAATAAATACATCAAATTCGGTACACTGGGATAGGTTTGTGATTTTGAAAGTCAGCCAGTTCGAATATCTAGGAGCTAAACAATAAGAGAATTTTAAAGAGAAATAAAGTGGCAGCGTATTTATTAAGAAGTAAAAGTAAAAACTCTATCGAGAGCAGTCAAAATTAAAGCTTACAAAACAATCATTAGACCGGTTGTCCTATATGCAAGCGAAGCTTGAATAATGACGAGAAAAGGCGAGCAAAAATTGGAAATTTGGGAAAGGAAAATTTTAAGGACTATCTTAGGAGGCGTAAGAACAACTGAAGGTGAATAAAGAAGACGCACATACATAAAAGTAACAGACTTGTACAAGAAACCAAGAATAACACAAAAAGTTCGAGCGCAAAGGATGAGCAAAGGAGTTACAACAGGTTTTCCTTTTAATTTTTCTCTGATCACGTCACCTCTTATTTTATCTCCTTTGGTTATCCCTTTTGCGCCTTTCAAATATTTAATCCCTAGAGATTCTATTTTACTTTATAAGTAAGTTATAATTGGTTGGAATATTGCGCTGTAGACTTATTTTTATTTTCTTCGACATTTATTTTTTTCTTATGAATGTGTTCTTTATCGTGTAGTATTCCCTATTTTGTTATTTGTTTTCGCGTCTTGTTTTCCGCATTTATGTATATTTTCCTCTAAATACTGAAATCTAGTCTTTTATTTCTTGTAAAAGGCATCGAGTGGTCCACAAAAGCATATTCTGCTATTTCTACTATTTGCATATTTCTGAACCCCACTTGTAACTTTTTGTTTTCCTTTTGTTCTCTTTTATTACTTTATCTAGTATTCTGATTGTAATACAAAAAAATACACTGCGTATGCGAACTCTGAAATGGTAAATGTTAAATCATCAGATACAAATGAAACGATTTTATAAAAAAGAAAATAGGAATTCCGGTAATGTAAAGGTAGATTATGAATTTGGGAAATTTTGTATGTTTATACAGTGTTGACCAACTTAAAATCACATATACAAAAGTTGATTTTGGTGTGGCATCATGGTATATGTTATAAAATACATAACTTTATCCGAATTTCCAATTATTTGTATGATTTGACCGGTATTTGAACGTATCATTTTAAGTGCATCGTCTTTTATATGCTTTTACATCACCCTGTCAATTACCTTCCTATTTGTCGTTTTATATAAACAATTCAGACGTTGAACTTCTTTATTTTAGCTATATTACAAGCTTGATTGACAGCAAAACAGTATCCAATCAACAAGTTGTTGAAAAAGGAAAATTAGTTACTTTGATGGATCGGAGTGAGTAGGCGCTTTTTCCTTTTCTTTCCTTTTTTCTTATATAAAAAAGGCGAACGATATTATATTCTAATAACAATAACAATTCTTGATATACAAATTATATTTAGACATATAGCAACTACATTGGCCTTATATTCATGTATATTATTTTATATATGTAGAAAGATACCCTTGTCAAAACAAATTTATATAGTCGTCAGCACTTTCGTGGGTTCCTTTTTTTTCACATGACCTAATAATAGCAAAATACAGTCAAGCGGTAAAGAAAAAGGAAACACGTCGAAATGAATTATGATGGATAGATTCTCAAATGTTGAAAAATGGTGAGTTTCCGAAAAAAGGAAGGTACAATTTCCTTCATCTCTTTTGTGTTGTATTCAGTCACAAGGATTTGAATACCCGGCCATCTAAATGTAGTGAGGAATCTTAAGAACATCAATTATCTAAATCAAAGACTTTATCTGAGCTTTATGTTGCGAAAATCGCGAATTGCGTCTGGAACCGGGGCGTAGAATGTGAAATACGCAACGTTGAAAGCGAGTAACTAGCGGAATGACGTTATAAAACGATATCTCAGCAAACTGGAAGACACACAACAACATGTTATCGTGCCCTAAAATGCTGATTAGATATTTAATAGAGTGTATGCTACTGAAACGTGAGAACGTTCTATCCTTTTACAGAGAGAAATCTCCTACGTAGGACCCCCTAAACATTCTTTATTTCCCTCTCTGCTGCCGCTTCCCTTCTAAAAACAACGCTTTCACAATTCCCAGCTTTTGTGTCATGATCACAGGTACCCAAATGAACAATTTGATTGCGTGTTGCAAGGTTTTGTCATGCCAATGTTATACGATAGGAATTATAGTCACGCACGTATTACTAAAGCAACCCCTCGTTGCGGAGATGATCAGTGGCGTAACAAATTTCTTCCTCAATAATTATATAAGACACCAAAATATTTTATTGGAACTTTTAATAAAAAAATGGACCATTTTAACTCTTTCACATTATTAGAAACGTTAAAATAACTACAGAGAAACAAACAAAGTAATTATTTGATAAAGACGACCCTTCCGAGGGTGTAACAGACGCACACAATACATTTCATCAACTTCCTTTGCACCAACTTTCCTATAATCAAGTGTAAAAAAGAATTAGCGTGGAAAAAAGGTGCCAAAAGCAATTTAAAATTCAAATTAGCCAGAGCAACAAAAGTAATGAATTTAGGGAGACAGTGTTGAATTTATACATTGGTTGTATTTTTTATATGTATATATGTTCATATAGAAAGGAATACGATATGTAAGGTAAGTCAAGTTTTCTTTGTTTATTGCGATAATAAACACATCAGTTAATTATTGAATTATAACTTGAATATCACAAAGAGGGCTCATTTCTATTGTGAAATTATAAAGCGCGTTTCGGTTGGGGTGGGGGAGAAAGAGGTGAGGGTTGTAGAAAAGGCGGCGTAGGCATGTCGATGAAGTTGTTCTTTGTTCCCCTTTGCTGTTACAGTATTTACTGCTTCTATCTTATGTAGCCTCTGTTTATAACAGGTGTTGCAAACCGAAATTCTTGGCAAGTTAACGTAAAAATTTACTGACATGTCTGCATGTATTGTGGAATATATGTCATCAAAATTAATCTAATAAGCTACCGTATTATTTTTTTTATTGTTCGTGGTTCGTTTCGACTCGTGGTAAGCAGTCTAAGAACTGCTCGAGGGATGACTTAGAGAACAGTAATCGATTTATGTCAAAAGGAGGTAAGAAATGTCTAGCTCGTCGTTGTGGCATTAACTGTGAGGCAACAGCGACACAAGGTGGAGTTAAAATACTCTCGGAACCACGCCGATGACACCGGGCAGGCAGAAACATGTCTGTTTGTAGTGCATGCTTTTTCTCCTTGCCTTACGTTTGCCGTAAGTGATTCCATTAATACCACGAGGAAGTTATTATTATTTTTTTTATTAAATCCAAAATTTCACCAAGTGATTTAGCTACACCATAGCGCACAAGTTACTCGAAAAATGGAACTGAGCCGAGAGAATTTTCACGCAATAATTTTTTACAACTTTCGGAGAGGGTTACCCCAACAACAATATCTCGTCGAGTGTGTCGGTATTGTGAGTGGCGGCGAGTGATTCCTATAAACTCGAACTATACGTCCATCCGCAATGTGGATATTTCAAGATGAGAAGAATTCAACAATTAATTCCCTCAGTAGGTCGCAGAACGGTTAATGTCGAATAGTGTGCAATCGTTTGTTTACCAGAAGTGATTTCTATGTTTTCAAAAATTATAAAAAATACTCCGCCACGATAATGCTACTTCACATAGATTCCGGTATTAGAGCAAGTCCTTTTTCCTAGTCCTAGCGATTTTTTTACGTTTCCCAGAATCCGGTTACCGGAAGAAACAATTTATGCTTTGAGTCATTTTGACTGTTCACACTGATGACTGGGATAACTGTTGTAACAGTTCGTTTGAAAGAATGAATTTTTGCGGAGAGTACTTTGAAAAACAATTAATTTGATTTATTTATAATTCAATTAAGTTTGTTTCCAGAAGTAACGGAGTACTAGGTAACTATTAAAAAGTACCGTCGTTAACTTATTCCACAGATTAGAAAGGTAGAATATTGTAAAAGCCTAGATGTTGTTATTTTCTTTATTAGAAATACCATGTTTTTTGCTTTTCATCAGTTAGGATACCATGAATTCAAAGTACAAAATTTAACTTGCATATGTGAAAAATTGCTAAATACTCACTGCATTCGAAATGTAATATACACGAAACATATCAAATTTGAACAATCATACATGTATAACAACAGAACGGCTAACATTAAGATTTATGAATAGTGAATAAAAAGTTTTATTGAAAATAAATAATATAAAAAGAAAAATGTCTAAGGCTCCAGTTTTTTAAAGAAACTTTACAGGTTTTTATCAAAGAAAAATACAATACGTGATTTACGTTCAAGCAAGTAAATCTGCATAAATATAATTTTCGTTGTCCTTTCTATAATTGATGGAATCAGGGCGCTTTTTAATGTAACACATTTACAAGAAGCAAAGTTTAAAATAGTCTTATTCAACGTCAAGAATTTCAACTTCAAAATCGAAGGAGAGATTGTTTAAGACAGTGGAATGCAAGCTGTTACGGATATCACTTTTGTGTCCCCAAATTCGATTTTTTAATTTTTTAGACGCTTCACGATTATAGCAATCCGGACAATCCTTGCAATGCAAAGATTGCAATTTGGTAAATGACATTAGATTTCTCCAAATGATTCAGACTGTTAAAATACATCGAGAATATAATCCCCTTCAAACCTTGACGATTAATTTGAACTTAAAAAAAATATTTAGATGGATAACAGAGATTTTAAATTCAATTAATCAAAATTTAAATCAAGTATAAACTACGGTTATTAAAATCGTATAGAGCGAAATCATTTTTTTAGTGAATCGGGAAAAAAACGTCGAACACAAACAATCGTTGTTTCGTTGTTTTTTTTTTTTCGCTTTTGCTCTGTCACGGAGAAATATATGAAATTCACGAAATTCCTTCCAACAGTGATAAAAATTTTTGTGTGTAGCGAATGAGTCGCTGAAACAAAACAAAATTCCGTATTTTTTCATATTATATACCTCCCCCATATCAGTATACGTATGCAGATATATATGTACGGCTTATGTATCGGCTTCACTAACTTAAAATAGACATTTTTTATGTGATATAGCATAGAATCCTGTTCATACATGCATGTTTTTTATGAGATTTCTAATTTCGTCTTATTGAAATATTTTTAGAAACGTCTCTATACGTATTTATTTGATTCTACATAGACTTACCCTCATTTTTTGGTGCTGGTGGCTTTCTGGTAGCCCAGTTTGTCCGAATGCTACGACTCCCTAACCACTGTCCATTCATGGCAGCTATAGCGGTTTCTGCCTCCTAAAATAAAGAGAATATTGATTAACGTTTAAAACATACAAAGAACAAATGTAAAGTAGAAACATATATATCAATGTTTTAAATTGATAAAAGATGTATAAGCAGTGCATTGGGAAAGGCATTGTTGTTTGAGTTGAGTTGAGTTTGCAGGATAACATAAAGTTTGTGAATAATACACATTTTCGAAGATATCGGGGATTGTTTGCTTGTATTTTGCTAAATTCGTCCTTTTTCAATTGTTCTAACAAGTTCCGTAGGGAAGTTTAGAGTAGCTAATAAAATTTAAGCACTTCCTTGCTCTATTATTGTATTAAACTGTGACTGACGTGAGTTGTTTTTATTTGAGAGAGTAATTAAGATGGTGTAATTGAACTAACTTGATAATTAGATGCCTTGTTAAAATTCAAACTGTTTTAAATTTAGTTACAGTTAGTTAACTTAGTTTTTCTGCGTTAAATATGCAGTACGCTTATCTGTAATTTTCACGGTACATTAAACGGTAAGTGTACCTTTTTTTCTTACTGTGAAAGCAATTTGAAAATAAGATCGCTTTGGGAAATAGAAAGGAATTCTGTTTTCGTAATAACAACAACAGCAACAAGCCGCAAAATTTTCATCGATTGCTAGATCGCGATAAAAGCTACAATGAACTATATGGTTGTACGGTTAGTTCTTTTGGCCTTTTATATATATTTTTTTGCTTCTTCGTACTGGAGCATTTTCTCGAGGCAGTTCAGGAGCAATCAACCAAATAAGGTGCTCGTACTACAGCACGCCATACGTAAAAACACGGCCAAGGGACTTAAATAGTAAACACATACTAATATACTACGTTTACATTCCGCCTCAACTTTTATGACACCTGAATTATTTTTTTTCTCATATGGCATACCAAGCTATTAGGTTTTATGATATTCTACACCTTCTCCTTTACGTTTTCGTGCAACCGAGTAGGCATACAGCCATGACAACATTGAATTAAATTTTGAGAGAGAATAAGTCACCGAATCGACGAGAAACTCTATGTATGCATCGAAAACGAACACGAGTTAAATTTTAAACCATTTCAATCAATTACTTTACGTCATACTAAAGCAGTAACTACTTTATAAAATATGAAAACTCGCTCGCCGTTTTCAGTTTAATATTCTTGAAGTTGCTCAAAATTAGTTCAATGGCTGACGACTAAGAATGAAATTTATTATCTCCTTGTGCTGCTAGGTCGAACAAATTAATTGTAAATGCAACAGAAACAGCAGCATCGAGACTACAGGCGTAGAACTTGTTGAAACATCATGAATTTCGCGTTTTAATAAATGTTAGAAACGACCAGGGGGAATTCGAAAATGGGCCGTTTTATAAACAGAAATAAATCCATCTAGAGGAGTTGATTGAACGAAAGCTTCTTTTTCAGAGAGAGAAGAAGCAAAGTGACGCGAGTACGAAGGGAGGAAAAGCGATGTAGTTTCGACAAGTTAAAAGGACTGTAAAAACATCGTGTTTTAACGTTTTCTAACGGTCATTGTTTACAATACGATCTATCATGAATAATTGGGCTCCTGTTTTTAACCAAGAGCCAGTAAATGTCGAATGATGGATCGGCAAAACAACAGGAAGTGAATGAGAACATGTCAACATGTAAATATAGGAGGTCCGAATTTATTAAATACATTTCTATAATAATCATAATAATAATAATAATAACAATAATAAATAATAATAATAATAATAATAATGACATGTATTAGTTCTTTGTTGTTCAAATTAAAAATAATGTGATACAATGTAATACAATAAATAAATAAGCACCACACTGTTGCACATTAAAATTGCAATTAAAATAGTCCTGTAGACAATAGAAAGTATTTTCTAATGAGTGTCTTTTTATGACTTTAATTATCTGTTATTCAATATTTTTTTAATTTTGATCTACTTGTATAAGGTTGTTTCAGCATAGCATCCGCGGTTGGGCGTCTACTATACGTGTGATGTAATTCATAGCTCTTGAAAGAAAGTTTCATAATGTTTTCTGGCAAAAAGCCCATATTGGAAGAAATACACTTCCGTGACAGTAAGTATATCAGTATTTCTAAAAACGTTCCAGCAGGTGCCACGTTTTTTTTTTAAATTGTTTTTTATGTTTTTAAATTACGATTACGCGCCGCACATCAACACGGTTGTGCAAGAAAATAATTCCATATGTTAAATTGTACGTGTAGTAAGCACTGATACCCACACCAATACTCATTGTGTTGGAGATGACTCGTAGAGCAAAGTTGGCCAATTTATTTGACATATTAATTTTTAACACTATATCTGGCTTTATAAAAAATTAATCGTGATTTAGAAAGCGTTAGCAATTTTTACAAGAATCACATGCTTAAGATTAAAGTTCAAAAGTTCCTAAGGATGTAGAGTTGCATAGTGGGAGTATTAAAATCTTTGTATATTGTATATATTATTGTTGATAATTCTTTTAGGTACGGAGAACGATTGGTTTAGTATAGGCAAACGTTAAAGTTTATCTTCATAGGTTTGGTTTTGATTCTTCGTGTTATCTTCGTATAATTATGGTGCCGTAGCATATAACTTTTGTCTGGATTTTGCTGCGAAAATACGCATTCAAAAAGTACAAAATAGTAGCTTATGTTTCATTTTTGAAATCTGTAAATTTGACAGAATTACTCATAAGCTCCAATGCCGTGGCTTAATATGAATAGTCGTCGAAGGTTTATTTCACTAAATCTACATCACAAACTAATTTTGTAAAAGTCCAGCTTATTTAGTAGACGGACGTATGGAACTATGGTTCTAGCATATGATAGCGTGTGACCAATTTGTTTATTTATAAATATTATTTTTTTATTTATGTATATCTACGAGGGAATTCGATAATTACATGGCCTTGGCAAGAGATGGCGATACTAGAATCGAAATAACTCTATTTTTCGTAAAAGTAACCTTTAACAAGAGTTCTCCCTGAGTTTTCAGACAGATACGTCAGTTACTTTGTGAATAACAGCTACGCAAGTAAACAGCTTTTGTGATTTAACAACAATGGAAAAAATTGACTATTATAGATATAGACAGAGCAGTGATTAAATATTTGTTTTTGAAAATAAAACGAATTATGAGATAAGTGCAACCCAGTGAAGCTTATAGGGACTCTACACTTTCGTTATCGGCCATAAAATATTAGACAGCTGAATTTAAACGCGGCTGAATGAATATTTTTGATTAAGAACGTCCAGGTCGTCTAAATGAGGTCACCGCACCAAAAATTATTAAAAAATTCACGATACGGGAATGAATCATTGAAAGTTTAAAGGCGTGAGATTGCCGAGGCTGTGCGCATCCCAACTGACCGGCTGCATTTCATTTAAACAATTTATTTGCCGCGATTGCTACCGATTGATCAAAAATACGCACGCCTGTCAACTTCAAAGGAATGTTTGGCGATGTTAAAGTGCAATCCGAATGATTTTTGTCGTCGATTCATAACTGTTGGCGAAACATGGAAACGGGAGGGTTTTCATGGCCAACTGGCGCCAAAGAAGGCCAAAGCCACTTTATCGGCCAATAAGATTATTTTCACAGTGTTTTGGGAAGTACACGTTGATTACTTGGAAAATGCCAACTTTTTGGATCGCTTCAACGATGCTGTGAAAGAAAAACGTCCGCATTTGGCGAAGAAAAGAATTGTGTTTCATCAAGACAATGCACGTGCACACACTTGTATAGTTGCCATGGAAAAATTCCATGAGTTAGGATACGAATTGCTTCCGCACACACCATATTCGCCATGTTTAGTCGTCAGCCATTATTTCTTATTTCCGTAATATGAAAAAATTGCTCGGCGGGAAAAGATTTTACTCGAACATTGAAGTGATTGCAGAAACAAACGCCTATCCTGCAAGGTCTTTTTAGATACTATACAAGAGATAGAAAAACGTTGGAGTAAAGTGTATCGACCTTAAACGGGACTATGTTCAAAAATAACATGGATTTTACGTATAGAAATGCCAAGGTCGGGCGCTTATCGAACCTCCCCCGTATCACTGCCAAAATAAAGACTTATTATTATTATTGTTAGTATTTCTTGAAGTCGCACAGATTATGGTGATGTTCAATTAAAAACTTAATCTTGAAGGTACACACATTTACGTACTAATAATAATCATTCAAAGTTTCCACACAATGATTAATTTCCACTAGATAAAGACCGGATATACGCATCTCTAAACAGAAGCTATTATGTCTATTTAGTTGAAATTCAGAATTAGCCTTTCATCCACACGTTAGATAACAAGTGTTCTATGCAGAAACTATCAACAAGTAGGTCATGCAAGTTGTTGAATATGCATTATTAGATAAATACGGATGCGGGCCAGCTGTTATGCGGCTAGCTAGAAAGAGAAAATAAAAGATCAAACGACAGAATTGCAGGTAACTCGTATTAGACAAGCGAGGAAAGTAGCTATGTACGATTTGAAATGTTTTGATTGCAAAGTAAATATAAAACAAATGCTTTGCTAGAAGCTTATACTACACTGCAATACGTAAACGTCGCATACCACCCCCAATGGAAGGGGGACAAAAGGGTAAAGGAAGTTGGCAATCGATTTCTGCGGAAGCTCTATTCCATAGATGTTCTAATTAATCAAGAATAATAACTATGTTATGTACGTTTACTAATACACTACGGCATATTATAAAGGGAGATATAGATGCCAATATAAGGGTTGAAACAATGTGGAAGAATATTTTTTAATAATATCATAAATCAACCCTCAAAACTTTTTATTGGTACTCTATATTTTTATTAAATAAGCGTGCCCATCTACCGTATTAATGTATGCCGCGTCATGGATTGCTTGTTTTTATAGAATATAATGCTGTACACATTTGAAAAACAAAACAAGCGAAAAGCCACATGTACACGCATCGGTGGAATGAAAAAAGCGTGAGCTTTCGCCTGCTTTAATGTCTAGCGCATTGCACCATTAGAAGGCTGTTTAATCGTAAATACATTTCATACGCTTTATATTCCTCTTACTGTTATACAGTGCCGTACAAGATTCATTTACTTTTTAGCGTTTTAGAAAGAGAAAGTTAGTGTATGTAATCAACAGCGAAATATTTTTTTTACAGCCTTGCTTGTTTTATTTTTATATATAAGTCAAGTTACCGTAGACAATATTATTTTCCACATCTGTACACATATCGATGTTTTAGCAGTTTGACCTTCACAACCGCCGTGTAGATATTTTTATTTCCCATATAGAAATAGTAAATATTGGTATTTGAAATTTATCACATTTATATTGTTTCTAAATCAATCATGAGGATAATTAACTTTTCTGTTGATTTTGTATTATTTTCCCGTATAATTAAGTTGAGACATAATTTCAATGAAATTTTATCACAGTCTTGCCTAATACATATATTAGCTAATAAAGCGTACAAAACACACAAAAAGATGCTGTAGATCCTCAAGGAATTTACAAAGTATTGCTAACTTCACTATTCTGAAAATTACGCGAGTATTATAAAAATGCAACTCAAAAATTCATTTCACCCCAATTGACGGTACCTTTTAAGTATTGTTTTTCAAAATATTCGCCATTGAGATTTATACGCTCTTGCATGTGTTCGAACTAATTTTCGAATTTTTTTTTTCAATTCCAAGAGGAATGTCCTTTGAATTGTCCTTTGAATAATCAATTGCTTGATGTGCTGTGTGAGTTGGCATTGCCGCAGTAGAGGATGATAGGACATTGCCGATTGTTCTACCTGATTTCATCGATGATTTCTGGCAAAGAAATTGTTGCTTACCATTCAAGCAGATCTTTTTCATAAGTGTTATGCCTAAGGATGCCTCTATCTTACGGTCACATGCCGATCCTTCTCGCACAACATCGATGTTTTTGGAAAATCAACCGATTTTGGTCAATCTTTATGAAATTTATTATTATGGAAGCACGACGATCATCGCACAATTTTGCAACCCAGTTGTAAACCGTCTTTTCTGATGGTGCTTCATTACAAAAAGTTAAATGAAGGTATTCGAGGCAGTGTTGTTGTGTTCGGTCGGGACCTTCATGTGAAATTTTTATTTTTTCACAAAAAAGTACTTCAATGATTTTTGTGCTGCCACTGCTTCAACAATAACTATTAAAGAAACAACGGTATTTCGTAAAAATCTTAAATTATGTCAATTATCCCAAAAACAAGGCAACATGAAAGTTGACATGAATTGAAGAGAGGCATCCAAAAATGTAATAATGTGTAGGATGTTCTATGGAAAAAATTCAGAGAATGAATTGTTTTCCAACTAAGCAATAGGTAAACACGCTGTATATAAGATTTTATTTCCTCTTAGTTCAAAAAAATTAGAACTAATATGTCCTGTACTTTAATTACTTAATGTAAGTGTGTAAAAAAATTTATAGCAGACGCAAAACACTTTTCCATGATTACCTTTTGTATGTAATACAAATAATACGATATACAACAGAAAATACTTGCTTTTTACCTAACGATATTACTCGCACACATAGAAAGGAACCTTCTCCATTGTATATGAGTAAAAAAATTGTATGGGATGGGCCATCCCTTTAACATAATTAGTTATATTTGCATGATAATACTTTTAATTTGTCTAATAGTGTCCCCGTTACAAAGGCACGAGTAGTCTGCTTATCATCAAGTAATAATACCGGCCTACGTTGTGTGGTAACAATAAGGGGAGGACAAAATTCATGCTTCAATTACCAGGACGTCATGATGTATTCCGTTTCAGGAAATTGTTCGACATATTAGCGAATAGATGTATGGGTTTGATTGATAATAACACGTGCTTTTGTGTTCTAAAAGTTCGATTGGAATCTCAACGTAATTACCAACTAGTTCTGTTGGTTGTATTATTGTCAAGGTTCGTTTGAAAATCCCTAGTTACCAGAACGTATAGCTTGTCGTGATCATTATTTGCCAAACTGTTTGCAGAGCAGGAGTTCCCAACAGACCGGTCTTTTAGGGGTCGATCAGTCTATAAAAATGGTCAATGATGACCAAGGAGTCGATGCTCTCGCGATTGACCGGCATTGAACGTTACAGTATGTGTTGACTAACAAGGGGCGATCAAGAACCAGGAATTTCAAAAAATCATGAAACTTTGGGAGCATGTGGATCATATATAGGTATGTGCTATGCATTTTTTTTGTGCGAAAAAAAAATGCGGATGAAATCAATTTTTGAATATTGGAAATTTTTTATTCTGCTTATGGGCGTAACTAGCTAACGATAAGAGGTAGAGAAAAAGTTTTAAGACAAAAATTGTTTGGTTGAACGAGTTTAGTTACGCAGTGAAGAAAAAAAAGTTAAATATATCAACATTTTTATATATATTTTTTTATCAAAAGTGGAGAGTTTAAACAATGTCAAGCTTAATAATTTTCGTGAAATCAACGAAACCGATTTACACGACCCAGCAAAAGTTTCGCAAACTTTCATCTATGAAGCAATTGTACAGCTAAATGTTGAAGTAATGTTATGACATAGCAACGATTTATTCCTACTTATATTATCTCGTACTGTTATTAATTCTTTTATTTTTTTTAGGTGAGAACAAGCAATAAATAGGAAAATAGGAATTTCTCAATTCCTATATAATAGTTGAAAAACATAGATTTAACTAACCGCTTCTTTTCTACGTTTTTGTGCATATTCTTATCTGCAAGTTATTTACATGCAATTATGTATACTATATTTATAATGTATGCGGTATATTGTAGAGAAAAATATAAGGAGTAGGTGAAGAAAACCATTATTTTAAAAGGGAAGACCAGAAGAAAAATATAGCCTCGTTTGTTCAATCAAGTAAATAGGGGGGTGGACTTTGATGTACTATCAGGATGACGTTTAATTATTCCAAACATGTTAACAAAAGTATTTGCAAGAAAAAGTAGAATAAGGTCACGTAAGTGACCATTTCAGTACTCGGATCTATGATATATAATGAGCACGAGGATTATTTAAATAAAATGAAAGCTGAATGACGAAGAAATTTGTGTGCTTCATTACCAAGACGAACTTTTTAACTTTTACATACTTATTTGACTTCTTTAATATATGATCGCAAAAATACACATCCAAATGGTCGACTACAACTCGTATAGCGAAGGGAATCCCGTCAAACCAAACTAGAGATTTAGAAACATGCTAGTTTATATTTACACGTTATATGCATATCTCATTTCAACGGAATAGCTCGTCGACCAGTTAGAAAGTTGTTGGACCCTTCTTAGAATTGTAAGTGGTCACACCTCACACGCGGCTTTCGCATTGAGGAAATAGGTTGACAATGATTCTCCAACCCTGTCAGGTTATTTCGCTTTCGCAACCCAAAGATGTTTACAACTTAGATAATATTTACGTTGAAATTTGCACGTAAATATAAGTCCGAGGTCCGTATCAACGCCGTAGTATCCTAACGCTTGTCTATTCAATATTATAAAGGATGCAAAAAGCAATTTATTTGTATGGGCACCTTTTTTCAAAAGATAGAAAGAGAGCGAGAGAGAGAATTGTGTTGTCAACACTTTATTGTTGTTTCTATCTCGATATGACGAGAATCGAAATTGAAAGATTATCTTCGAGATTCACAACGTTATTGAAAATTCTACATTTGAGACAAAAGGAATGGCCCTTATATAACTTTCTACTAGTTAGGGTATACTTTAAACAGTGCGAATAGTATACCAATTTGAACACAGATATCTGACACTGTTTTTAGTGACGTGAACCGATACCTTTTAGCGAGTGTTTAGACGAGACCGTGGGCATGAGCCTTTCTCCTCATTATAATGTCCTCGAAAGCTCCTTTGAAGTACAAATTGTTCGACTATGAGAGGGTGCCGTTATCCTCTTAGATCGCAAAGTTTTGCTAACTTGTTTTAAAATTAAATGTTTTATCTGCTACGGTCAATTCAAAATAGGAAGACGTCGATTTTGGTTAGATAGTGCTGTTAAAATCCCGCATGGCAGACAAACTTCCTGTTTGTTACAGGAAAATTCAATGCACAAAACGTTTCCTCAAACTAAAATTGGATTTACAACCTTCCATATATAGTATTTGTTACAATCTATACGGTTTAATTGAACTATTTACAGCTCTAATATCCATAAAATGTCCGAATTACTAGGATTATGTTCCCTATAATTATCTTTAGCTTCCAAACTTTTTATTATTATGATGGCTATTACTACAATCGTTAAAAAAAAAGGATGCAGAGGAGTATGCGGACAAGCTGGACTCTATATTTATAGAATAAAACATATAAAATAAGGAAACAAGCCTCGAATATGGTTACTGCACTTCATATTTTTATTATACATAAAATCGCACAAACGAAATAATTAATCAAACAAAGAAAAAACGGCGAAAAACATGTTCCTTACATGTCTTCTATTTGTAGCCTCTCCAATATGTTTAAAACTAGAGATAATTCATACTGGACACTTTAATTTAATTTAAAAAAATATTTAAATGTTAAATCGTATTTACAAGTATCCTCTTCTTTTGAAATTATAAAATTGCGCTTATTGTAATTAATACCAAATTTTTAAAAATTTTAAAAACACTAGAAACGTCTTTTTTTTTTAAAGCACCGTGTCAACATTGAAAGTAAATGAGATAATTACAGTTAAAAGCAAATCCTGCAGCACTTGGGTATTGTTACTTTAGGGAAGAATAAACAAAAGGTTCTAAGCATTAGGTTTTTAAACTATCGATTCTATTTGTACTCAAATAGAATAATAAGAATATAATATAATAATAAGAATAGAAATAGATACTATTTGTAGTCAAAGGCGACCCTTGCACTTGGGAATTGCATGCAAATAGTTTTTGATGTAAATATAGTTCGGTTACCATGGCAACGTAAGAAAAACATACTGACATTGACGATCTTACACTATTGACTGAAAATGTCGAGCCTAAATGGAGACGAGTTCAATGATAGGTATAATTTATGTATTTAAATGCGTTTTAATAAGTTTATATATTTAGTTAAAAAAAATTTAAGAGATACTGGAAACATTCATTCTATTCACGCAAGAATAAAAAAAGCAAGTATATCTTCTTAGCAAAGAAAAATAAGAGAAACAATATTTTAATAAAAGTTCATAGAACCGCACTCTACTAATTTAACCGGCCTTAGCTTCCTGTAACTCATATTACTTTTATGTATTTTTGCTTTAAGTTCTTCTCGTCGACATCGTCCGTTACTATTATAATTTCTTCCCCGTATACAAGGTGAAGTGAATTTTTCATTTGTATTACAATATTAGCTAGGCGCTAAATAAGAAATTGTTTTGATAGTAATTGTAGAATTTTGTGCTTGTTTCTTTGAAAACGACTTTGCACAAAGATAGGAATTTCGGATAAAATAAGAATAGTATTAATTAAAAATTATGTATAACAATATAACTCCCTCTTTGTACTATATATATATGAGTCGCGCGGAAATTCTGCCAAATCTGTTAAAAAAATACTTTATCAAACATTTAAATATATTTTTAATAAAATATTTTCAATTATAAATATAAATCCCCCAATCCGATAGAATAGTAAAAAATATTTAAATACGATAAACACACATATCGATTACTTTTGCTTCAAAGTATCGATATGTGTGTTTCATATATATTTGCTTGAATCGTTTCATTCCTAATCGCAACCACCAAAGTGGTATTAATAGATTCACTTATTTTTGGAGGCGTTATGGAATCCGGCGACACACTTCCCTAAAGAAAGGCGAAGCGCAGATTAGGATGAGATGAGTCAGCGCTGGGATGTACTAATTACTATGATGCTTGAATTACATATGGTCTCATTATAAACCCATGCACGTTCCATAATCTTTTCGCCTTCTAAAATATGTCGATAGGTTTAATTAAATTTATGTAAATTATACAGGGTGACTATATTTCTAATTATGGTTGTCCTGGGGGTAACAGCGTTCTGCTTATCCTATCAAGCAAGGATATAATATGCCTAGCACAGCAAGCCATCTTGGCACGATGAAATTATGTAAAGCTTTGCTGAGATAAGTTTACGGATGAGTGAGAATGGCAGGGGTAAATATTTTGTTAAAACATATGAATGAACATTACAACCTATATATCATCCAAAATGAAAAAAAATAGAAGTGAAATTCCCCGAATTTTGTATAATAATAATCTTCCAAGGGTCGTTTTCATTTTTAATGCATGTTTTACTACCCTTTGTGTATATACGCACCGCCAGATAACACAACGCCAGCTCCCCATACCCCATTCACGCACAAGGATATATCTGTAAATTGTAAAAATGGTAGATAATTCCAAAGGTGGGTAAAAGGAGAGAGGCCTTAGAATTTATAGTGTGGTTTAATAGATTATTATGCTGTTATATTTATAGCCGGAGAATGTATGGTGGTGCGATGTTTATTTATGCCCTTTTGCGGTAGCAATTTGTTTCCTAATATTTTATAGGTGCACTTATTTGGGATATAATAAATATTTTAGCGGGCCTAAAACAAGTAATGAAGTTGTAAGATACCTAAATGCGTGATAAAAACATAAAAATAGTTGTAACAAAAGGATAATTTATTTCACGATCACAAATATAATATACTCCTCAAAGACAGGTTTATACACGGAATAAGTTACTGCTAATGGAATCTGGAAATTCGTCAGGGATATTAAGAGATACAAGCGGCGCATTCGGATTCGAAAACTGTGGATGCGTAAAAGATACATCTATCAAAGTAATTGCTTACTAATGAACAAAATAAGCTATAATTGCTTTTCGAATATATGAACGTAATCGAAAAATTGCTAATAAACTAGCTGCAGTTACAAATCAAATATTTGTTCGATATTAACTTAATGTAAATATAACAAAATTAAATTGGTTCTGTTATTAATTATTGGCAAATTATCTATTATTAATCCTGATATTTCATTGGTCAGTAAATACTTAATTACACGTAAAAAAATCGGATTTCCTCCCTATATATCACCAAATTAGAATACTCGAACATTTTATTTTTATATATATTTTGAAAAATTTGTTAACGGAGAGGAACTGGTAGTAATAAAGTATACGATATATCCCTTTCTATCAGCCTCGTCCCCCATCTGGTGACTAAATTGAATATATTCCGTATTTCGATTCAATTAAAAGTGAAATGCGCATGGGCGTTAGAACTTATTCGAAATTCGACTTGTAATGAGTGAATTTAGTATCAATTCCATTGGACACAAATACCGGGCACCCTCTCACCCACAACAGCCCCCTGATAAAACCCTCTTCCGTCCCCCCAAACAACGGAACGATAACGGAGCAATCCAATAGACTGGGTTAATGGGGTTTGTCACTTTAATATTGTGTACAGATTGAGCGCCCTTAATGTTAGGGGATGAAAAGAAAAAAGAAGACCAATTACATAGATTTTTTTTCTGTTATTCAAGGAGGAATGTTTACTCTTTTTTTCGGGTAATAAAAATATCGCTCCCTTTTAATTTATCGTTTTAAAAAGGTGGAAAGGAACGCTGTGAGATACATTGGCCACTTTTTAATTGGGAAACTGTATTTCTCCCTTCCTGACAGGGTAACTAAAAGGGTGAGGTAGACAATAGCTATTTTTAAAAATAGATTCACCAGTACCTTTATAGGTTTTCGTGACTATATTTACTCTTCATAATGAAACCACACCCTCTTAGCGTACGTTTGGGAAATCATAACACCTTCTATAATTGTTTTTTTTTTCGCACAACGCTTTATATATATTTTAATTTAACTTTGCGACATTGGAGAGAAAACATACTGCTTCATCTTTGTGCTACGGGAGGGGTAAATCCCGTTTGAATTTTTGATGTTTACGACGGAAGTTTAAGCGCAGGCGAATTAAATTTTTAATGCGTTAAAAACAAAATATTTACATCTAAAAAAAAACGCCAACTTACCGCTTTTTTAATGAAGGATACGAAGCCATACCCTTTAGATTTGAGAGTCTGTGGATCTCTAACGACCCTGCAGTCCCTGCAACAAAAAGAAATAACACGATTAGGGTTTTTTCCGAGGTACAATTAGTGTAAATGCGTTAAAGTCAATACAATGACTATTGCTTACAGTAGTGTACACTGGTACGCTATTCTGCACACTGGATGTTCTCATTAATCATTGAAACTGACTTGTAGTTATTTGCGTACTTAGATGTAGCTGGTTGCGTTGGTCAAGGAGCATTTAATAGATAAAGTAGTGAAGTTTATACAAGCAGATAATTTACAAATACGAGGGGAAAGTAAATTAGTAAATTTTGATAAATTATGTCGGAGAATACGTTCGAGGGTATTAGCTAATTAAAATGAGTATTATCTTTTTGCAAGCTTCACGACAGAACACCCTAATAGATATTTAACTTAAACTATAAAAACTCGTATTTCCCCGTCGAATTTCAAAATTAACTTAACTTAGATCCGTTCCCGATGGACAATAAAAAAGACATTTAGAAAGTTCACGTGCTATTATAAATACGGCATTTTAATAACTCAAATATCCAACGACACCTCCTACAGATATTTAAGAGGGCTGCCCCAAAACGAATAATAATTACCGCGATATGATAAGGGAAACTTAGGTAACTTATGGTTTTTTCGAATAAGATCGGCGCCTCCGCCAAAATTACAAATCGCAGACATTCCGAGAGGCGCCCTGTATTAAACGCCATTTATGTTTATTTATGTAAAATAACACAAATCGAATAAGCAGGTGAACTTCTCACATATTTCCAGTGCTATTATCCCGCGGTTTACCCTCCCAAACGTTCACACAACTTAGACGGACGGAAATGTGCAAAATTTGTGTGAATTTACATTCACAGGACACACCTATTTCATGTTATATATTCCTCAATAGCCGCAAGCCTGGTCAACAGGCCATCTAGCCGCAAACGAGAAACTGGTTTTCGACGGGTTTATCGAGGACTTTACATTCCGAAAACTATTGCGTCACAACAATGTCATCGTGAAGAAGAAATATATACATATGAAACGTGTATAGTTTTCCAGCAAATCAATATTTCGGATTTAATTTTTTTTAAGTGTATTATTGCCTAGTTCTTGTAGGAATAGCAATCCAATAAATTTTTCACTATGTTTTCAGTTTGTTGCACCAACCGCGAAAAAAATCCAGGTTTAAACCCGTCCAAAAACAGACTAAATAAATCATAACATTGCCTGCTCATATTATCCCTAGCATTAAAAAACGAAAAAGATTTATTGTTACGCTAAAGCATTTTCTCTGTCTCGTTGTATAACCTGTTATTATGTAGTAGATATTAAATTGAAAAATTAAACTGGGATGATTTCTTGCTTTGGTACAGGTACGCAAGAATTCTTCAAAGACTAAATGATAGTAGGGAAGTTTCAGTGAATATAATTAAATTACATATATTTTCCGCCGTATAATTACTACGAATTGGAGTACGATGAATATTGATTTCCTAAATTGAATTTCAAATTCTCATGTTGTCTGTGTTATGTATAAATACAATTGTTTTAGAGCTGCGTTCGACGTTGTGAGTTTTTTTTTTCAACGTAGTTGAATACACAAAAATAATAGGCTAATATTCAAAAAATCAACACGTTATACGCAGACTGTGCTACATACAACCCCACTACTACTCAATAGGTGCCTATTATTAATGTAAATTTAATTTTCAGTTACTCACAATTTACTAGGACTCAAAGCGGTACAGTTATTTGAATGAAATAACAATTTGACATATTTAATTCTAAAACATCCCGGATCTTATTCAAAATTCACTGTCGTATAAAATATAGATTTTTATAACGACATTCAATTGTTTGTTTTGCCTTATTCAATAATTCTTCCTTAATCCCTCCTACTTTCGTAAAGTGTAGAAACTTAATGCCACGTTATTTGGCAACGTGCCAGAAATTCCAAGGCCTGCTAAGTGACTGCAACTCGTTTAATAAACAAAGGATTTCCGAAAATTATTCCCTCCCCCCTGCCGTTTTACTTTTTCTTCACGCTTCCTAATTTACTAATTTCAGCAGTAAATAAATTTCTATCTTGTGTTGTTCCGTCTTTTATTTTGTTTACCTGGAAAAATCTGACAAAACCTTTTGGATGTATATACATGAAAATTTATGCGTACGCATCAATTTTACTATTTGAAATTTGTAACTTAGTAATATTTCAAGCAATTTATAGATTATACCGCCAGATAGCTACCTGTTAAAACACGCGTTCCGTGGATAATAAATTTTAATATTTTTGGCGGTTGCTAGCACGTATTTAATGTTTTATTTTATGACCGCGTATTCCTATAGCAGCAGCGGAATGAACGTTTTTTTTAAAACAATGTAAACGAATGGCTATACACGAAATTTATTAGTGATTACCTTTATTTTTATTTATGACGTTTTATTGATCCAGGAAGCAAATATGTATTAAGGGGTAATTTCTCCGAGATACTTTTATATATATTTAACGGTGTAGCATTGTCGAAAACTTTTACGAACTCGCTATCAGAGTATCCTCAACTCAAACAAACAAAAACATTTTTTCTCTTAACTCGGACACTTATTTTTTGTTCTCAAAAAGTTATTTCCAACCGCAGTTTACCTAACGTTTAACCTAATTGTTTTTTATTGTATTTATTGACTCAGCTTCTCTAACAGCAGCGCGATATTTAGGATTGGCACGTGATTACATTTTATATAGTGTTAGATGTACTTATATATTACATTCGCAAAAAGATGCAAAGTGTTAGAAAGAAGATTTTTTATTTTTCATCATTTTTTAATATGTGCATGATAATAATAATACAAAAACCCAGGGAAAAATCGGGTATACGGTCTCTTTCTGAGTGGATTTGATAAAACTCTATTTTTCTTTAAGTCAATATTTCGTTCTTTGCTCTGAACTTAATCTGGAGTTACTGTAATGTATAAGGAAGGTCAAATGTGATAAAATTATGGTATACATTCTTAAATTACTTACAAACAACAGCAGAACAACAATTAGAAAAATGTAAATTTTATAAAATTACATTTTAAAATAGACGACAAACTAAGTCTATAATAAAGATAACACACAACAGACACAGTGAATTTTAATACTGATACCGACCAATTAAGTAATACTTATTGTAATATTTTGAAATTTCATAAATAGTCAATTTTTAAGAACAAACCTCTATGTTACAAGTTTTCATTTTCATGTATTTTCAATCTGTAAACATAAAATCTTTTTTGCTAGAATGTACATCTTCTTATTTACATCTCTCGTATATTGTAAAATCAGTTTGCATTATTTTTATTATGGAGTTAGTTTGTGGTCTTAGACATATTTTAAAATTTATAAAATTTTAATTTTATTAATTATTGTTTCGTTCCAATGCTTAACGATTCGAGTCAAAATAGAGTTTCATTAAATTCATCCAAAGACAGACCGCAAACCTAGTTTTCCAAATTCGTTATTTCTATTTCTGAATAATAATAATAAAAACCAGAGGAGAAATCCTCGACCGTACATACGAGGGTGAGAAGTAACATCAGAAATTAAAAAAAAAACAAAGATGGTAACAACAACAAACACAATCAATAAAATAAAGAAAACCGTATTAATTATATTTATAAAAATAAATATAAATGGAGGATGATAATATTAAATGAAACAACTAAACTTCTAGAGTAACAAAAAATTGAATAAAACCGAAGAGAAAAAATCAAAAACTCTAAACAAATTATTTCAATAAAGATAGTACTAAATATAAGAATTGATACGAATCACACTTTTATGGAATCGACCCTGAAGAGCGTGTTAAAAAAAAGTACACCTGCGTATAGCAATTGGGAATATAATCATCACATTACACAACTAAATCCAATTCCGTTAAATTTGAGCGTATCTAAAATTAATTACAGAATAATAGATAGAAGGGAAATGGAGTAAACTACTCCATTATCTAAATTTGACATTAACCCAAAAATTACAATTACAAAATCGATTCCCATTTAAGAGACACCAATGCCAAGGGTTAAACTTGTTTGCAGGCCGCACAAATCTACGATTTAATCAGAGGGGTTTCATCCCTTAACCTATATTAATTAATTTTAAATGTATCTTAGAATATATCCCCAGTTAATAATTACCTTAAGAATGGGTCATGATTTGTTCCGGATTTATATTGTAACATTTTGTAGTGTAGTGGTAAAGCTGTTCCGTGATGTGGTAAGCTGAAGTGGAGGGAATATATATATATATATAATATACGTACGTGTATGTATAAATGTAGATGGTATACAGCTTTTTACACGCGTATCTCGTAAAATCCCTTAAATTATAGTAAGGACAGTAATAGTAATAAAACAAGAGATCTAGTAATGAATTTCCAGAAATGTGCTAACTTTGAAGAGATGGAATCCTAGCAGGGTTGAAATTTCGAGTATACAGCGGTGACGGGTGAGCTATTAATTTGTATTTTCGAAATTAAACATGCCTGGGAATCTTTGTTACACTATTTAGAAATATCCATTTCATGTCTCTGCGCTAGTAAAAGGTCGTCCTTACGCTAAAATTGTACAATAGCCTTTCACCAGCAGAGCTATGGAACTGATACGTATGCGGCAATCATCAAGAAACAAAGTCTTATGTTTGTCGAAAAATATGTTATTATTATGAACTCTTTCCAGTTACTGGACGGCCCGAAGAAAACATGCTAGAAGGATCCAATCGAAATCTTAGTTCGACAGTTTGATGACTTTATGGGTAAAATGCGCTTCTTATTATATTTTTTTGCTTAAATTATATATACTGGACTAAAAGAGCAATTTTTAATGTAAAATTAATTATAGTAAATTTTTTACAAATCGAGCCTTCATTTTTTAATTTTCAATTTATCTATAGGAGCTTCATTATAATTAAATGTTTCTAGGGGAAAACGGATTAGTACAATCAGAGACGTGTCGCGCAATTACGCAGATTATGGAATAACACAAGGGCGCCAAAACATGAAGGGCGCTTTTTTCGTAAGAAACCGAGGTGCAATGAAGTTTCTGAAAATGATATTTATTATACGGAGCTTACATACATACGTAGAGTTCTTGTTCCTCAATCCTAAAACTATCACTTTTCTAATTTTTGTTTTTGACCGATTTTATTACCATTTTTTATCATCTTTATTAAAAATTCAAATTCAGCTGTTTCCGTAGCAACGAATACAGATTTCTCTTCATTATAATCTTGAGACTGTAATGATTTTATTATAGTTTTTGGCCGATAAAATTCGCCATTATAATACTGAAATAAATAACTATAATCGGCTGATTATAGTATGCTAGCTCATAAAATTGCTTTTTTTTAAAGATAATTTGAAAAGCAATTATTAAACAATTTACTAATTATAATCTTTTCGAGCAAGGAGATGCAAAAAGAGCCTAATACCCCTGAGTAAAACTGATATTTGTAATCCTAAGACTACTATCTTTCATACTTTTTGAGCTGACTCCTAAGAAATGTGAAAAAAAAACGTTTTGAAGTTGATCTCGCTTTCTGAGAGGTCCGAAGCCTGTTCAAATACTTTCTGGGAGTTTTCAGATCGAAATTCGAGCTGATGAATCCGCTCAAAAATGAGTCTTTCAATTTTGACATCTGTCCAGCTTAATGTGATTTATAGGAAGCTCAATTGCGTATTTCTAGAGAAAAATAGACAAGTGGAGTTCACTGGAAAAACTATACCATCAATTTTAATTTTTATGCAGCATTATAAGAAAGGTGACAGAATTTGAGAAATGTTGCGGAAATTTTGAACCACTCTAGCTGCCAAATAGTAGGAGGTAGAAGATCTAGAGGTATTTAAGAACATTTTTGAATTTTTTTCTTATTTAAATATCGGTTTTAAGATTTCTCTATCGATTAGTAAACAATATTAGTGAAAAAAATGTCTGAAAAATGCGAGCATGTGATATCGTGCAACAAAATTCAACAAAGTTCTGATTAGTATCTAAATACCCAATAATTGTATTGTATTGCACGATTTTGAAAGCGTTTGTGTAGCCGCCGAATATATTAACCATTCTAAATGAACCAATTCAGCTTTAAAACAATGAATTCAGTTCAATCACAAACACTATTAGTCCCTGTAATGTATTGCAAATCCGATCGAATAACTTTAAACTATTATTGTACCGGGTAAAAACTATGTTATTAATGAGGATTAATGGCAAAGTGATCAGAGTGGAACCTTGCTTGACAATAAATGCATGAAATCATGAGAGGGTTTAGGGAATTACTTTGCATTAAATCTCATAATATCCTTGATTACAACGAAAATAACGCGATTTAAAACATATACGACAAGAACATAATATGAATGATTAAATTAAAGATATTAATTATTTATTACCAAATATAAAGGAAGTTCGCTACCGGTGAAGACTTGGTAAGAATAATTTGAGTGTTCATGTTCTATAATACATAAGTAATATCTGGTTTGCATTCTAAATGGGTGTATATACACATATATATGTATAACTAATAGGATCTCATGTAGGGTTTCAGAATAAATAAAATCAATAACTGAAAGAGCCACGTAAACCCCAACAGTACATAATATTTTTATGATATTAGCTTAGTTCCAGTGTAATTCTCTGTAATATAATTATTTCATATGTTTTCATATTACATATACTAATAGCACTGTTATAATTTTAACCGTATCAATATCAGACAAAATTATTTTAAGGAAATAAAAGCTGGCTTTCCGTCTGACCCCCTTTTTTTCTGAATATATTCCTCTTGCAGAAACCATTAGAACCTAATAAATATGAAGGTTACAAGTAGGGTAAAATGAAGAATACAAAAATATGAAAAGAACAAGGACAGATAAAAGGCACCCAAGTTGTTTATTATACAGCCGTTGCTAAAGACGTAAATGTGCTTTTCTCTGTAGATAAATTATAACTGGTGAAAACATTTTGTTGCCTTGCCACTAATGGAATAATCCTTAAATTTTATTCCGCGAAAAAAAAGTTCACATTTTGCGTAATACAGAGCTCTAGCCAGCTCATCCAATCATTAATATGTATCACTTGTAGTATTGAATATTTCTTAGATAAATATTTTTGTTTGGATTTATTTATCGAAAATTGTGTACATTCTCAAAACTTAATTAGTAAAAGTAATTAATTGCTTCAAATAAAAGTTTTAACTCTAACATGAACATGCGTTTTCGGTAACTGAACCTCATTGTTTAATAGATCTAATTTCCATGGCAAATTGAAGTTAATCTATCACCATTCGATGCATATACGTTATTAATAATAACATACGATCGATATTATTAATATAACCTGCAAAGTTTAAACGCGTCATAAATTTATATTAAAATATCGAAATAGCTGAAGCATTAATCTTGAATACAACCATATGTAAACTTTGACGTGTATGTTTGACATATGCAGATTATAACGTTGGATAGTGTAGAGGGAAGAAGCTAGGGGTGGCATGGGAGGGTTGAAATTAGATGACGCCAAAATTATGAAATATTCAAGCAACGTAACTGTTTTATCATAATTTAACAGATATTTCGAGAGATAGAAACGCCTACAATGATAATCCAGAACGAGTAACGTTAGTGCTTTTACATTTGTAAAGTAGCTTATGCTATAACACCCGTAAAAAGTGCTGCATTATTCAACAAAACATGCCGATATAGAGGATAACAAAAATGTTCTTTAATAATGTTGGCAGGAACATGAATTATAGTTCCCTGCTGTTGTGTCAGATGACATTAGCGATGCATATTGACAGTTCCGTGGAATAAATCACGTGTGTACTGTTTTGGGGTGCTGTTTTAGCACGAGAGAATTATTTTTGAAAATCTAACATCGATAGATTTACCTTAAATCCAAAATAATGTTGTTACGCATCGATGTGCTTGTTTATTGTGTTTTTTCTCATCGTGTACATTTTTTTATACTTTCTATCGAACCGTACGATAAAGCAAAAGTGCAATACGAAAGCTAAATCGAAAGCAATAATAAATAAAATTAAGTCACAATAATAAATAAATATACAAAAGTAATTTCGCTTTTATGAAAAAATATACGCTATTACTCTGGATTTAAAAAGTTGAGGGAAGAGAATGACAGTAGTAAATAGTTATTTGTTCAGCAACCACATACATACAATGTTTTTAGTAGCTTTTTCGTTTTACAGCACAATTACTCTGCAAGATGAACGCTTTAGAACAACTCTCAGGATAATATAAAGATGGAATAATTTGGTCTCTTTAATTCGGAGGTCGTATGTGCTAATTTTTAAAAATAGAACCCAAGTTCTATTTTATCTTTAAATCATTAAAAAGAGTGGTTGCTTTCGTTTTTTTCTCATCCTTTTCCAAACTCTAATAATCCTTAACTTAATTAAATCATAACAATGAATGGATGAAGTCAAAGTAAAAGGAAAGTAGTACACCATTCTTTAGGTAATTATATTAAATTAAAAGGAAAACTTTGGGGGCGTTAGGGGTCAGCTCCGGTCTTCTTCAACAATCGTGTATAGCCGAAAGCTATAAAAGAAGAAACAGAAAATGTAAAGCTCTAACCGAAATGATATAAAATAATAACTATTTCCACGGTTTGATACAAGAATTGATTTATATGCTGCTGCGGTGTGCTGGTAAAGTACAACTGCGCGAAGGAGCATATTTGAGCGATATACAAAAACGTGATTTAGCACCTAATCCACTTTCTTACAATCGTACGAAATTAGCTTGGCTTTGTTCGAAAAATCAGTTCAGAAAATTATGATATTTTGATTGTAAAAGTTATTACTGGAAATAAATTTCTTATCTTTCCCAAAAGCGATGTGTAGCGTTTTCTGAAATAGATTGGTAACATACATCTTGTATGTGTAGTTATTCTTTTCTTATTATTAAAATAACTTGTGAAATTGGAAAAAAAAATGATTTAGTGGAGGCGCTGGCATACGCGAATACTTTTGCGTAAACTGTACTTCCTCATTCTTAACTTAACGGAATAAAAGTTATTATTTATCTTTTACTTGTAGGCAAACATTATGAATCGATGTTTTTCTTGAATTTCCTTATTTTATCGAGTTCAGCAGTTCCCTTTGCTTACTCTTAAAAGTTTTGAGTATACTTACGGTCTCGCAGAATACGAAGTGTCCAATATAACCCAATAAACGTGTCTAAAATTCTGATCGCAAAAGGCAGTAAGGTTCGATCTTCATACAAACCGAGACATCATCGGTTTTATCAGGTCCTAACATTACATGAATGTAGTCTTTTTTACCTATTTAATCTTAAATATTTATTCGGCTCGAAAATTCGATGAAGCTCACCCTTGCCGACATGCTATATTTATTAATCCCGGCTACTATGATACTGTTTAAATAAATATACCTGGGTGAATATGTACTGGAAAATGTTGTTTATTTATTCTGGAAGCTTACGTACGCATATTGGGGTATAACAACCTAAATTATATTTATTTAAATAAAGGCAAGGTAGATTGGTATTTATTTAATATAACATGTACATGAACATATGTAAAAAATGTAAATAAACAAATTCAATTCCATTAACGTATTTTTCTGTATAATAAAAACGGTTTTACTGCAGATGAGATATTATTCATATCTTCTAAAATATGGCAAAATTATACAGATGAGATCGCAACGCTGAGAGAAATTTGCTTATATGCAATTCCGTTGACAAGTCAATTTGTACGAAATCTCTTAGGAGACATTTCTAATGTATCAACTCTATTGTTGAATCCCTACGTTTTCATTGAAACAACCAGGACTTTTAAAAATTGCAATTTTACAATTCCCAGCTTTGTGCAATTGTAAATTTACAAAAGGCTAGAACTTTCGGGTGACATAACGGATCTCATAAGGTACCTAATATCATAATTATTTCAGTGCTTGTATACACTGAAGCTGACAAGTAGTGAACCGGGTAACTACTTTGTTATTTTAATTGGAACACTTGCATTTATAACGTTTTTAGTTTCCCCATCTAGAAATAAATGATCATAATATGGGTTTCATATGTATATTTCCCATACATTTGGAGGTATTCATAATTTTTAATACTTGCTTAGACATAGTGCCTTCGAAATATATAGGATGTTCAAGACTGAACACGAAAGTTTGCCAAATGCAAAGCCCAGAAACGTTAAACGCGAGTCCTGCATTTGGGTATTGCACCAAGCGATTTTTTAGTGTTGATACTGTTTAATTACGATGACAACAGTAAAAAGAAGATACTGATTTGACGTTTTTGAACTATTGATTCAAAATTTTGAGCCTACGCTAAATCAAAGTGAAAACGTCAGTGGTGCAATTATTGCAGTCCTCGTGGCGAACGGCACTGCTTTCACCACAAACCTTTTTGCGCTCTACACTACGCCTAAAATAAAAAATATGCACATTCCTAGAACATTTCATCAATTACACATTTCTTCAGTTGCTTTTCTTCCATTTATCAAGCCTGGTGCTTATCTTGAAATTATCAGAACCAATCGCTTCGCAAACTCTAGAGCCTTTTCCTTTAATATTTCACCAGATATGGGGATGTTTTGGTTTCTAGCTGCTGTAAACCAATCGAGGCTTGCCTTGTCGACATTTTCAAACATCATTTTTTTCTTTCTTTTGCTGCCTCCAGTCGAAGTACCAGACTCGAATGATGTGATAATTGAATCCTTATTTTTTTAAATTGTGAAAATACTGTATTTCGCAGCCACTTTTTCTTTGATTTCTTGTATTAGTTAATCTTGTCTTCAATTGACAAGCAATTTTAAAACGCGTTTCGGTGCCATGATAAATAACCTCACTTTATATCGACTAACAAGCGCGACTGAAAGCATGTAACAGGAAGCAGCAAACTTATTAAGAACAAATGTGTATGCATTCGCTTTACAAACAGGAACTTCCCTGAATAAAAAGAACCAACCATATACAAAAAGTTTCCTCCATAAACCGGGATATTCTTTAAAAATTCGACTTAATTGAATGCAGCCAATTATTTTATTCAAGTAATGAAAAAATTCGAGAAATAGAAGAAAAATTGTATGTAATTTACTCTCTAAACGCTGCTGCCACTGGATTCATTTCGACTATAAAAATTTCGAGTTGTAGACGTTCGAGTTATGGAAGTTTGACTGTATATAGTATTACTTAAAAAAATAATTTGGAGGTTTTGGTGGTTGAATTTGGCAAAGTTTGGTGTTCAATAGCAAAACCCTGAACATTTCGAAAGAATCTAATGTAATGTGCAGATAGAGCCAAGTAAGCAATTCAATCTTGCGGAAAAAAATAGGCTAAATGTATTTGCATTTCGGATGTATTGAAGGAAATAGGTGATTCTAAGTTTAGGTTATTGAGAAATATATTGAAACCTATAAAAAATAGACATATCAAATGCATAGTATATTGGTTTATTTCTAGATGGAGAAACCAAATGCTTATATATAGAGTTTGTTTCATTTAAAAGAACAAAGTAAATAACTGGTTCGCTACATATCGATCATCCTGTATATACAGAAATATTTTTGGCATATTATGTCATCAGGAAATTTTAGTTTCCTGTTATATACACAATAGGCGTGTCAAGAAATCTGAACAATTTAAACTTAAATTTCAAATTCGAGAAACCAAATCAATATATAGAACCAAACCAGGCCAATTAGAAGTTAAATTTTAACCATTGAATTTAAATTAAAGGCTTCCAAAATATCGTGATTAGAACGAAAGCTAAGAAGTCGTCAATGTAGATGACAACATTTGTGCCAATTGTTATACAGTTCACCACCTCTTTACTTCTATTTACAATGAAAGTGAGTGTTGATATACGAAACAAACCAGTCAATTATGACCGTGTGTTGTTCAATTATAATACAAACAACGGCGAAAATGATTAAATTATTCAACGGTAATGTTGTACACATTGCGCATACAGATATTCGAATAGTTTTAAACGCGTGGAAATAGACGGCTGCATTGTTGTTTCCGTATAACTGCATACAACGATTGTGGCTTTTTCAGACTACACATTACTCTGGGATACGTGTAACTTCGCTTTTTTTTTAAAAATAATGGCCGAAACAAACAAAAGTCTCTATACCTCCTTTAATTTCTAACAATACATCCTATAGATATCATACGATTTTATTTCCGAAACTGTCTCACCCTAAACAATATTATCTTGAAAAGACGGAAGTAATATTCCCATTTGGATGGGATGTTGCACATATTGCATATGTATTCGTATATATATATATATATATACGTAATTCCCTCCAATCTACTAAGTTGTTACAAGACGAAAGCCAGAAAATACGTTTCTTATTGTTAGATGGAAAAATTTCTAATTTCCGACATGAAAATAAATAAAAAAGACACGGTGTTGATTTTTTGAAGGAAGGAGTCCAATAAAAATGTAAAACGAAAAAAACTCTATTGGCATATGGGCAGGTGTAGTTATTATTAGATTGGGGAAAAAAGTTCAAACTTCGTACTCTCGTGACTCCTATAAAGCCCGCGATTTCGGCGATTTTTTAGGGGTAAATTGAAAACAAACAATTTCCATGGAATACCCCAGTAGATATTTGCAAATCAGTTCCTATTAATACTGGATTTCAACCCTCCCATGCCAGTGAAGGTGCTTTTTGCAGTAAAACAGCGGGTTGTATCTCACCGAAACATACATATAAACATGTCCATTTTGTCCGTAACGCTTTATATTGGTTTTTTTCCAGGGGCATTACTAATTCATTAGCATGTATTTTTGACAAGATATATAGGATGTATATATGTCATGTAGCAACCACTCCACTCAAAATATATTTTACATTTGCTTCATGTTTGTAAACCGTTATATATCGCGAAGAAAAAAAAATCCGCAGCAAATAGAGAGTTTTTATTTTTATTAGTTCCCTTTCAAGCAGAATATTTATTGTGGTACATCGAGAGCGGTTTAAATATTTCAGGGTTGAAAAGGGAAGGCAGAATATGGTTAGTATTGCTTCTACAGATTTCGTATAAAACGAAGAAATAAAAGCAATCATAAAAAGCGTCAGAACTAACCCCCTTTTGCATGTGTTTATTCGTGTGGTTCCCTCTTAGCTTTATGTACTGAGGTACGCCGGCCATTTGCCTAAGTTTATTAGGAGTAGAATTACGCTCAAGGTAGAAAAGGGATAACGTATCGGGGTAGCAGTTCTGTGTAAATATTTTAAGAATCAAGACAGAAGTGTTTGTTGTAAAGGAAAGATGTCAAGAACTAAATATCTACGCATGCTGAAAATATATGGATGTGTGGCAATTAAATCTTTAATAAACACCAATAAATCTCATCAAAGCAATATAATACAAGAGTAAAACGTAAATAGATCAGAAATTTAATATTTACCTCGATGCATGCTGCAAATGTGTACGACGTCCTATTAGTGATGTTTCCATATAAACGCGATAATTACATTATTCAATTCAAACATACCTTCGCTAATTAATTGTCTTTGTAGTCGAATTTTGCATCAAATTTGAGAGTTTTGCATTAAATTTGACGATAATCATGCGTACATATTGATTTGAGCGTATATTAAAGGCATTTTCAACGTTATAAATGAATGCTTTTTTCGTATTAGCGAGAATATTTTCGTAGCTTAGAGGCAACCAATCCGACATAATCCGTGCCTGACAGACAAAGAGATGACACCCTCTAATATTGACGGGATGCTACATAAATCTGACGATTTTTGGTCGTCAACTTTCTTATATAATCGTCTCCAAAATTAATCTTTCGTGTTCATTTGTACAATTGTTGAAGGCTCTCCTGCAGCGCGAGAAACTTTGCTTGACGAGGGAATGAATAAACATTTTCCCTTTCCTTTTTACTCTCATTTACATAATGAATTTTATAGTATATACGAATTGATTTTTTTTAGTACCTCACTTAATATAATAATAACGTATATAAATCCAGTCATCATTTTATTTTTATTATCATATTACGAAGATTGATGCCAGATTGTTTGATAACATCATTGTTATATGTCATTTTTTTTGTGCTTCTCCTAATTTTTCTTTTCTAGTATTACGTATTTTATCAGTTTTTTTTAACTATGAAGTGTTAAAACTTCTTAACATTTCAGTTTTGTTTTTACATCAACAAATTTGTTAGTTTCATTATTGTATTTTGCAAAATCCTAGTTCCATTGTTTTGTTTTGCAATTTAATATTCTATTTACCTTACTATGTAAATCCATCATTTTATTTATTTTATTTATTTTATTTATTTTATTTCGTATATCTCATATATATTGTATTTATATTTATATCCATTTAAAACATTGTATGCGTACGTATTTATTACAAAAACAGTCTTCAATTCATTTAATATACAAGATCACCCACTTACAACGAGAGCTTCTATGGGGTTTGGCGGTGGCCCTAATAATGCATAAGATATGCATGTACTGAAGATACATTAAGGTAGCAAAATGCCCCGCACTCGTATTAGATGCGTTTACAATTATTTATAAAGTTGGGAATTTAAGACACAAACAAACGTTGCAAAATTGTGTATACTGAGACACAATTATACAAATGCACATAGAAATACGTTCACAAAAATGTAACGAAACAAGGAAACCTCATTAAAATAAAATGCATATAGTACTAAGGTATATGCATATATATTCAAACCTCAGATTTCTTTATTTCTTTTTTATATTGTAATAAAGGAAACTGTTTTAATATATTTTTTTATACATACGTACTGTATTTCATTTCGAGAGGTACTGAACTATTGAACAAATACGCAACTAATTTATGCATTTAAACAAAAGCAGTTGGTCCTCCCTCTTCGCAAGAAAGATACAAACAGACCAGCGGCATTGTTGTTTAAACCAAGAGAACGTAAAAAATAGTGTTGTCGATTTTAATTTTACATTAGTTGCAGGTGCTGTCACTATGAAGGTTTATATTTGGCATACATCATCTAGAAAGCTGCAACCTTCACAATACAGCGTTTCACCCTCGAAGAACGCTTAGAAATTGCCTAAATTTATAACGCGTTCCGTTACGAATACTATTTGACGACTACGTGTTGTTTTTGTTAGCGATACAGCGATTAAGGGTCTAATTGAAACATTGGAACGGACTGGTTCTGTTCTCCACATGAAAAGACCATTACAAGAACATAATATTCATTCAGCTGAAAATATCGCTAGGTTGAACGAAAGTGTGACCGAAAGTTCAAAGACCTCATCGGTCATAGCAATTGGGCATTTCAAAATCGTTTCTGCAGCGAATTATGACAAAAGACCCTCGCCTTCATGTACATAAGATTCAAATGGCCCAAGAACTGAAACCACAACTATGGACCATCAATACCGCCGTGTGCTTGCCAATTGGATCTTATAGCAGACTGCAGTTGATAACTCAGTAACGAAGTCCACTTTCACATCATTGATTAGGTTAATACACAAAACTGTCGCTTTTGGGGACATGAAAATGTTCGAGAGATTATGAAGAAACCACTGTACTCTCATCGTATAACCGTTTATTATAGATTTTCGTTCCAAACTGTACTCATTTGAAACCATTAACAATCACTGGAAGCAGTGATTGTTAATGGTGAACGATATTGTTATATGACCAACTTTTTATACCTTTTTCTGGAAAATATGAATTTCGATAACCTTTTCGTCCAACAACATGGCTCTACTTACCACAGCAAGAGAAACTATAAATTTATTGCGCGAAAAATTTCCTGGCTGTATAATTTCCTCAAATGGTAACATTGGTTTGCTCTCGAGATGGTGCGATTTAACACTACTAGACTTTTTTCTTTGAGGTTCTTTTAAGGATCAAGTCTAGAAAAATAATCCACGGACAAGTGATGATTAAAAAATAATATTCGTGCGATTATTGGCGAAATTAACTTGAATATGTGAAACAAAATAATAAAAAAACAAGTATTACCATATGCAGAAGAAATCGCGGTGGATATTTGTCAGATATTGTATTTCACACATAATTTTAAGATTTCTACTTTGTAAAATAATAATGATAGCAAGGACTGCCGCGTAGTATGATAAACAACAGATAAGTATCGGCAACCTCCGCGAAGTTTAATTAATTATATAATAATTAATCCGGGACGGCCGTTTCGAGGACAACCATTCGTGTCCTCGAAACGGCCTCATCATCAACCAGTAACCGAATGATGCGAGAAACTTCTAAAACTAAACATGCATGTACTATCCCTACTTCCTAGAGAAAATATTCTTTACAAGTGCCTATTTCTACCATCTGCATGCCTTGAAACTACTTAACTATATTATTATATAATTAATATAACTTATGTGGTGCGGAGGTTGCCGATACTTATGTGTTGTTTCTACTTTATGTTGGTATTAATAATTTGATAAGTTTCTAAGTACTAAGAATTTTGTTCAGAATTTAAATCTTCATGTTTCTTTTGGAACACCCGTTATAATGAGGAATTTTAATTACATATATATAATATGTTCCATATGAGCATATGGAAACTTGCAAACGAAGGCGGAAGGGCGAAACCTATTGAAAAAAGGTAATGTTGGTGGACCGATGGAGACATGATTATTTTCGTATAATTAGGTTTTTCTTTACTAATGAATCATGAGTTATCAGCACAATAAGAACATCTAGACAAGCGTCTAGTCAAGATTTTAGTACGGGTCTAGGACCACCAGCAGGTCGTGGTGAGCGATGTGTATCGATTCATGCTTGCAACGAGAAACGATTCATTCTAGGCGCCGAATATAGTTTTTTGTGCAAAAGAACAACTTATCACCGTATTTGCCTACTCATTTCGTCATTGTCCTTGACAATCCTTCCTATCACAGTTACAGTGGTTAAAATATTTCCTTTGACGAAGGATTATTAAAACGTGATTTGTTGACATTTGTATCGCAAGGTACCAGAACTATAGCAGTTGATGAAGCGGCCGGTCAACAAGCCACAGTACCAGTGCAGCTTAAATCCCGTGGGTACAGGTCAATTAGCCAATTTCAGGCACAACTTTGTTCAAGTTTCTCACATTTTCATTTATATGTATCACTTGACGGTTTTAGTTGAAGAAAATGTGTAGAAATTGAATCATAATCATGTTGGCTTTCCGAAGCTACAAGTTAAAGTAGATTTTGTATTTTACGTAATAAAGTAAATATCAATTTGTTGTAAATCTTTTGAAATGCTTCTAAATTATAATATTTAAATACATATACCTACATATGGCTTTTTCCAAATAAAGCATGCATATCTGTAAAAGGAAATACGTTGCGTATAATTTCCATAAAATCAATATGAAATAATCTATAGCTGATTATTTTTGAGTTTTAAGAGAATCAAATACACTCTGTATAATATGCAAAAACGTTTGAAGTAACATTCTAACACGTTCTAATACGCTTAATATTAGTTCAAGCGTACTAACTAGCTCCCTATATCTATTTTGGAGGGGAGGGGGGCCTCTAAACTTTGTTTAATATCAAGAATACACAGCAGACAATGTCTAAGTTTCCTGTTTATGCATAAAGGTGCTGCTGCTTCCAGTTAAGTACTTCATCAAGGAAAATTTGCATGCCCACGTGTATATAGGGTTTAAGTTCCTGGTAAATGAAGAAAAAAACTTAGAAGGGTGGAAAGTATTATACAATAAACCTCGAACACCAGAGCAATTCTAAAAATAATACCAAACTCACCAAAAATTCATGGAAAGTTAGAGAAATCGACTGCTGCTTCTTCTAGAAATAATATTGTGCATCGTGCGTTCGAAAATTGATAGGTATTTTTGCAGTATTAATAAAACCGTTCAGGAAATTTTAAGCTACAACTGCGTATATAGAGAAGGTAGTTTGAAAAAGCGGAAAACTAAATATTTGTTCGAGCTATGTTGAGAAAACTAACAGTAATATAGAAGGATGGCTTGGAATGATAAGTGAAAGAGATCACCTGAAAATAGGGAGAACATATTTCATATTTTTCTTTAGAGAAAGATGGTCTACTGTATTTATTTAATAAACAATTAATCAGTTAACTTTGTATTATTATTGTTGTTGTATTATATGCGGCAATTCAAACGTCCAATAATACGAATACGCTTCAACAATACCTCAAGTCTCTATTGATATAATAATAATATATTTATTTATTTCCAATGAACAAATGTTATAAGAAACGTCACAAAAAGCAAACTAACAAATTACAATGCTTCAGGAATAACTTAACCCTACTTGTGGGAAAGTCTTTCATTTAGTATCTTTAAAGCTAAGCAAAATAAGCAATTGTGTCTTAGTCTCAGTCTGTGGATAGGTAACTGAATATCAATGCTTCTGATGTTGTAATTATGGGCAGGGTTATTTTTTGTGACACAAGATCTGTTTTTGTGTATATAAATTGAAGCTTCGAGAATATATGAACCTATAAGTCAACAATTTTCAGTATGTTCCGCACGATATTCGATGTGAAACAAGAACGGCAAATGTACCATTCATAGCCCAACGGTATACCCAATTACAGGACAGTTAACATTAAATATAAATACATACACTAAATGAAACATAAGAAAACAAGAAAAAACACTAAATTATGAATTGAATTAAAAAAATGTAAAATAAATCTGCGTTACGGCACATAGCTACTAACAGGGAACTTTGAAGTAGGTTCGTACGAGGAAAAGGCAATGCAAGCGTGGAAAGAGAACGGGAGGAGATGCGAGGTACAAGGAAATTAATTGAGGAAAGTAAGTTAGGAGAATTAACACATTCATGCACGACCTTCCAGATAAACTTCGTTCTTACAACATCACGACGGTTTTTCAGGGAGTGCAATTCATGTCTTTCCAACAACAAATCCTAATCTGTACCACATTCTAGATATACACCATCAATTTTGAAAGACAGATATTTCAAAAAGCGCGGTTGTATTTGTTCGTTGGTTAGCTGAAGATATACATAATGTGATGACCAGGCAGTTGACGCGAATTCCAGTTTGTTGACAACAAAGCTAAAATATAAAGTTTTAAACAAAGAGATGCAGTATTTAGAACGAAACTTAAGGTTTTAGAAACAAAAACACATAATTGAGTGATATGAGGAGAAAAACTTAGCTGAGAATCAAACAGCATACCCAAGCCTCCCATGATATTTGTCCTTCTAACAACAGGATTATATTTCGAGTAAGTCGAATCAATGTGGTTAATTTTTCTGCTGCAAAAGACGAACAATCACTTATTAACATTTAACTTTCGTTTAGAGCTTGAACACCAGTTGGAAATTACATCCAAATTATATTGTAAATGTAGGACATCGTTCCAAGATCTAATTTCATGTTATCGGCATAAGCTAAGCAGGCCAAGATAGCGATGTTAATAGGACATAAAAAAGTGGTCCTGAATGCGATCGTTGGGGTACACCAGATAATGGACAGAACTCAAATGATTTATATTCATTATAAAAGACATAATGCGATCTACTCGATAAATTGCAAAAGTTTCAACAGTGAAGAGCTCAATCCAGATGCGAACAACTTTTTTAATAGTATCCCACAGTCAATGATGTTAAACGCACTACTGAAATCAGTGTATATTACGTCAATTTAACTTTGAGTATCGAGTTGTTCATTAATGAACTGAAACATGGAAGTGAGATTTGTAACAGTCGACGTCCCTCGCATAAAGCCATGCTGAGCAGATGATATGTAAGGCATCGTGTTATGAAGCAAACAAGAATAAATAGCGCTTTCAAACATTTTAGCAAAATTCGATATAATTGATATCGGTCTGTAATTGTTAATAGTTACAGTTAACGGCTATGCAAGTGCAAATCTAGCATCGTATATAAGAAAACTTCGTATTAAATCATCAGCAATGTCGCGCTGTTGAAATTTAGACGTAATACGGATTAAGCAGGTTGCAATGTGAAGGGAATTGAATTAGAATGGTCAAACGTTTCAAGGAAATCTGTACTGTTAATATGTACAGAAAAAAAAAAACCCTCGGCAAAAACATTAACTATGTCTTGAAGAGAGTCGATACATACATATATCATTACGAAATAGGACGTTCGGTATACGTGTAGTTCCTTTTTTTGTATGAATAAACTGAAAAATCTCTTTAGGATTAGTTCTAACTTAGAATTCAATTAGCTGAAGGTAACTGGAGTAAGCACCAGAAATCTTGTTTTGGAAGGTAGACGATTAAAATGATTGTAAAAATTGCCTGTAGTTATCCACATGCGCCAGTAATATTCCTTCAATTTGAGGTTAGAAATTATATCCTTTGGATACCATGTCACATAAGTGGATTGCTTAGAAGTAGACTTTTCAAAAAACCCAGTGTTGTCATAGTGTCAGTGGGTTTAATAATACCTCTGCAATTGGGAGACCTAGTAGTGTAGGTGGTGGCTGTGTAAAAACAACGTATTTAAAAACGATTTTCTCATAGCTTTCAGTTACTAAAACTTCTATCGCCGGCATAAACAATCTGATGGTAACTATGCAGAAATGTGATGACATCGTTAATAAAGAGTGGGAATATTACAGTTGATAAAACGGCTTCTTGGGACATACTAATTGTAGTTGGTAATACGTTTAAGTAAGACATATCTAAAGATGTCTCTTTTGATTTTTTTTTGTCATCATTAACAATGGATCAAACAAGCAATAAAAAAGAAGACGAGCAAGAAAGGATTCCACATGAGACAATTATAATGCATAAATAAGCCCTGAAGTGTTTTCACCAGCATATCAAATGGAATGCAGAAAATAACATATCAGATCATTGGAGATCAAACGATTTCTGCTCATATAACATGTCATATTGATTTACATTTTAATATTTAATACTAAAATTTTGTTTGAAATAAAATTATCTTCTATTTTTGAAATTCACTAATCCGGAACTCGGATTAGCGAAGTTGTATTAAAATTACAATTTAAATCTAAGGAAAAGAAATTAATTTTGATGGCTCAATGTTTAAGTTAGTAATTAACATTTTTAATGGGTTAACCATATATACGTAATATAGATGCCATCGTAAAGCAAACGATTACGTCTGCAATAAGCGTTTTATGCCTTTATCATATAGAATAGCCTCACACGAAAGGACGAGTTATGTGAGTGCTTCCAAGGTATTTTGCTCGATTTTCTTTTGAGAAACCGCGCGCTAGAGGTAATCAGAAATTAACGTATATGAAAACAGGAAGAACATTAACCACGGAATAACTGTTGTTATCATGCCGAAATATAACAAAGGAACTTGACAAACACATATCTAATTTGACCCTCTATATATAACTAGGCGTTTTGTGCTGTTGACCAGCGCCAGCGCTGAGATTTCACAGGGGGGAGGGGTACATTGCGAAACGTCCCGAGCGTAAATCTGTTTAAGGTTGGCAAATTGCAATGCATGCTTGCAGAAAATATGTTTAATTCCTCAACGTCGCTTTTCCGCAAGCTACGACGGTCCAAAAATAATTAAAATTACTTACGATATCTCGCCAAATGCTGCGAATGCCTCTCGCAGGGTCTGGGTTTCTATTTCTGGGCTTAGGTCGCCGACGAAGATGTGGTGATGCTCTGAAACGAACGACAGCATTAATAGTTTTTTTTTCTTTTGTAGATAAAAAATTATCAAGGTCCCGGGTAAACTACATAGCTAACAATTACTTGCTGTAACAGAAAGTAACAGTCAATAAAGTAATTCTTAGACATATCTAAAACTAAGTTTTCTTATAAAAAAATATTGAAATGCAATCTCCACCACCTCAAGAGTCTAGTTGGGTGCCCAGAGACAAACTTGAAACGTTCACGCAAGTTTAATTAGAAATTGAATTGAATCTTTGCGTAAATAAAATGGTCTTTTTCTCACTTCCTTTCCTTTTTTCCTCCGTTTAGCGAAACGGAACGTTTAGCGCTTTCCTGGCGGGTGATTATATCGAAAATTACTAAATATATGTCCCGTGCGAGCGTTTCCAGAAACCAATCAGGTGTCCTACTGTTTTCGCTCCGAGTTAATTCTTATTCAGAAGTCCATGGAACGCGTCTCTGTGTGCGAATAGTTACCCCCGTTTATATGGATGTTTCTACTCTAACCCCTAATCCTTCAAGATCGATAAAAGCAGTCCGCATTTGATCACTTAGCTTTTTCACTACTACTACACTACCACCACCCCAAAAACGCTTTATCTAGCGCTATCCTTATTTAATCGGTACAAATTTATTTATTCAAATTCAAATTCGAACGCATAGAATGCGAGAGAGAAGAATAAGAGGAAGAAAGAAGAAGCTGGAAGGTGGAGAAAATATATTACTTTCTTGTTTTGTCGTCTCCTTTTATTTTACAACGGTAGGGATCCTTTTCCAATAGAGTCATTCAATATTGTTAATGCTAATATCATGCTTACTGACTTTTTACGGACCATTACATTTCCGGTGTAAAGAAATTGCACGAACTACAAATTTTAAGATAATTGTATTGCTTTTTCTAGACTAGACAGGCATGCTTTTGGGTACCGCGTTGCATATACGGGGGATATCTAAAATTTTTACAAAAACAATTTAAAAAAATGTTTGATACGAATTGTTTTGTAGTTTTTCGAAATATTCGCCATTAAGATTTATACACTTTTGTATACTGCTGAAGGTAGTATCTCCAAAACATTTGATGTTTTTCTCTTTCAAATAGTCAACTGACGTACTGAATAAGAGCTCGCATTGCACTGAATGAAGGATGATGCGACATTGTCTTCTGGCAAACAAATTGTTGTATATATATATATATATATCATTCAGCATTCTTCGATCCTTCAAAGCAATGTTTGCGACATGACCAGTATGATGAAAGAAACAAGTTCTTAGAAGTGCTTCGTAAATGAGTAACTTCTGTTGGATTCGGTTCATCTGGAAACGCTCAAATGATTCATGGTTGCTTAGTTTCCGGTTCGTCCGAATATATCCCAGTTTCATCACTTGTCGATGTTGATTTTGAAATTCTTCTACCGAGTTTCTTTAGCAATTCCTTACATCAATTGACAGAAGCCTCTTTTGGTACATAGATCAAATTATACGAAGTCCATCGGGAACAGATGTTTTTTTACTCATCAACCATTCTACGCACAACATTGATGTTTTTTCGAAATTCTGCAAACCAGTTGTAAGTTCTGGTTATGTTTCATTACGTACGTTAGTTGAACAAAACGATTGTTGTGTTAAGTCTTCACTGACATCGTAAAAAATCATCCAGCAAAAATCATTGGGGGGGGAATTTTTTTCACAAATTTGCTTTCTTTGAACGCTCAATGTGAACAGACTACTCGGCCGATTTGTGTGGTCACTACTTCAACAATAAAAAATATCCAATTTTACAAAATTAGTAATGCCAAATCCGTCGTTTGTAAAAGATGCTACTCTCGTATTATAATATTCAATTAATTTATTACCATTTAAGCGTTTCAAAATCACCTGACGCCCTTTTGAAAATGATATGTGTGTGATGAATGACAAGCGTATAAATTAATTTAACATTTATAACACAATTACAGAATTGGATTAACATGTCAATATATGAAACGCATTTGAATGGTTTATTGATATGTACAATATCAATTCTAATATTTAAATATTCGGCCTATTCTTATTTCGCTAATAGGGATCAACGTTTAAATTTATTTATTTATTATTATTATATATATATATAATAAAGTTTAATCAAATCTTCTTAAACATAGATAATTCTACAACCATACGCAATATTGAATTATCAACAATAGTTACATTCTTAAAGAATTGCAGATCTTCAGTTTTGTGGAATCTGTTGCACATATAGCAAATAATTCTTCTTCGACTTGAATTTTTCCTGATTTACTTAAACACTCGGAGGTCTAAGTCACGAAAGGTTGTCCAAAATATAACAAAATTGCCGTAAAAAATATCAATGCGACGTATGTGCCTGTTTGGATATAGTAAAAGAAGGATAGAGAAAGGGGTTGCCAATAAAATTCTTAACAGAAGGGAGTCCCGCTTTCAAAGTTTGGAAATCTTTGGTATCTATAATCGTAAGCTTAACTCTGCTATAAATAGCTTTTTAAGAATCAGTTATATCGACTACTTCTCTAACACGCAAGTAGATCTACTTTCTTATGTGCAGCAAATTATTTTCTTGAAGTCTTACTGATTTCAAGTAAAATATATCATAAGCTTCAATTATTTTCTACCCCAGGAACAGTTAAGACTATCGTTATTTGGTTTGTTATTTTTGTACGGGTTCAAGTGTTTGTTGTAGATATAAAACAGGAAATAATCATCTGTTGTTGTAAGGAATTGCCTTCCTTCAGACGAAATTTTTTTTTCAATTTAGAAAATAATTTTAAAAGACATATTTGAATCAAGAAATTATTTTCTAGAACTAAAAAAACTCCTATATTTGGCTTAAGAAGCTAAATATTTGAACAAAGAAAATGTTTTATTTAATATTCAAGATTAGAGTGAATGTTTTATTGCTTTGCGATTCATTAAGTTGAGGAAAAATTGAAAACTTTATTCAAATTTGCATAAAAAAATGGAGAAGAGGTGGCCGATGTTTTTATACGGACGTCCACAGACGTCATTATAAACACATAGGTTGTTCCTTTTCTCTCTTTCTGTGCAAAGTTTGATATTTTTTAATGGTCTCGTTTTATCTTTCAACCTTCTTCAACGACTATTAGCCTGAAGATGGCCCATTTTGCAGTCGAAATTGATAGTTAATATAAAAATAAAGCAGGGACATTGAAATGCAGTAAAAGTTCCTTTCTTCTTTTTTACATTGTGAATTTATCTTAAAAAAATCTTCTCTTTCTTCTTGAAGTTTTAGTTATATTTTGTTTTTTCTTTGTAAAAATTCATCTTTCGATCTCGAAACCTGTTTTTCGGAAATACTGGAATTTGAAAACCCTATTATGTATTGATGACAGCGTACACGTAAGTACAGATGAAGGTGAAAACGTAGGCAGAAAAAGGAAAACGAAATGGGAAAACTAACACGAGTTTTGTAGCCGACACGCTGGTAAACCTCTTAGTTTGGAACTGTGAAACTCTTTGGCAGCTTCGAGTCCGTTTGTCCGTTTGAATGTTTGTGATTGTCTTAAAGTAAGGTTAGTTTACAAAACTTGTGGTCTGTTATACGGATAAAGTTGCTCGGGCGAACGTAATTAAATATAAATTTATTCGTGTTTGTTACTTGCCGAACTTAAGGCAAACATTGTAAGATATTTAAAGAAAAGTTAAGCTTCGGGTTCGGATGCACGATTTGCGTTATGATTTTCTCACCTCAGAAAACACATCTCCTTTTCATAAGGGTAGCCGCGCCAACCCCTTTAACACGAATATTATTTATTAACGGTAATATGTCTTCGTTGATTTCATCAAATATTCAATGCCGTATTTTGGTTCTGATACGTACGGTTTTCCCCCACACATAAGTGATAAGAAAATGTACAGAAAGAATTGTAATATTCATAAGGTAATTAACTGTTATATTTCATATGCATAAACTAGATCAATTTTGCGGTATTTCAGCACTTAAGTTCTTATCGGAAGTAGAAAATTATATCCAGTCACGTTCTCTGTAAGGGATTTACCCTATTTTTTTCTTCCTATACGTACATACGTGTACGTAAGAGTTACCAGATTTTTTCGGTGTTAGAACTGTCTTGCACACGTTCGCGAATCCCGTACATATAATAAAATTTAGTTAATACAGCTCAAACCGAACAGACCAAGCAAGTTTGTGCAATAAAATTTTATGGATAAAATATAATGGAAAAATGATTAATGTCAGAAGTGTATTTAATGGTAAAAAGAGCAATAAAATAGAGCAGAAAAAAATCTGTGTATGAAAATAAAATTTTATTGCATTGCTGTACAATGGAAAATACAATCAATAATCTCGGTTGCACATACACTCCATTGTAATGTGCATACATTTTTATGTATATATATATGGTGGTCGTACGATAAGTTTCTTTCCTTTAACTTCACGTATTTCACTTCACTTCACGGGGTGCTTTCGTTGAAAATATGAAAGGAAAAAAATATATCTAAACTATACAATCCGGATTATATCTTCTGACCTTTCATCGCCAGTAATTAAGTTTTAGTTATTAACCTTTAAACCATTAGTTACATGTAATTATCCATCAACATCTATATGTCGAGTTAAGTTTATTTATAGGTAGCCAATTCGAACATATAAATATATTCCTGCATTGATGTTATTACGTATTACTTGATCTGTGATGTGCGTTAAAAATTCTAAACTATCCAGGAATGTATTTACGCGAAGCGTCCATTGAGGGAAAGTCCCTATTAAAATTAAACCAGATAATTGAATTCAGCACTTGCACCGTTGCCGTTATAAACGGCAAATGCCTGTATCATCATGGTACAACATGCATAGAATAGGCCAAATGACAAATGCAAATCGCACCTAATTAAGTGTCAAACGTTCACGTTGATATATTAAAGTGATCGTTTGACGTTTTCCGAACGAGAAACCTTTTCAAAAGATTAATTCCCATTCGGGCTTCGTTATTCTAAATTTTACATATCGAAATGTCATTAAAAGGCTAGGGAATAGCAAGTATCTGAAATTGGAAATCTTAGTACATAAATGGAATTGATTTTGTCTATGAAAATACAGGGATGAACCTAAGATGGTTCTGCTATGTTTACTCTCTGTTCTGCTTAATTTTCCTAATGTATATGTACACAGAGAGAAATTGAACACATGTATTGAATTGTTTTTATTCTGGATGTAATTAAAGCGAAACCAATAAAATAGGGAATAACAAAAGGATACAATGGGACAAAGAATCGACGAGCGATCGTATTTCAAAGCAAAACTTTTCCCCAACTTTTTTTCGACATATTAAAAGCTAAAAACTTGCAACATATGTAGATAGCACATAAACTTCATATATCCTTTTTTGCTGCCCTTTTTTTAACTTCTTTATGACCTTATAATAAATCAATCGTAGGCTTTATTAGCATGTAGAAGAGAAGCTACCCAAAAATTTCTATATCCCCTAGCGTCTTATTTATCTAAAATGCACGAGAAATGTGTCGTCAAATGAAGAAAGAACTAACTTACTAAAACGCCGTGTTCTCTTACAGGAAGGGAAAAAAAATTAAGAGTTTGAAAGAAGGATCGAAAGTCCAACGGTTTCATCTTTAATAATTAATTAACCTAGTTTGGGAAACACTTAAAATATAGGTGGCGCCCGTGAGAAATAAAAAAAAGGAAGACAATGAAACGGCATCCCGAAGGGGGTCTCCTTTTAAACTCTCAAGAAAGGGAATTGTTTGATTTTTGAATTTAATTTTAATCTAATCCCTTATGCTCTTGTTCCTCTCAAAATGGCGTTCTCTTCTTTCTCTGAAAGAAATTGCCTCGTGCAATGTTACCCTAAAGAGATGGTATTCTTCCTTGATATAGTAATTGACAACTCGTTGAGTTGTACTATAAAACTGGGACCTCAATATGACGCGATATAGGAGATGTAACAAAATCCCACATGCAAAATTACTTCTTTTCTTCCCTACGCTTTGTCGCCTTTTACCCTTCTATCGCGTTACATATCTCCCCAAATCACTCTTTGCACCCCTCTACTTCACCGTTCAGTTCGATAATAAAGGAGGTTAGAAAGGGAAGAAGTTTTACTTTGAAATTCTTTCGTTTTCACCATAAATAACAATAAATTTTAACAGTGTAAAGTCTTGCTTTCATTTATTTATTTATTTTGACACATTGGGGGGTTGAACGAAAAGAAAGAAAGAAAACGCTATCTTTTACATGCCATAAAAATAACAATAAAGATTTTTTCGGGCTTTTGTTTTCCACAGTTATAAGAATCTGCGTTCAGAGTCGTTGCTTTCAGCTTAGAGAATCGTGGGAGCATGAATCGCATGTTTCTAACATTTCTTCCGTATTGAGAACTGATTTTATCGCATATTATGCAAGCTGGATAAATATAATTGTAGGTAGAGAAATGTTAAATGGAATATTATTGAATGTTTAGCAAATATTAAACTTGTGATTTTTTAAAAATCGATCAAGAAATATCGGGAAAACGTCAAAACAATTTATATATCTTTAAGGAGGGAACCCACGATAATTTTTCTGGTAGCACATTGGCGAAATAAAGAGATCTAATTTCTTGTGAAGGGCAAAAATCGAGGGAGAATTGTTCAGTCAGCGCTATTTGTAATGATCTGCGATGGTGGAAGCCACAGTCGATAATAAGTTGAACAAGTGACGGTAACCGATAACGGCAGCCGGCGGGGTTCTCTTGATTTGCCACCTTTTCCCAAAGCCGGAAAAAAAGCAGGGCTGTCCAAACAAGTTATATAAATTTCATCGGTATCCCTTCATCGTTTTGCAACCAATGGGATGTTTAATCCTCTACATAATGTTATTTGAAGTAAAAACATCTATGTGTATCATAAAATTCCTATTTGCTACATTTTTGCATATTAGGATTTATGCAAATTTGTATTTATTTTTTAGACATTTAAGAGAATGTCGAATTTTGACAAACAAAAAGAGAAAATGGAAAAAATGAAGGGAAAACTATTTTGGAGTAAATATGCATCAGTTTTATTAATGTCAGTTATTGTATTTACTCATTTGATTCGATGTGTTTCTAGTGTGATGCCAAATTAAGTAATATAGAATTAAACTTAAATGCAAAATTTAAAGTCGGAATTTTGAATTTTATGTTTTTATTCTTTTTATTTTAATCCATTTACAAAAACTGAGAGTTTATATGGTAGACTACAGTTTATGATATCTCTCAACTATCTTTAGTTTAGGTTTGTTCATAATTTCGAGCTATTGTTTTGTTGATTTTTCCTAAATGTTAACCAAAAAAGATAGAACTTACCTAAATTAAGCGCTATGGTTTCGAAAACGTCCCCTATTGATCTCTTTCGAGTAAAGTTCCCCTACACATTTGTATAATTGTATCGCGCAAAGAATGTAAAAAAATCGATGAAACAGGGTCTCTTCTGGATATAAAAAAACGTAAGGAACAGTACAATAAAGACGATGCAGCAACAGTTTGGGAATTGATTCAATAACAGATGTTCCGACATCAAAGTTATTTAACAAGAATTTATAAATAAAACAATGTTCTGCTTTCTAAAGCAACACTAAAACACATCCTTTGAAAATCAAGACGAGAAAGAAGCGATTGGGCTTTTTGTAGGTTGCTGAAATTAACCTCGCAGATGAAAGTTTTTACAAGATGTTCATTTTTTACCGATGAAGCAACTTTTTGCATCAATGGCAATGTTTCATCACAAAATAGTCGCTCTTGGGCGTTTAAAAATTTAAACTACGTTATTCACAAACGAAGTCAACGTTTCCAAGAGAGAGGAGCAAGACGTGTGGTCCGCCCATTCCACACCTTTGGCCCCACACCTACGGCAGTTGTTAATGGATCACTTTGGAGAAAGATGGATGGAAAGATTTGGTCCAACTAATTTTCCTAGTAGATGTCCTGATCTTACACCAATGGACTTTCTCTTGTGAGGTATTTTAAAATAAAAGGTTTGTACAGACTACTTACCTCATGATCGTGAGATATTGATGGCACGAATACAGGACGCGGTGAATTAAATAAATGTACCAGTATGGTGCATTTATTAATAAGATAGAGAAGTCGAAAGAGCAATATATAACAATAATTTTCAAACATGATTATTATATTTATAAGTTCGTTATTATTGACAATCCAAAGTACAAAATTTAGTGAGCTATTCATACTAGCAGGATGTATTGTCAATTTTTATAGATTCAACTTAAAAACATAAAATTCAAAATGTAAAAACTTAAAAAGCTACACTGTTTGGAAATTTTGCATGTTTTATTTTATGTACTACAGAATGTATTTCTATAAATATAGTTAATAAATTACAATACTACTGCATATACTCTTCTCTATTATTTTAAATATTAATTACCTTCGAGCAATATAATTATCATATGTAGCATTTTTTTAATTGAAATATAATTAGAGAAAGAACATTTTTATTACAAATATGACTAAATCCCATGCCATTTCAGCACGGTTGAATCAGATCGAAATTATTGCAAATCGATAAAATATTCACATGAACACTCCTTTAAAGAAAGACAGCAGGTGATTTTCCCCGATACAGGTGGTCATTTCGAAGTAATTGCCCACTATATTAATCGCCCAATGTCAAATAATGATTTACATGGAATTATTATGAAAATCTAGGAGGGTATTAGTAGAGTATTGGTGGCTATAGCACGGACAGTTTAAATAATTTATATATCCTATAATCAATTTAGGTAATACCTAAATAAAATCGACAGATTTCATCTTAAGTTTAAAGCTTGCATAGTTCTAAAACGATTTAATTTTAAAATTTTAAATTAGCGAAGTATTTAGGTAGGAAACTTCTACGCTGCTTAATTTTCAATGGACAAGCTCATAAAATCAGATGCCACAAAATCAGTATTGCCCTCTAGACTTCCTGCTCCGAGAAGAACTTTGAGCAAGTATTTTATGCAAGATATATCGAGCTGCTGATAAACGTAAATAACAACTTAATTAAACAACTATTTTTTCTTTCTCGTAGCTTTTAAAACTTGCTTATATCAAGTATTTGATCTTAATACTTGTTTATGAACACATTTCTCATAAACTTGTTTAGTCTGGTTGGTTAAATAGTAGTAGGAAGAGCAAGTTCCTAGTTTTTAAACAACCACCATATTTTCGTTATGGAATAAGGTCCAAATCGAACATTCATAATATAATTACCGGATTTTGGGGATTAATATCACTACCCTAACATAGAATTTCTTGCTTCAGAAGGTATCAAATTTCATGCATTGACAATTTTCATATCACAGTATTGAAACTGCGGATTTTATTATTTATGTCGTAAAATTCATTTCAAATAAAATTCTTTTTCATATGAAACAATTTAGCTACATCGACATAAAGACATCAGGTTCGTATCTACTATAATACAATACAGAGAAATTTATCGTCGATTTTGTACAAGTGTGTGTGCTACACAATAGGAGATGTGCGTCTTATCACTGTTGATTTTTATGTTATTAGCAGAGAACCAATTTTCGGCGTCAGCGATTACTGTCTTGAATCGTTTGTATACATACATACCTATGCTGCACTCACGCTATTTGGGAAATTATCGGTATAAATGACAAATAACAAGGGGCCGGGAATAGAACCTTGTGGAACGCCTTGCATTGGTAGAAAAAGTTGTCTTTCCACTCTGTTAATTGAACCCTGTTCCTGAGGTAAGATCGTAATAAATTTAAAGGTGTTCTTTTTACCTCGTAATATTGTAACGTCTTGAGCAGAATACACTGACTGATAGAATTAAATGCTATAGTGAGATCCAATATGCTAATCTCGGCTATCGTTGGGCGTCAAATGCCTGGTAGATACTCTGGACCATGTTCATTGTGACAGATATACAACAAGCCTTAACGCTATTGCCTCTTCGAATAGGTTTCGATATTGCTGGCAGAACACTTATGGGTTTGTTATTTTTATATGTAGGAACGATTTTGCCGACAAACTTGGAAATACATTTTCCTCTATGCATTTGTTGAATATAATTGTTAACGGATATCTTTTTGTGCACCATGTAATATACTTATACTATATATGTCCTTTGTTTATTTTTTGTTAGTTATGACCCATTCAATTTCAGAATAGGTAAAGGGAGTAAAATAGAACTATCTAGTGTTTTCCAGGTGGTCGTTAGCACATCATTCGCGGAATGTTTACTTTGCATAGCGTTAGCGACCGACCATACAGAAGTATCTATTTAATTCGCTAGCAGGTAAAAATGAGTCTCCAACACGTTTTTGATTTGATTTCAATTCATTGGTAATCACTTTCCATATTGCTTTTGACTTATTACTAGGTCGTTGTATAAATGCAGCGTTCGATTTTATTTGATTCTCGTCGTTTTCTTTAGATATTTCCTTTTTCGATCTCGATATAGAATATAACAATCTGCATTTTTCGTATTTTTTGCCAAGGAAGCTCACGTGTCTAGTCTACTTTTAGCGCATTAATTTCAAGATTTGCCGTGACTTTGTTTTGTCTTTTGTTTGCAATTGTTATCTTCTTTTCAGGAAAATAATGGTTACATATTCTTAAAAAGCGTTCCACTCAAACAATTAATTAGAGTTTGAGATGTTACAAGATAAAAATTTACATGATTCAGCATGTAGCATTTGCTTAAAAGTATCCATAGTTTGTATTTACATGTTTCACTGTTTTAAATTTCTTTATAAGTCCATTATTCTTAGGCAGTTCATATTTTAACATTTCCGCCATGTGATCAGATAGATGAGGATTAATAGAATATTTTTCTATTGTAGTTGAGCCAATAAACATATTACCAATAAGAGTACTACTTGTTTCAGTTTCTCTTGAATACTCACTTGCTGTACGCTGTAAGCATTTAATATCTCTGATATTTTATCTGTTGTTTTAGATTTAATGTTAAAATCGTCAGTATCTTGAAAATCAATTTTTTTTTCAGTTCATGATTGTATTTAACAGAACACGGCACAAAAATTGATTAAAATTATGGGTAAGAAGCTTGAGGAAAAGGAATAGACAAGAGACCATTGTGAAATTCAGAAAATTCGTCACCAGAGTCCCCACATTCGATTTCATCATTGTTAACAGTACGTTATATGTCTTAGTTTTTATCTCCGCTGAAATAAAAATTCAGCGGTGGGATTATGAATCAATTGTTATATTTTTTTTTAGTTCGGTATCAGAAAATTCGTAAAGCAACAGAAATTAAAAAATGTATTAAATCCTGGAACAAATCCCATTGCAGCATATTTACTACATCAAGGAGAGTATAAAGTAATATTCCATATTCAAATTAAAGAGTAGGGTTACTTACCCCCCGTAGATGAAGAAACATATTTTCACGACGATAGAAAATAAGGTATTTTCTGATGTGTTCTATTATTTCATCATGGTAAGCATGTGGGAATCGTTTACATGTGCAGTTTCCTAAAGCGCTCCTGCGCAGGCTATTTCTAAGCTATCCAAGAACTACTAGAGAGATGGGTTGGAGAACAGCACCCGGTTTATGTCGTTGCTTTCTAAGCGATGTGCAATGTGTTTCTTGGCATTAAAGGGGGCCAAGATCTGTCTAGTTCGTCGTTTCGACTGTTGTGGTATTAATTGTGAGACAAACAACGGTACAAGGTTGAGTAAAATCACTCTCGGAACTACGCTGATGACGTCGGGTATGCAGAGACATGTGCGTGGTTAGTGTTTTTTTCCTTGCGTTGCTTTTGCCGTAAAAGATTCCATAAATACCAGGAGAAAGCTATTTTAGCATTATTTTTTGATTATTTTTCTATGCATTTGTTGATGTATTATTTTCACAACACATCTTACCATACCTATCTAACAAAACATGACATCCCATTTCGATGTAGACCATATGCTACAACAGATTTTCTTCCAATTTTGAATTCAAACTTCTCATAAAGTATTATTATTATTATAAAGGTAATAATTTTATGCAAAATACGTGTAATCTACAGCTTTATCATAAAATTAAATTAAATTCGTATAAAACAAAAAAAAGGTGGAAATTGATAGAATTTATCTATTTTCGAGGTTAGCAAAGCGTAAAATTAAATATTTATGGAACACTCTGTGTATTGGCGGAATTTATTTGTTCTGCCCGATACACAGAATTTTAGATGCGGCGTCTACAATCTCGAGCGGAAGCCAAAAATTGGGCAGAACGCCAAGCTTACATGGTCTTATGAGTCCTAGACCAATCATGCGACATGTATTATATCTTTATTCCCAAAGGGAGAGACCATCTTTATTGCTACACTTAACTGTGCTTGCTGACTACTTTATTTTATTTATTCGGGTTGTTTTTTAAACGTTCTCTTACGTAATTATTTTCTTTACTTTAATTACGGCATTAAATTCGCAAGTGTACAACGATGGTCTTCTTGATAGGAGCAGTATAATTATCTTTGGTTCGCGTAAACTAAAAAGAATGAAGAAAATCCCTTTTCTAATGATTTTCCTTCAAGATCTCTATCAGCATTATGACATGGCATTTTAATTTCTAGATTTGTAAACACTAGGATTATGCTTGCTTTAAATGTTTTGATTGCCGCCTGCTAGTATGGCAGCAATGGCTCTGCAAATGAAGGGGATCGGTGAGACGCTTCATTGTCAAATATAATACCAATAAAATAGGGTTGAGATTATTACGAGAAGCAGGGAGTTAAATTACTACTATAGAAATCGAGCCATTGATACATCGCAGATTTACTGGGTGCCTAAAATAATTTGCGGAAAATTGAACTTACAAAAGCGACAAAGGAATGGTGGGTAGGGTGTGTATCTTTTATATTGTAATTTAGCCGGCTTTTTTCGTTAAAAAATCGAAACATATTAGCACATGCGATGTCATTTTTTCCAAATTACTCCAATTAATTAATATACGAGGCTCGGTAGTTAAGTGTACCTCAATCGCCTTTGTTTTTAAGGGCTTAAAGGGTTTCCTGTGCACCCTTCACATGCGGATGCGGTAGAAATAATCTAACATAAGTAGACTTGTAGGATAAAACCGATGGAGAATTTATAACTATATGGGGATGCTAGCGATCCGTACAATGATAAAGTTGACGGTTTTAACGGTAAGGCAAATACCATCCTGTCGCACTGATTTAACTCATCTCTATGTTACAAAGGTGGCTGCCAAATACACCTTCACCTTCAAAAGGTTTAAAGCATTTGAAGAAAGCTGCCAGGCGCAGTTTACATATGTATATTTTGTACCTTCCCGAAAAACCGTTTTCAACATTTTTTTTTACATGTGAAACGGAAAATTTATCGTTGAAAATTTGCTTTTAAGAACACAGGAAATCCACAGAACAGTATATCATAAGGGAAAAAGCTCCTAGAAAAACTAGGTTAAGCAAAAAAGAAAAGTAAATTAGTCGTGAATTCCTTCACTATAATTTTTCATGGAATTTTCATCGAGGGGAACGACGTCTTTTTTTTATTGACGTCTACTCTACTCCCTCTTCCTCTTTTTTGGATAGTTCGCATGAAAGTTTTACTATTTCCCTGTTCAACAATTTGGATATAATCTGGCCATCAAAACTATTTACTTTGTAGGGAAGAAAGTATTGATTTTTCTTAAGTACGAAGCAAAAAACCCAAATGTCTATCTTCTAATTAGATCGATTACAGTAAAAACACCTTGTAGGTTTTTCAGTTGGGATCCTTTTTTATATGACAAAGCCCTAAACACAATTGACTTTGTTCGGAGGATAACAAAAGAACAAAGTAAACTATTGAATTGAATTTAAGGTCCAGATAATAGGGACGCAGAGAACGAATATCTGTAGGTATGTTAGGACAAATAAACTGGTAGTTTAGTTATATTAGGAGATAAGATGAGATTAAGATTGGGACAATCCTGAAGTCGCTTAGCACGTAAAGCTCGCGGCTATCATTAGCCTAATATGCTACTCCGTATTCCTATTTCATTATCTCAAACGTCGTATAAGTAACATGATGTAGAAGCTATTATACGCTATTTAGGTTTAACATTATTGTATATTTAATATCGAGCAAAATAGGGTATAATGGGCGGAATAAAAAAAGAAATATCACGTACAGTAAATTTAATGAAAAAAATTTAAATTTGACGAAAGTGTGGTAGTGGAATTCCTTTGAAGTTAAACGAATAGAAACACGAGATCGCCTGGATTTTCCTTGCCTATTTCTGAAATCAGAACGCAAAACAGCAAGCAACCAAGCAGTAGCGAATTTTTGTGTTCAATCAGGGTATAGTCTTTTCATGTGGCGCTTAAAATAATAAAAACTTTATTCGCGAATGTTTCTTTTTCATTTTACTAAAGACAATTGTTTCGAACATCTATATTTCTTTCCTTTATCTAATACGGATATCTTTTTCCTTCGCTTTAATAATTGAGAATCTATTAGAATCATAATTTAGTATCTCATACAAAAGGGTTGAACATCCAAAAGGAAATATTATCATATTTTTAATATCCCGTCGAGAAAAATGCAAGGGTTAGGCGGTAGTAAGGTGGGAAAAAATCGTTTGCATCATAGAGTACTCTTCCCGAACCTAATTTGTAATTTAAATTCGGCGCCTCTGTATCTTTAAGTATTTTTCGGAGATAGTGGTCAGCATATTTTTATAAAATATCAAAAATAAGACGAGAATTAATATTTAAAGGCTAATTTTTATGTGTGAGAACCTAAACTAGTAAATTATTACTCATTTTTCATTCAATGCGTACAGAATGGATGCTATCTGTTACGTAGGCTTCCGCAGTCGTCAATAACACAATACACTTGGTTTCCGGCTTGGAATCGCGTCAACATCGTAGCTGCTGCCGACGTTTCGTCCTTACTCTTATGGGACTTCAGGGCTATTACTGTATACTGACTGATCAGTAACAGCCCTGAAGATGACCCGTAAAAGTGAGGACGAAACGTCGGCAGAAACTACGACAACGACGCGATTCCAACCCGGAAACCAGAAGTACAGATAAAGGATGTTAAGTTAATTGATATAAAAAATTTACATTATTATTATTATTGGCGAGTTTTAGACAGACCTCGTATATAAGAAAAAGTGACGAAAGTTAATGACTTATTCTATTATTCAAAGGCAAAGGTAAAGTAATATTAAATGAAGTCAGTCTGTAAAAGTACTAAATTTAAAAGGGAATGTAGAAATTTACAACAGCTATTTTTATTTAATTGTCAGGCTGAAAAGAAAATTACGGACTATAAAATTTGTAGCAAGCGGGTGCAGTTTTCTGCGTCTCTCAATTTTATTGTGAGTTTGCATGTTTTTCTACAACAACAGATTCCGTAAAATTTATTGCCGTTGTATGAAATTATTTAGTAACAGTGTAGTGATAAGGAATACCGAGTTGAATCGATCCTAATGAATATACTTTTAAGACAAATAAAAGTGTAGAACTAAGGAGCTACGTCAATCAAAATAGATTTCCTTACGAAAAGCTTTCCCGATCCGACAACACACGGAGAAAAGAGTTCGAAAGTGGTGCAAAGGGTGAAAGGAGGTGGCATGGAAAGGGTTATGATTGTGAGATCTCGGCGAACACGAGCTTTGTTCTTGGCCTTAGCCGGTTGGATAACTTTAGTTTTTGGACAAAAAGTCAATGAAAAGGAAAATAAGGTTGCTAAAGGTTGAAAAATGGGTCAGAGCTTATCTCGCGCTGTGGTTTTCTTGGTTGATTTAAATGTTCCTTCTACTACCACTACTACTATGTATAAATACACAAAGAAATGCTTTTAAATATCGATCGATGTGGTGAGGGATGACTTTTGATACGCTTTTTCCTCTTCAAGCAATAAAAGTAGGAAAGGGAAACTATTAGTTTCCGGGAGGATGGAAATTTACATTTATAATCTAAAATATGTACATTGTGAAAAATACCAATAATATTAATTGCAATTCACCATCTCTACCACCAATCTATTTATATTTGTAAAGACGGTGAAGGACGAATTCTAAATAAATTTGAATCCGCATACAATTATTTAAGCAAAAAAAAAAATACAAAGCATGGCATTCTGAACGCATAAAGCGAGCAGGTGTCTAGACCGACTTTCAGACAGTATCTGCAGCGTGTCTCAAGGAAATTGTCGCGCTACGAATAGTACTGCCACCAATTGCGCGCGGGCTGCAAAATTCTTCCGCATTTAAAAAAAAAATCATAATATATATAAACTTACTCTAAAACGATCCAAAAAAAAATATCGAATACATACGCTCTAATACGGTACCTGCTTTGTTACTCGTTGTATTGTGATTGATTGACAGTTTTGCGGTGGGTTCTAGCTTGTTGGCCACTTGTAAAGGTGCTGGTGTGGGCATAGCTGTCATTGCAGGAGCTGGCATCATCAAAGTCGACATCGTCAACATTTTTTCGAAGTGTTTTAATTTTCCCTCGTTCAATTTAGAAGTTTCGGCAAAGTTCTTTTTTAGCAGCAATCTTTTTTTTCTCTTCTCTACTTTTTTCCTTATTAAAATATTCTTTTTTTTTTTGTAATATAATACAGGTACGTTAATCTCACTGATTTGTTTCACTAAATTCCTCTTAGACGAAGGAGCGCTTTATGTATTACGAGATGGAGCGGGATCTTTTTTGAACGTGGAGCGGCAAAACTAGCCGCATGAAGCGCTATTCGATGACTGTGTGACGCGCAACCGTCTCATGCTGCCTTTTAGGGGTGGTAGAGAGTGTAGAGCCAAGTGTGTGGGGCGGGTTTGTAGACGAATGCGTGTTTACGCGAGCAACCGGCAACTCAAACTGCGGACCTAGCTTGCGAGACGGCGCTAAACCTAACGTTAGCGTCCCGCCATCAGTTCTATCGGACCTCTCTCTTGCACCGTACCATCCCGATATACCATAAAACATTCTCGCCGTACCACCGCGGACTCACTTAGCGCCTTTTTCTAAGCTATCAGAAGACAAGAGCAGCGCCAGAAAGGCGGATAATAAACAGAGGAACGAAAAAGAAACACTAACGTACACAATAGTCTGCAAATCCTGCAGTTTTCCGCGTAATTACGACATCCGGTATTCCGCAAGGTTGTTAGGATCCATTATGGGACATCATTCTTTGTTCTACTAATCCCCCTATACACAAAAATATCCTCCACTTACAATTAAATTTTAAAGCAATCAGATATATTTTTGGTGGATGCGCCGGATTGTAATTTAAAAATACAAAATAGTCATAAAAAAATATAATTGACTGCCATGATCTTTTCTTCAATTACTTTTTATGTTGGTTACAACTCATCTGACAATTAAATCCAAGGTTGAAACTTTAAGTTACGTTTGATATTTATTTAAAAGTATAACAATTCAAATTACATTTGATGTTTATTCACGTAACTTATATATTTTAATGCTACTTTCTAGAAAATATTTCGAAAAATATCCGTCTAAATTAGTGTTTTGCAAGAACTTAAGCCCATTGATCACGTAATGAGAGTGCAATATTGCAATTGGTTTGAAAATCACAAGAATGATAATAATGTCTTTGATAAATCCTTCTTCTTGGACGAAGCTTGGCTCTACTTTAATGGTTTTATTAACAAATAATCACGTGTATATGGTCTAGTGAAAACTCTAATGTCATGATTTTGAAACCATTGCATTCTGAAAAGGTTGGTATTTGGATAACAGCTTCGATTGGCCCATTATTTTTTCATGATATGGTAAACACAGAAAGATGTAATAACTTATTGCAACGTTTTCCAGACCAGTTGCATGATGACAAACTAAGGGATAGATACTTCCAACAGCTCATAAAACACTTCTAAAGTGAGCCTCTTACATGAATATTTTGATAGTGTAATAACATTCACGTTCTTCTGATCTAACTATTTTAAATTATTTCATTTTTCACATCTAAAAAACATGGCTTTTAAAGGTAGATCACGCATAACACGACAATTTTCCGAAGCAGCTCAAAATGTTTGTGTCACGATAATGCCCCAAGACTTCACTAACGCATTTAACAACATAGAAAGTTAAGTAATACTTTGCATTAAAACCGAGATCACTTTGAACATTTCCCACAATTATATGCTAAATGTTTCTACTTTTACTACTATTATTATTGATAATCTTGATATGATTTGAGTAAGATTTAACTATCAAATGTAGTCGTAACCAACATAAAAAATAATTCAAAAAAACATGGCCCTCTCGATTACGATGATCATGATCATATTTTATAAGTTTGTATTTCATATAAAAGAGTGATGACGAGGCATTTATTAATAATAGTATAATAACATTACCGTCATTTCATGTACATATACAACAGTTACGGGACACCAAATTTAAGAAGCAATACGAACTTATATACATATCACCCCCTATCAAAAAAATGTTTTAATTACAAATGATACCAATGTTTTAATTAACTTCCAGCTACTCTTAAAAAATTAAAAATTATTAATACTTTTAAAAGAAAAGTCGTTGTTGATAAGCAAGAGCTACTACTACTTACACAGCAAATTTTTAATAGATAATTATTAATGCTTTAATGTTTTGAAATTTAGATCTTCATTACTAAAGCTAAACGCATATTTCCATGGTTATTAACTTTAAAAAGAACCATAATATAGATAACATAAAATTAATTAAGACCATAAACAGTAAAATTAAATTGGCATGAAAAATTACAAAAGCAAAGACATTTTAATGAATTCAGATTTAACACCATTCCTGCTGTTAGTCTTTCTTAAATAAATAGCATGAATACAATGAATAGTATATAAATAGTGTAGATTTAGCGTAGTTCTTAATGTTTTTATTGTCGTAGCTCATTTATAGAAAATCTCGACTAGTTTTAGTGAAGTATTGTGGTAAGGGTGATAATATTGTGCTTCCATTCAGGCGAATACATACAAAATCCATAATGTCAGGTTCGAAAATAGCAAATTGAAGCGATTAAAAAAAGATTATCAATGTGGATCCGCTATTGTTTCTTTGCTTTCTCATATTTTGAAGTCGAAAAACAAAGAAAATAAATGCGAATGCATTAGAAAGAATTCATATGTTTTACATGTAAAGCTATTGACGTGGCAAATCTTGTAGTGAGTAACTTATTTTCATGCGACCGTTATCCCCCCGCACACCCGGTCTTGTTGAACGTGTCTAATTATGCGCACGAAGATTTAGACCAAGTTAAAGTGAGTGAGCTAGTAGTACAGCCACCTGTTACTTATTGTAGGGCTACATAGGTAGTAGGCAAGTAATTTCATGATACCGCAGTGCAGTGCGATGGAAAGACGTGGAGAACCGTATAACGCGGCTCTGAAAAGGATACCGACCCAGCTTTACCCCCAATATACACGTCTATATATACACACGACGTTAGAGAAGGATAAAAGGTCTACTACACGGTTAGAAAGAGAGTCGCGTTCGCTCCTGTCAGGGTAGCCTTGATATCGGTCCATCATTAGGTCCCCACTTATCTATTTGCTAGTAAATCACAATCCAACTATCATGTTAAACAGGGCATGCTTATATTTCGGAAGAAAACCGTCTCGTTTCGATAGTTCCTCTTTCATTTTCTTTAACAATGAATATCTCACACTATAGGGTTCACAAGTTTAATTAAATAGATAGCTCAAAGACGTGAGGATTTCCAACAGTGTTATATAGTTTTACAGTACTATTCATTAGAAAAATCTAAATCAAAAATATAATGTTACTTTAAGTTGAATTAAATAAGGCGGTCAAAAAATAAAACAATCGCTCAATTGTTCATATTCTGAGCTTTCACAATTAATTTATTGCTTGATCCGAGAATACTACTAGAATTATTATAACCAAATTACGATGTGTACTGTAATAGATCCAAAATCACTTACAAATGAGTGTCAATTAGCAAAAAAAGGAAACTAAAGGAAAAACTAAACATTACAATCAATTATGTCGTAACATTTTAAAAATTTAATAGAAAAATAATTTAATAATTAAATTCGAAGAGAACAAGATTTGTAAGTTTAGAAAAATGTAAAGAACAATTGAATCGAGAGGTTATGTAGAAAAGTTGGAAACCGACACCGTAAATACAAGAGGAACCAGACGACATAAAAGAAAGCTCAAAAGAAACTGCCCAACAAGAAAGGAGCCAAACAATCAAGGCCCAAGTGAAGTCACAACCTTTATGAATGTAGGAAACAATTAAATTTATTTGTTGTTATTAGCTTCGCGAAGCTTACAGACAAAATTATGCTTGCCCTTATTATTACCTTACAAATATGAGGCATTCTTTCCAATAATATGTGTAGCTAGTTATCGATTCCATCCCAATTATTATTCCAGCCAAATTATTGCTAGAAAAATAATTTCCGGAATCCTCAGTATAAATTGTCCAGTATCAGCGGATTTTATGGTGAGCACTCCATTTATGTAAGAATACCCGCATGAGTTTTATACCCCAAAAATTTGCATTTGGCTGTAGTTAGGATAATTGTCTGTTGAAACATGAATCACTCTCACCCTATGTTCTTACAGAATGTTTAAATAAACATCTGTTCCGCCGATTTTAAACAATATATAATTTCGATTACTTCCAGAGTAACCTATTACCTCCCCTACGTTTAATAGTTTTTCGTACACATTATTCTTTCATTCCTTCTCCAACTTAGCGAAGTTTGGGAGTATACAACTTAAATTTTGATTCATTTGGCCAAACCATCCAATTTTTGTGGCATTTGGCCCAATTGAGCCTTATCGTCATTAAGAAGGATTTCTGAACGTCTATGAGCCTTCTTAGATCTGCTTTTACCAAGCTGCGATTATTGATGCAGTAGGACGACGATTTTGTAAAAACTCTAATCTAAAGTACGTCTATTGCTCTGTAAATCCTATTTCGTCCTTTCATTGATAATACTTACAAAATCCTACTTGCCGCGCAAATTAAAGGTTGAAATTACCAAATCCTAAGATATTTTGTATTAGCAGATAAATATCTATTACGCAGCTCATAATAATTCATTTCTCGATCCAATTTACTTATTTTGTTTCATGAGGGCCAACCCAATATCACTGAGCATAAAAAAAAACAATGAAACAATGAAAAACAAAACATATCTACACTATTACTTAGGGCAACTCTTTATCTATCAATCGTTCGTGTATTTGCGTTAGTTAGAACTGAAGAAGTTTTTAATTTTTTAATTAAGCGCTAACATAACCGAATCAACTACCTATAAAGCATTTTTGAATCATATTTGTTGATTTCAAAAAAGGTTTAAGCGCTTATGAGTGCAAGAAGAGTTCAGATTTAAGCTATAACGAAAAAGCACCTTCTTTGGCAACAACTTACCGATGGTATAAAGACATTGAACGCGAAAGAAGTTCTGTTCAGCGTCAGAAAGGAACAAGACCTCGTACGGCCGTCATCGAAGAAAATATTGCAGCTGTTAAGAGGACTTTTAAAAAGCAAACCGTGTGAGAAATTTGTTATGATGAAGCATTATTTTTTTAAATTGTGGCAGCTGACGAAATGTTTATTTTTTTTTCTCTACCCGTTAAGAGAGTTGTGTATGGATCCATAGACACGAAGAAACACGTACAATGCCAAAGAAGCAGCGAGTTATTAAAAAGGTTCTGTTTGCGGTGGTATTTTATGGACTTCAAAAATCTTTGAGACGTACGAGATTTTCGTTTGAAGAAGAAATTAATACGACCATTCATTAGTATTTTGCAAGTGTTCCAAAGATGGTTGGTTGGTAGCCTTTAGAAATGGAAGCAGAGAATTATCAAATGTATTATTGCCGAACGATATTACTTTGAACATATTTAAAATAAAATTCGAAAAATTATTAACCGCTTTCTTTATTCTCAATAATAACAGCTTGGCCTTCGTATTGATCTAGATTTTATTGCATTATTCAGGACTCAATTAATCTATGAGCAGTGGTATAAGTATAGATTCCTATACAAGGAGAAATCTTTAAAATAAGTTTTCATGTCGAATACACGAGGTTGCGTGCAAAAACTTCAATTCATGTAACAGTTTATGTTGTTGATAAAATAATCGTGCAAGTTATTGTAGAAATCCTTTCATGTGTATGTAACACAAACTTCATCTACTTACACTACTTTGCGGCTTAAGAATATTATTGTCGGCACTATACGTCGAATGTCACAGAACCATTACGCCCATAAAAAAGGGAAACGATTTTAAAATACACGATATTTACCGAAGGTTTACGCCGGGTTGTTGGGAGTTGATAGAAAGATAATATTGAAATGTTTATTTTACAGTGCTGCAATCAACATGGAACAATCAAATTTCCTCCCTAAACGTTAAATTTAATCGTTTCATTGCATAAATTATCTTGCTAATAGAGGGTAAATAAGCTGAGCACGTCCTATATAGTCTACAATCTGTTAGGGTAATAAACTATTACCGATAGGTTTTACGAATGATTGAAATAATAAAATCTAGACGTTTATTGGTTATGTTACAAAGTATTAGAGCTGCACTTTTGATACATTTCAACGCATCCATCTTTCCAAAATAGATATTGTAAACAAATCCTATAATACCCGTCTAGTTATTTTAGTATAAACACTGTTGATTTTTGTTCTAAAATTCGCATATTCCCGCCAGATTTATCAAGAAATAGTTACATATCTCTTTCATTTTTTACTATTACATTAAACCAAATCAAACAAATCGAATAAATTGATATGATCCATAAAAAGCGCAGCGTATACCCAAGCGAAAATAATTTAAAAAAGTGTATTTAATATGAAAATATTTGTTTTTCATTTGTAGTGCGTAATATTCCGATTACTATTTATTACTTTGGAAATGATAAAAATATAAAAACGTGATCCTCTGAATAGTGTTTTCTTTCTTGTATTTCTTATTTAGCACAGCTTTGTTTGCTCATATTAATTAAAACTAATTTCACCGAAGCATGTATCTGGCTACTAACTTTCTGCAATTTGGAACTATTTATCCGACACGATTAGAGGCGCCCTGCGCCTTATTCAGATGGATTAGTTTAAGGTCTATTACGAGTTCTATTAAATAAATTTAACATAAGCTGGTTGCACAATTTGTGGTAATTGCGTCTTCCTAGGAGAAGTTTGCTTTAATTATACACAGTTGACAATTTCCTCGTGTAAAGCTAAAAAATTAAGTGGTGAAAAATGTGTGTGTTGAAACTTGGTCAAAGTTACGTATTGTTATAAAAATCAATTTGATAAAAGGCGTATTTTACACAAGGTGGTGTAAAGAAAACTTCCTTCAACGTTTTATTCAAAAAGAAGGGCACATCAACGGCTGCGTGTAAACTATTGTCTGCATGGAGAAATTTTGGGACAGCAACCCCTGTATTTTTTAAAAAAAGAAAACGATTTACATTAACAAGTGAATTTGGTAGATTTGTATAATCCATCCGCGCTAGTTTGATAGACGTAGAAAGCGTATTTACAAATATATGATTTACTTTTTGTATTCTTAGTAACTGTGTAAATCGCAAAAATATGAAAATCGCCGAAATTTCAGAGATAGCCTAAACAAGAGATTCCGCCCAAACAGAAAATGGCGTTTCACAATACTCGACGGATTGAACAAATCTGCCAAGTTTCAATCTGATTGGTGAGTATCACCCCGGTGTTTCCTTGTGAGAATTATAACACATACATTTAATCAAACAAAATATGCAGTTACCTTAACAAACATTATAGGCGAATTTAATCTTCAAAATTTAATTACTTTGGGATTTAAATTTTGAAGATTAAATTCAAAGGCTAAGAAGAAAATTGGAAAATTGTAAACGCGCTCACTAAGAAGACAAGCCTAGTATGTCAGCAAAAAGATAAGGATCCAAGAATATAACAAGGATATTAAATAAAACATAAAACAGTTGAAAAGAAAGCATCGTGGATCCCGGATAAAATGAAGAAAATGTAACACACACACGTACAAATCATCAGTAGAAGTGTTAGAAGATTTATGTAATGCTCAACTGATTCTGATAAGGCCTTTTTTAGTTCGTATTTCTTGCTTAACGTTTCTTCCGTTGCAGGACCAACAGGACTTCCTGAAGAAACTACAGATGCGTCATATATTTTATTATGTTTCGATAATCTGCTCGATAGCTTCAATGGTAGAAGATGTTCAGACGAAGTCAAATTAAAAAATATTTGCCACACCACGAATTCTGGAAAGAGCGAGAAGATTTTTGACAATATTGTAATTCGTTTGGAGGAGAACAAAACAATGTCGAACCCTCCAATGTTGAAACACTGGCTGGATAACTGGCATAACACAATCACTTGTGTCTCCCTGCTGGTTCAACCAAGATGCATGGAATTCTTTTTCTGCATACAAAACCATGATGTTCGAAAAACAAAACCTGTACACAATAACTTTGTTTCCACAAAATCGTTTCAAATTAATCAGTATTACGTATTAATAACAAAATGTAGTAGCAATATATTTGGTATTAATAACTAATAAAGAAAAAGTGAGATGATTTATCATTAGGCGTGCTTAGTAACGTATTTTTTTTTTATTACAAACAAAGATACTTGTTAAAAGTTTTGTAACATTAAACATACAAAGCGCACTGGACGAATCTCCAAAATATTTGAAATCAAATATTGCCGGATACGTTGTAAAGAAAGACTCTTTCGGGAAGTTGAAAAATGTGGAACCTGTCCCCACATACATTTTGCAATTGCTGACACTCTATTGCATATGTGTTGCCGACAATATGCTTAAACAATGTTGTTATTTGTAGTGAGATATTAGGCGCAGTCCTTCATCCAGATATACAGATAAGAATAGTATAGCCCATTACTAACGATATTTTGCTAGGTAAAACAAATTAAAAAAATTTTAAATGGAGCAAAGGAACACTGATAAAACAACAAAATATGGCGATCCAATTAAAATAATGGCGGGAGAGAACTGTATTAAAAAACATAAATCCCTTGCGTGTATATTTAATATATTGTTACGCATTCGAACAAACCTCAAAATTCGCGTTGTTACTTCTGTATTAATTAATATATTGTATTTAATTTACAAACTCTGTTTTCATATTTCAATTTAACGATCATTATTTAAATACAACGTGTGTCAAAAAGTACGTACCATATGGATTTTTTTTTGTTAGTATAGTAATGCAGAAAGTTTGAGCACCTTCTAAAACTCATTTGACGCCCATTACCTTTTTTGGTTAAAGTATTCGTAATTGATATAACTAATAAAAAACGGAAATTAGTTGCACTCCTGAAATGTCTATCAAGAATGATATTTACGTAATAAAATAGTGGTGGTTTTGTGTAGATATTGACAAGAAATAAGCAGAACATATAACAATATTCAACTGTAACATAGAAATACATAAAATTACATTAAATTCACTTGAACTTGAGCAGAAAAAACACAAAATTCAATCAAATTGATAGTTGTATAATATTACTGTTATATCCATTAACGCCTAAAGATACCAAACGAATCCAGCAACAAAACGCATTCTCGTATACGCTGCAATTTTTCATTTACAGACGTTAGTGGGTTAAGTTATTGTAACATTTGATTTAGTTAGTCCAAATTGTTAGTAAAAGTAAAATGTTTAAGTAAGTTATACTACAAAAGAGTACTCGAATGGATTGGATGGTAGAATTTAAAAAGCGCGCTTTGACAATAAGTAAAACCATTTTAGCAACGTTACAAACTCTAATTACAGGTTAAAACCTGAGCTCATGTCCAGATGACTCTGAAACTCATAACTCATAAAGTTCTCCACTTTTCGCCCGCTTCACAAAATTAGCAGAGATTAGACAGACTCGTGTTTATTCGTCTTATGAGAATGGGTTCGTGTTGCCTACTGGTTTCCCTGAGAGTCGACAAAACACGAGTCTGTCTAGTTTCTACTAATTTCGTGAAGCGCACGGAAAGTGGCTAACTTTAATCATGAGCGATAAGTCTAAAGGAAGAATAAGCAGGTATCAAAATACACTATAAAGGCTTATATAACTGTGCAAATGGTAACGTTTTATTAAGGTTCGAACTGGTGTTCATCGTATCAATACTAAATTTCGCGGTCTAATCATGCTGCTGTACCGCTACATGAGTCAAAATGCTGTCTCTTGCTACGTTTAACAAATATATCCGCGAACAGTAAAATTGAGATTCTTTCTTATATTGTGTATATTAGTACTATTTCGCCTTTTGTTTTTGTTACATTTTAGCGCATAGAATTAGTATTAACTTGGTTTAAGGATTAAGTTAGTTCTTTTGCTTTCTTTTACATATCAAGGGTGGAGGAACAGCTGTAATGCTATGCATTCTACCTAAATTCAATTGTGATTTTTCTTACGTCTTGCGTATTGTTTTTATTTCTTTCTGTGTGTATTATGTATTGAAGTGGGCGAAAAAATAAATAAATATTACTATTACTATTATGTTAATAAATTGCAAAATGTTAATTTGCGCCTACGGATGCAACTTATATATGTATGCATTTGAGGTAATACTTGCACCAGAGACGAATGCGTGGCTCTGAGATTATATGAATCGTAAGTTAATTGTCGAATGTAATTTTCGTCAACTTAATGTAAAGAACTTCGTCAATTTCTTAACGAATCAGGCGTGTTCTATTTTTCGTCAATTTTTGCGTGAATTTCAATATTACTTCCCCTAAATTATCAAACGTGAATATTTTTGGATCGTAAGCATGCTTGACTGTTGAACACGGTTTACGAAGGTTACCAGAATTTAATTTAATATAGTTTTTAAATTATTAATTAGCAATGAACGAATTAAAAAACAACAAGTGTGGAATGGTAAGACAAACGGTAACCCGAAACGTAAGAATAAAATGCAAGCACATGTGACTTTTATGGCGGATTTGTGTTTACACGCTTACAAGCGACACAACCGATTTTTGTACGACGTCAAGGGTGAAAAGTAGAAAAATAAAATGAAGAGGCAGACTGCACTAGAGATAATAATGTACGAGTTTAATTCTAGAAATGCATTTGCAAATGTAAGTGTGAAAGACGTTCGTAAGAAGATTTCTTGAGCACCCAATGAGTAATAATACTTTGTCGAATTAACTAAAGTGAAAAAGAGCCAAATTAGTGGTGATTCAATGAATGGAGTATTTGTGGTACTTTGACCAGTTATCATTCCTAAATAACAGGACTGGAGAATCCAGTTTAACATTCCTAAGCAGTGCTAAAAAATACAGGAAGAATTCTTTGATGGCACTGTATGGCTGTCACATGAGTTTCGCTTCCCCCGCTTATGAAGTTGTACGTTCATGGACAGGTACTTTTTTAAGTGTGGTGGACTCAACCCAACCTCCACCACGTTACTTCTGCTGGGCTCCAGGCTATGGATTCGTTGGAAAAAACTACAACGCTTTTAGAGGCGAACCCTTGACTTCCCTTTGATGCTCTTGATGTACATGCACTATAAGTATTTTGCGTTGGAAATAATAAGCGTAAATATTTTGAATAATAATAGCAAGGACTGTGGCGTAGTATGGTAAACAACACATTAGTAGAATCTGTAGGGTAAGACAGCAAAACTGCTTCACTTGTTCAGGGTCTTTCTGGAAATCTGCTTCCGGTAATTTATTATTAATTTATAACTAACCACAACGACAAAAAATTCACGCAATTCTTCACTAGCGTAAAAAACAAAACGTCACGAAATTCAAGAAGAAATGCATGAATAAATTCGTGAACATCTTCAAGAAAAACCTGTCGGCGTAAAGTGCCCTTAATAAATATGAAGAAATCCCGAAAGACAGTACTTCGATAATTATCATACTAAGCAAGATGCATGCAAAAAAAGACGTAACACAATTAAGTGTGAAAGTAACACGCAACGGCGTACTTTATTCCTTAGCATTTTACATTTTATGTGTAACATGCTAACAAGTTTTAGGGTGTAAGTTTTATTATATCGTTTTGCTAAACATTACCAAAATTCAATGTGTGAAATAAAATAGTGGAGTCGTATAAACCACTTTTAATGTTAAATCCTACATGAATTTTTTTCCGTTACTGTGTACAGGCAATAAACACAGAAAGTGAGTGAAAATGGACATCTTTCCTTCAAAACAAAGGTACGTATTTTCCCTTTTCAGTTATGCTATTTTTTGCATGTATACTCGTTATCTTATTATCCTATTTTATACGCCAGTTGTTAACAAACATGTAGCCACATATAGCCGCAAAGCAAATCCCTCTTTTCACCAAATATTAAATATTCCTTTTTACTGTACCGTACAGCGTATGAAAGAAAGGAAAATATTTTATTTCTAATAACGGACTTGATAAACAACAGCAACTCATATATACATACATACGTATATACATAGATATAATTAGGATAACATGGAAAATGGGCATTGCTAGTAGCTGCAGGCGTACTTCTACCTAGATGTTGTTCGAAGTATTCGGTTATGTTTCTAAAATAATAAATAATATCCTCGGATACGCGGAATATTAATTTTAAAATTTGATTTCAGCAGAACGTACGGCGAATGTAATCAATAACAAACAAAAACCAAAGTAGGTGTACAGTGAAGTTCTAAAATTTCTGATCAATCTGTCAAATTTAAATTCTAAAGAGCATTTATTTCCGCTATTATTTTTTACTTACTGGGTAATTTTACTTCGATTTTAATATGATTTTATTCTTTTATAACATGAATAGAGCCAATTGTCTTTACAATATCATCAAACATGCTCAATCCATGGTTTTTAATCTTTAATTTTTTGGACATTGCTACATGTGTAACTCAGTTCGAAAAATTTCCGCTTTTTGTACGTTATTATACATTTCTACAAAAAAATGTTTAAGCGAATGTTGTGCAATAAATTCTTATCGACATAAGTGATGATGCAGTTCTTCTGTAGGCACTTTTTCATCCAAATTAATGAAGTCGTCTTGGTTTTTAACTTGGGTGATGTTATCAAAGTTTCTGCAAAATAGTCTTCTGTATCAAATCTTATGTCTAAGATTGCCTTCTCTTGAACTTAAGAACTTTTAAAACCTGCTTTGAAATCGTTCTAATGGTCAGGAAAATTATTTTAATATTTTTTTAAGTTTAGCTCTCTTGGAAGTGAGCCAGCATTGTCTGAACATATCTGCAAATCCATCCGTCTGTCCAGCCCCAGTCGGTCATTGCAGCTCTTGTCATTCACGCTTTTTTAATTAAGGTCCATGTAGCCGGCATACTGTAATTCTGTACCTACCTCTTGGATTTTATTAATGGTCCTGACATGGGAATATGCTGGCTTCTAGCACGAATGAACCACTCGAAGCATACTTTATCGGTCTGTGTTGGTTCTGTCTTTAATTTTCTGCATTTTTGATCTAAACTTTTACTGCCTTCGAATGCTTTCCTTGGTTTTATAATTTCAACGGCCTGAGTTTTGCTTATGTTGAATCTAAAATTATTTAATCAAAATGATTAGTTCTCCATCCTATTTAAAAACTTCGGTAATGTTAAGCTTTCAAGCAATAAAAACACAAAATTGGCTCAGTAGAACCTAAGCTGATGCTTTGAAAATCACTTTTCTTTTTGCAATAAACATTCTTTTTCCGTCCGTTTTCCAAGCTTCGTGTCCGCTCCTGGGGTCGTTTTATGTTTGTCGGGAAAACTTATCCTGTCCACGTTCATCTGATAGGGCATCATCAGGACGAGTTTTACGTAGAGGTGCACAACCAAAAAATTGGTTCCAGAAATATCGTTTGGTCGTGAGGGCTGTCTGTTTGTGAGAATTGTCCACGAAGAGGACTTTCGCTGTATTACTCTAGAAAATAATTGAAATCCAAATCCGCTGAGAAGTAATTCTAATGAATTAAATGTTCAAATTGTTTCCCATTTTACAAGTTGACAGTAACCCAATCGATCTACAAAGCCATGTAGAGCATTTCTTAAAAATTTAGAGGAAATTTCTTCTACTACTCTAATGGTTTCGGTCTCGCAAATCTTCTATATTATCGGGTGTAAATCGGATTAGCCGCTCTATGTGTCCTCATCTCCCAATCCACCTGTTCAGAAATATATGATCTAGGTTTTGCGCACGCTTGCACCATTGTGTAATGGAACACCGTTCTGTTAGAACTAGATACTATTGTCAGGTAGAGGGCAACACAGACAGATATGATGTGATTTTGCAGTAACTGCAAGTGTCTATTTGCGTTTTAAATTTCCTGCAATAAAAAAAAGAATCGGTAACGTTTATCCATAAAATCCCAACATTAACATTATTCTACTGCGAAAACTGAGAATAATCTTCTACAACCTAGTGCGGATTTTCCGACACCCAGAACCTGTAATTATGTCGGTTTACATGTCCATTGAGGCAAATATTTACAAAATGTTGATTTTGTTATTGCAAATTTCTAATATTTCCTCGTAAAACTGAGATTTTCAAGATATTTTTTAGCGTATCCATTTGTTGGAATCGCCTTAGGGTTTTCCAGAATAAAATAAAATAAAATGTCTACATCCTTAAGAATGGAATTTCTTGGTGGCTATTTTCCTTAATTAAAAACACACAAATGAGGTTTATTGCTAACGCAATCGATGTAACATTGGTTGAAGTTAGTATGACTGAGCCACTGGTGGTGCAGTGCCTAGCACGCTGGGCTATCAGTCTCGGAGTACCGGGTCCGATCTTTGGATTTGCAACTTTAAGGTTGTAAGGTTTTCCGTAGTTTTCCTTACTCCAAATTTGGAAAATGTAAAGACATGAATGAGAGTTAGGGGTCTACGACGGATGGATATTGGGTAGGGCAGGAAAGAGGGTCAAAAAGGTCAAGAATTCTAAAAACTTTTATTAATAATTGTATGTCTCTGTACACATTCCCAATTCTTTTCTGTTAGATATGTGATTAAGTTCAGAAGTGTATGAAAATGAATACAACGTGTTCAAAATCCTTTTCTAACTACACAAGTTGAAAAGTACCGGTAACATTGTAGCTGATTAGAAAAGGCAGCAACAAGAATTTTTGACAGGTAAGTAGAAAAACGATAAGTATCAGACTCTATAAAAGAAACAATTGATTGTAAAGTATTATTACTATTATGACACATTTTTGTTAAAAAGTCAAAATTGAACAACCTGAATTTTTGGCGAAATTGCTAGCTTAAAGCCAACAATTTTCTCCTTGAAAATGTACGCGATAGCACGACTAGCTGGTTTATCATCAGTTTAAGATAAAAAAAAATAATAATTAAATGCTCTATGGGAAATATTCTACAAGTCGTCTATCTATCCTTTTTATAGCTAGCATATCGGAAACTGAAAACGCATAAATTTATTTTATAACACTTTGGCCAACGGAAGCCTGGTTGCAATAAATACACGAAGGAATAGAGAATAAAATAAACTGTAAAAAAGTTAACCAAAAAATATAATGCTAAAATAGCTTAGCTTCCTCATTGTATTGATGGAATAATTCACGGAAAACGCAACAAAAGGAGAGAAAAAAATTACACTAACACACGGACATGTTTCTGCCTACCCGGCGTCATCAGCGTAATTTTTTATCTCTACCTTCTGTCGCTGTTGCCTCACAGTTAATGCCACAATTTTCAAAACGACAAACTCGAGGCTGTGCTTCTATATACTTTTGAGTTTGTAGAAAACAGAGTTTTGACAAAAGATCTGTTAAAACTAAATTAAAAAGAATATATCAACTTAACACAACTTATTAGCTATTCGGAACCACATAAACACGTGTGTATTACGTCCTTTTATGCCCTATTTGAGTACCAAAAACCATTTTCGGAGAGAAAAAAAAAACGATTTCTGTAAATATCGACTTAAAAAAAATCATTTTGATCTTAAATTGTTATGTAATAATCATATTGTTGATATTTCTCTAAAGGTTGTAAGTTGTTAGAATTTTATCACAACTTCCAGATTTAAACACTATTATTTTACCCTGTAATACATTATTGCATAGTAAATTAGAATACTCTTTCTTCCCAGTATGGGCTCCTATGTATTATAGGTATATGTATAATAACTATGTATTTCAAAAAAAGCATCAACAACATTATATGAAGATCTGTTAAGCGAGCATAACATTGTTTCTTTATACAATAGAAAAATTATTGCGGTTACCTAGTTATATAAGTTGATACATAATATTACAGATCATTTCGCGTCTTTGGAGAAAATCAATTTCCAGATTCCTAGAAATAACTAGACGCTCTGTTACTTTTATTAACAAGAAACTTAACGCTAACTTCTTAATTAACTCTCTGTTGTACTCTATGTATGTGTTCTCTTTATAACTCTTGTAACTACGCACGAGATATCTTTAATAATAACTATAGTTGTTTCCTAAATTCAGTAAGAAAGTGTATTAATTTCAATTTGATTATTTAGTTCAAAATTTGTCTTAAGCTTTATTTTTTTTTATACGAATTCAGTACGCAGTAATTGTTATTTGTTTATTATTATCTATAGATATAGCCCTATAATTAAATAAAAATCTGTTGGATTAATCAATAGATTATTGTTATTATTATTATCCTAACTAAAATTGATAAGATATATAAATAGTCGGAGCAAAATAACAACAAAACCTAGAAAGATTAATGGGAATATGATAAAATGGAAAAAGCTTGGATTACTAAGAGTATATTATTTGAAATTGTCGATCGTGATCGAGAATTTCAACTGTACAAAAGAACTACGAATGATCGGAAAAGGAGCAGGATAAGAGATAATTATAAGAAAGTTAGAAATAGGACACAAGTTATAAAGAGGCCCAAAACGGAATATTATAGAAAATTATTAAGGTTTATGAAAGACAATGAACATTCGATTCCAAATAATTTTCCGAGGAACTACAATCAATGCAAATGGCTCATCAGTGTAATAGATTGCCTCGTTATGGAATAAATATACATTCTACTGATGACAGGAGAAACTTTAACAAACGCTATAAGTAAGCCTATCAAGAAGAACGGTTTTTTCTATTATTAGCATTGGTGAAACTGATTTTTAAGAAGGTCTCAAAGAAGGAATACGTCAGTTATATAACTTATATCAATATTATCTTATGTTGAGTTATATAGCTGATATGTTGTAGTCATTTCTTAACAGATATAATGGATGACTGTCAGTTAGGATTTATTTATTTTCTATATCTATTTCTTTCTTTATTTGAAGTATTTTCTGAGGCTGTAAATAGTGAGATGAATAATAATTTCAACGCGTTGTGCGTATTTTTATTTTCGCGTGCATTCGATATAATTAATTTTCAGTATTTGCTGGAAGTAATGGGAAAAATGGGAATTATAGATCGAAATTTAAAAAAAAATGGTCCCATGATTACCTAAAAAACCGTAATTTGTTGGAATAAATAACTGTGACAGTCAAGAAGTAGTGATCTTACGATTTGGAGTCAGTATGCGGACCCGCATATGGAAAATTACTAATCTCTAAGAATAGTTAACTTCACGATAGAAAGGCGCATACAACAGAAAGAGTTAGAAGATTGTTATAATCATCTTCAGGTGTTGGCAATTAAGAGAATGTGTTTTTGGAAAGTAATGGTGGTTGGTTTCTATAGACTACGAGACTTACCGAGGAAAGGAAAGGGAGGTAAGATGGAACCAGGTTTTCCAAAGAAATATGGGGCCAGTATACACCATATACAGACGACGGCTTGGGGATTCCAACGATCTAATGAAATATAGCATGTTGCACTTAGAAGACACATCTTTGAATAGCTACGAACTTATGAGACATTCTATAGATTTCAACATAACTTTAAACGATGCTGACAATCAGACCTCATAACAAGAAGAAAACCGTTTTGAGAAATTTCTTTTCACAAAAAATATCTTCCGAGCCCGTGACGACTCACTCTGTATATTTACGTATACACTTTTAATTAATTTTAGAACCTATGTACGGTATTGTATCTCTTTTAAGTAATTAACGATTTAATTCGTTTTACAACCTCAAAAATCCATTAGATCGGTGACGGCGTTGGTTTTAATTTTATTTTAGTGTAAATCTGTCAGTCCAAAAATGTATAAAACTTTACGGGTATATCGTGCATTACCCATGATAATTTTATTAATTTGTGATAAGGTAGGGCGTTCTTAATTATAAATTTGTAATGGAGCGACCACGTGAAACTTGTTCTGGGTGTTCGTTGTAAAATCAACGATAAAAATATAAACGTATGTATATAATTTTTAATCTTTATTGTACAACGTTATAAAATGTAGCAATACAATTTTATGGCGGCATATACAAGGGTAAACATAAAATTCGCAAGCTTTTTTAACGGCAAAAATTTATTGTTTAGAGGGTGAGCAATCGGCATCCTCATATATATATATATACACGATGCAATTTAATGTAATTAAAGGTCTTTCCTCCGTTGAAGTGTTGATAATGAATATTAACATAATGACATAATTACTTTGAGTCTAGTACATTGTCTAAATTAGGATTTAATTATCTTAAAGTAATTATTAATCAACGAAAGTGTAACAATCAAAGAGATCCAGAAGGCTTTGATGGGGTATAGAATTTAATGCAAACTAATGCGATACGTCCATATTACTTTTAAACTCTAGTGTATCTATTTTTTATCAATTTTTCCGCCGGTAATATGAAAAGTTTCATGTTAAATTTGAGATGTGTTGTGTAATTTTTTTTATTTCGCCTTTAACATGCACATATGGAGTTACACGTCTTTCTATCATGTTCTGTTTAGGTTGGCATTCCTATCTTGCCACAGCGAGAATGTCAGTCCTCGTTTAAATATCAAAGAGAATCACGTCATCATGTCATTTTTTAAAACATATGTTTTTCCTTTTATGTACATATCTGCTATGCTATTTATAATATTACAGTCTTCCACAATGCCAAAGAAAATCTACAAAAATATTTTATACGGAAAGAAGAGAAATATAAGATTTCATTTGAAATCCGCTGTATAATCACAGTGTACAAACTAGTAACGTCGCTATATTTCTAGCAAGGTAAATATAACCCCGACTAGATACAGGAGAGCAAGTTTGGGTAGCTCATACGTTTTCATTGCCCTCTCTGACTTTACGCATACATTCATCCTCATTTCAGTTGGGGACTGGCTCATGAAAAAAAAAACTAATTGCATTTACCCATTTGAGTTTGTTAGTTTAAATGAGTTGGCCTGATGTTTTGTTGTTGTTATTTTTTTACAAATGGCTGTTTATGCCCTCCTATTTTGCACTTTTCGTTTTTTGTTTCGCAGCGCGAAACTTTCAATACTTTCGTATGGAAGAAGAGCAAGGTAGGCAAATAATGGAAAAATCATACCTGGCTAGCTAGTAGGGAATGTTAATCTGCAGCATATTATGGTAACATTAAACAAGTTCCATGTTTGAATATATAGGTTAATGTAGATTTATAGTTACTGTATTACGCTGTGTGTTATGCAGGAGCAAAAACAAAAGCAGTTCGCTTTTACTTCTGCATGTTTATCGAACGGTATATATGGATGTCTTTTTTAATAATACTTTAATTTTGAACAGCACTATATAGATGCCTCGCAAATAAAGATTTCCTAATTAAATCTTTCAGTTTAAAGTCAACCAAAATACTATTTACTAACGCGTACTACAATGTAACTCCTCCATTTTCTGTATCTAGTGCAACGACCGGAAGTGACACATTGTCATGGAATGACACGATCCACATAGCGCACTATTCCATTAACTGTAAAACTATGCGTGCTTTATCTGCAATGTTATTTGCTCTAGTGCGTGTTACCGTATCCCCCTTAGGACAAACCGAACCCTGCCCTTGCCACTCTTGCTTTTCTGCCCGTAGATATATACGAATGTATATAGATGTATATGTATTTATATAAGTATATAATGTACAGACACCGCACCCCAATAGTACATTAATTATTTTACAGCCTAATTTTTAAACGCTGAACCAAGGTGAAGTTGATATTCAAATTATTTATTGTACTTCCGTACGCTTTAATATAGAAAAGCAAAAAATCTTTAGGGATTGATTTTTAAATAAAATAATAAAACATATAGTGTAATAAAATTTGCAGTATAGCAGTTATCAAGTGGCAACGTCATATTTTACAAAAAAAGTAGAATCAATTATACGAGCACATACAGTGAACATCAATGATGTAGCCTTTATTATTATTTTTCCGACAAAAAGTTCTGATCAAAAGTTGAATAAACTAATTATTTGCCGTAATTAGCAACTCAGTTTATGATGTCATTGGCAAAGGACACAATCGCAATCGCATCGGATGAGTCTCAAAGCAAAAGGGGTACATGGTACATGGATGGGTAGAGAATAGGTGTTGGAACAGGTATAGGCATTACTGGGTCTAACTACCACCTAAAAATGCTATATAAATCTCTGCTTTGAACTTGTGCGCCATAAGAATGTCGAAATAGGAGTACGAGACACAACTATGAATATATTCTGCTATTAAAGCCTATACACACGAATCTGGTCTGAACCACGAATGTGTACACAATTTAAGGCAATTGGGTACGTTACTTTGTGATGGGTCCCAATCGAAGTAAATGAACCAGCTGCCTAGCTGGTTAAAGAAACAGCAAATATGTCTTTCACTCAAAAGGCCTCATACTGCAAAAGTCTTTCGGAACAAGAACAGGCGAAAGCGCTCATATCAGGCTCGCCAAAGAGAGCAAAAATAGTGCCAGCGTTCAGCAAAGGTTACCTTAGGTTGCTGGCAGGATTTCTGACAGGTCAAGCAGCCCTAAAATATCACCAACAGTCCACGACAGCCCTAAATGTCAGTTTGCAATATTACGATTGAATTTAAATGTTTCGTTCTGCGCATAGAATCGATAATAACAAAGATACCAATCTGTATACTTAATTTGAATCATTCTGTGTCATTTTCAAACGCGAATACTTTCCATATTTTTATTTCCTTTTTGTTTTCTTATAAATTGTAAAATACATAGAATTTTAGAGTACAGAATGTGTTCATTTTGTTAAATCAGGGAACACAAAAGGTTAAAAGATCAGATTTCAAGAAAATGTTGATGATTCATTGCCTAAAAAATTATATTTTACAGGATTTCCTTTTATTTAATTATTATTCTGTTAGTAATCTCAGCTAAGTCTTAGAATATTTCCAAATCCTGACAATATTCAATTTAGCGTACGTATTTTTTCGGGGTACTCACATAATTTTTAATTTCCCAATATTTCCCCAGTAAAAGCACTAGAGAATTAAATATAGGCATACTTATATGTCTCGACCAGCTGAATGAAACCAAATTTCGGCAACTCTTCTTCATTTTGTTTTCTTGAGACGTATTTTAACAAGTAAAATATATGACGAATTAGGAATTTCACCAATCAATTTGTTGAATTAAATGTTAAAAAAATTCACTTTGGATTTAAAAATAATAATATAATTATTTTTCAACATACGCCTTATGTTTTTTTTTTTACACAACCGAGACCTATTTTTACTTCTTTTTTCAAACATTCAAAAATGGTAGTATATATTTCTGGAATTAGAAATAAGTTGTAAAAAATTCAAAAGAAAACATAAACTAGAATATGAGTCTCTAGGCGCTAAGTGTTGCAATGTTACAGGAATTGCTTTTTGGTGTGTTGCTTATTTCTTTATAAATTTTTTAACATTATTCAAAAGCCTTTCAAAATCTATTGGAGATAAACGGTAATGCGCATTTTCTGTTATTAAATCCATTATTAAATTGTTCCCATTGTATCTACCTACTTACACTTTTATGAAAAGATATCACCGATTCTCGGTTCCTTTCCTCGCAAAGAATGCAAAATAATCATACTGACCCTAGCTGTTATAATAGGCTCGCCGTCGCTCATTGTGAGTAAATACTAAACTAATGGATCCCCGCAAGTACGAGTTGAGTATGAGGATAAACAAGCTGCATGGACAGTTCACTGCAAAAGTGGCAAAACTAAAGTCACTGAAGAGTTAAACGGATGTTCTAAATGACAAGTATTTGAGAATATTTGATGATGTTCGATAACTTTTAACTTTATTAAAAGATAATTATAGTAAATAGGAGAACGTATTCGGATATTATGTATCGTTACTGTACGTTTTGGGGAAATATTAACGTTTAGCTTGGTAATTAAATATCAAAAACAGCAGTCCCTTTTGAATTAGAAAGACAACACATATTCTACGCGATGTATTCATACAAAGGCAGAAGCTACCGTCCCGTGTGCTCATAGAAAACGAAGAGAAGCGGTTTTGGCGGAGGACAGACTTCCCCCATATCCCGCACAGCGCACAACATCCCACCGACGCGCTATCTAGAAATAGAAGGACCGTAACATTAATCAAATTGCGTGAATTCAATGTAATCTGCAGTTTACGGAGCATCATCTTGCGCATCACCCTTGCAGGATGTTTATATTACCTCTTTGATTAATGGACAAATTTCGCGCTGGACTGAACCGTTTGTCAGCTATTTGTTAAAGATGGGTGCCGCCGAGAATGTACGAAGCTATTATGCATCTATATTTTACATCCTTAATTTAATTTATTACTCTTGTTTAGTTTTATTTTTTTGTTGAACGTGAGAAACGAAGGGTATAACACAAAAAGTAATATTTAACTCTGAAGTGAGATATTTCCCTCAAAAGAATTATTAAGGAAAAATGTTCAGTTTATAATTCTCTAGCGTCACAGGAAATTTGTCGGTGGTTTCTAAACGAACCTTCTATACATTTTTATATATACACAAGCTTCATGAAAAAATAAGGGAAGAAGGGGTAAAATATAACAGCGAGATGCCCCGATAAAAACAAATCATGGAGGTACATGTTGGATCTTTAATAATATCCTTCCGATGTTGTCTTCCGTCCCGATTAATACTTAATGTTAATGCTCTGCCAGTTAATAGCCTTATTCCTATGCGAATGCTCATCTCAGTTTGTAAACAACATCACTCGTTACTTCCTGAACGAAGAATTCTCTCCGGCTTAAAATGGTGTATACGTGAACGTTCTAAAATAGTCAAAATATGTTCGGTAAAAAAACGGGAGACTACGCTTTTTCCATTTCAATTTTTTTTAGAAAGCTAAACGCGCAGCAATTTTTGTGTCTTTGATTTCTTTTTTTTTTACTCGTTTTCTTTCTCCTACGGTTCCCGGCTTACCCATACTGAATAGTAATATAATAAAATGGAACAATGAAAGTAAGGCAAAAGCATAAGAAATATGGACCCATTTATTTATTTATACTGTAATGATATTCTGTAAACATTTTGAGGAAGATTTTTGTTTGCTCAAGTTTATTTTGTGAGATGAAGCAATTTTTTTTGTTCCCTAATTCATCCTCTTATAACACTTGTTGGTATATTTTTATTTAAAGAAAAAGAGGGACTCGAGACAAAAAGCGCATATTTTGAAATATTCGTATTACAAGGACAAATAGTCTCAAGAGGTAAAATTTATAAGTCCTTTTCAAAGTAAAAAATATAAATAAAAAAAAATCATTTATTTTAGAATCGGAAAGCATTTGTAGATTTGTTGTCCTGGACTGTGCTTCCGTCTCCGGCGAAGTTTCCGAAAACTCCCAAATTTCCTAAGCCGTTAGAGGTAGCGGGCTGAAATTTGGAGCATATACGGCCATAGGGCCATCGATTAGCACCGTTAGATCGGCGGAATTCCGAACTTTTTTTTTGCCTTTCAAAAATTCCATCACTTTGAGTTCAAATTTTTACGGCTTGTCTAGATCTCGGCAACCGGCTACAAGGATAAGTTTGGGCTCGTTCGAAAGGTCTCGACGGGTGCTGTAAGGGAGGAAAATCTCAACTCCCTAGCTCTAACCGTTCGGACGCTACGGCGTCTCAAAGTTGAAAAATGAAAATTACTTTTTTCCACTTTGACGCTCGAGAAACCCGCCAAAACGAAAAGCTAGAAGCTTCTGCTTAGTCGCAATCGATCCGCCGATCAATTCTCTATCGGTAGGATGTGGATGAGCAAGTTTTTATTTAAATATTTCTGACGTTTTGTGCATTGTGGACAAGTGTTCCATTCTGGTGAAACCACACCTCGCAACGTATTTATAGGGGTGTATGATCCAGATAATTTTCGAATTCTGTCTGATGAAATCAGCATTCGTTCCGCAATCCTTAATAAAAAGAAGGACTTATTACAGTATTGCCTAATACACCAAGCCATACATTAATGGAAAATTTGCATTCACGAAATTAACCCAGAAACGATAGTTTATCTAATGGAAATTCAATTATTATGGAAATCAGATTCATCAAGAATTAAATTTAATAAATTTTGATTATTATTAAGCCAAATACAAAATTCCGCCCTCCTGTCAAAATCACCAGTTCTAAAACCTTGTATTAATTTAATTTTATATGGAATCATTTTGTTTTTTTATTAGCCATTGTTGAAATACGCCAATATTATATTTTCATCATTTACCTAGTTTTTGGTCTTCGTATCTGACGATTAAAATACCCGTTTCTTCGCAAATTATGTCCGAGCCTTGTAAAAATATGAAGATATGAGTGTATATTTCCTGGATATATAGCTTAATACATCGCACAAGCTTCCCTATTGTTAGCCTTACATCTGATGTACACATATTAGCAGATTATTTTTTCATCGTTAGAATAATGATGTCATCACTCACTTTATGCTACTTAAGATGAAAATATCAATACGTAGATTAGAGCTATAGTAATTGTTTTCACTGCCTACGATGCGTTCGATTCGCCTAAGCGTGGATTTGTTACTTACTTATCGATTTACGCTTTTAAATGTGGTATGCCGTTGTAAAGAATATTCAAAAAGAGTAGTGGATAGTGCATTCCTTTGTCTCACGCCTATGGTACTTAGAATTTCTTCTGCTGACCTTTCTGCTGTTACTGCTTTTGCTTTTGTATTTTCCATTGTCTTTTGGATCAGTTTGAGGAATTTTTTCTGGAATAACATGCATTCGTGGCATTTCTCGATTATCTGTGTCATCATATGATTCCCATCCATTATCGATCTGCTCTGACGGAAAACCATATTCGGAGTTTTCCATAATTTCTTTCGTGCATGTATTCAGCCGGTCATGGATTAACCATGTCAGAATTTTGTACGCTGTGTTGAATAACGATGCCACGATAATTTTCGCACTGGTTGGGATCTCCTTTTTTGAATATCGGTGTTTTAAGTCCTATTTCTTCTTCAGTCCGTCTCTTCGTTATTATAGTGTAGAATCTATTTTTAAGATTTTGTTCGCCTGCTTTGATGAATTCATTACATATTTCATTCGGTCCGGGTGTTTTGGTCTTCTTATCTGTCTACCATTTTACATAATTCGACATGTGTGGGTGCCAAATTTTCTCTATCATCATTGTTACCCCTTCAATGTGTTTTTCTAGTTTTGTATAATGTTCCTCCCATTTCTTCTTTTCTATTTTAGCTTTTGGAGTTTTGTTTTATTTGACTTATTTCAAGCTTCTTCCATCTTTTGTTACCAATACAATACCATCGGCATATGCTAGTATTTGTGTTGTTGTTTCAATTATTATTCTTTTGATTTTGCTCTCCCTTACGACTTTTTCTAGTGATATATTGACCAGCGGATGATTCATCGCCCTGATTTATCCCTTTATTATTATTTAAATTCTTTTAATATTCCACTCTGTAATAGTATTGCTGTTTTCGAATCTCGGACACAGAAAATGTAGAAATTTTGGTATATGCTACATGTTTTAAAATTTGATAGATTCCGGAAAAGTCTTTGACTAACAAATGAAAAATTCCAAAACGCACTCATCAATTCGAATTCAATTTTATATGTATAAAATGAATCCTGGAATTGGGAGTTTGTTTCCATTCCTAGTGATTATAACACGTGCTTTTGAAAACGATCTTACGCATGGAATGAAGCAACAACTATTGACATATTTTGAGATTGCTTCTACAGTAATGGAAAAAAGATACTTTTAAACATTCCTATAGGGAGGGTAGGGATGACATTGAAACCTGGGCTGTCGATTCCATGTACAATGTTTCAATAACTTTTAAAAATTGATAGTTATCACATTTTCCTATCACATTACGTGCCAACATATCCTTCCAAAGAGAACATATGCAAATTGACGGCCTGTAGATTAAATTATTTAAAGCTGATATCCATATTATCTTTTTTTTCTAACGGAATACATAAGGTAAACATGAATTCCGAAACACAGGTGTAAATTTCTTGCGACGGCAGAGTGTTAGATGGATTTCATTTTACCATCTGGAGAAATATGCATATCAACTCCTTTCCGTCGAGAACGAAGGGTTTCTGTAAACAAGAAGCGCAGTAATCTTAAATTAAGCACGAAGTGACATTCGATATAAAATAGGAGTTTCAAGCTTGTTCTTTGAGATCGAGCTGCAAAGATACAAGCCGAGAGGGATATAAGGGAGAATAGATCGCGTAGTGTTTTAGAGGTTGTACAGCAAGCGTTACGAAAATTGGCTTCATTTGGCTTGCTGGAATATCGCAATTGAGGGAACTAACTCCATATTCGCTTAAAAAGGTAGATATGCATGTATATATCTTAAGTAGGGTTGCGCTTAGATAAAGGAACGATGCTTGAAAAGAAGTAATTCGTTGAGATGTTGCTCCAGTTGCCCTAGAAATTACGAAAACGTCATAATATTTTCTCATGTTAATTTGGTTTTTGTTTTGTAAATCGCGTAGCGTAAAAAATGGTAATTTATCTCTTTATTCTCTAATGCGGCGGTTCCCTGTTCATAGAACTCTTTGAAGGAACGCCTAACTTGAAATTTATGTTAACTGTTGCATTAGGTATATAATTATTACATAATCAACTAAATTAGCAAGTTATTTGTGATTTTGTAAAGAATATTAGAGTTAAATGGCGCATTTGATGCTTATTACAATTTCTTTATTATTAATTCGTTTGCCCACATGTATACATAAAAGGTTTATTGATTACGGAGCATAGAGGCCAATAGGAAGGGACGTCAGAACCATTCAATTACTATTACAACAGAATATCTCTACGTTAATGAGCTGTAAATGTGTGTGTGAAGCAACAAATCTCCGCAATATTTAATAGTAATTTTATAATTTTAAACAGACTATAAAATTAGATGTTTGAGTAGAATACAGAAGCTATACAGACCTCGATTTGCGGCAATGAAAATTTGCTCCTTTTAGAAAGGAAATGATTCCGAAAATCAAGGTTTTGAATTTCATTTTATGTATGACTTTTCAGCAATTTCGTGAAACACTTAAAACAGAAACCGTTGGAATTCAATATCAAAAGATTCACCCTGTATATTCTCAATGATTCATATTGTATATAATAGATCTATTTACATATATATGTGAAAATGTATAAAAGTCGTAAATTATTAGCATAAAACCGGCAATTTTATTTCTCTATAATTTCCCTTTGTTTCTGCGGAAGATGTAGTGAAAGGGGTGCATCCTAGAAAATAGTACAGAAAACAAAACACCATCGCCCTGCAACGAGCTGCTATTTACGCTGGAGCATAACATCGCAGTATCGGTTACATCATACGCTAGTATAAGAGAAAACATTGGCAGTCAAGTCACTTGAATATCAGAGCGCATTATTGGGTATGGTATCGTGCAAATGTTCAGGTGGTATACTGCATTCTAAACAAGGGATCATCTGCATTGGCGGTGGAGGCATTTTAGATTTCCTTCTCTAAGAACGCTCCTTCCTCAGCGCGTGTGTAACTTTCTTTGTATACGCGTGCTAGATGCAGTGATCTGCTCATGTTGTCTCGTTTAAGTTCAGTTTGCATTCGTATAATAACGCATATATACGGCGCTTTTCGTCGAACGACAGGGACAAGAGCAAGCAACAGGGTAGAGAAGGAAGCCTCGCGATATAGTTACGGGGGTGTAGCGCACATATGTGTTACGAAGCGAACTACCTTCATGTTCGAGTAGGATTTGAGTTTTGCGCTTTTGTCTAAGTCGGATTTGTGAACGTCACCAGGCTGTCAAGCTAGTTGCTCCTAAAATTGTCAGGGCACACTTTACAGTTGAACGAAATGAGTTTTATATATTATTGCCACAGAAAAATATAAAATTCAAACACTTACAGGAATGCATTACATTCTACAACATACATACAATGGAGATGCTAAAGTATCCTCTCCACAACTTTTGAACAACGGAAGTAACCGTTTTGAGAAAAAATAGGTGCGGCGAAAAAATGCGAGAGGAAATTTTTTCCTGTGGCGTTAGCTTTATTCAAGGAGCTCGCTGCTAGGCAACGTAATAGCAACAATTGTCAGTCTATGAAATCTCAATTTTATACACTGGTTTACAAATAAATCCTTATTTTTATGTTTAGTTGCCTATTATACATTATCACCTAAGTTTTTTGCTACAAAAGATTTTCCTTGCTTATTTGCATAAATGATGGCGATTTAAATTTTATTGTTTAAAACACGGTATCGGAAAGTGTAAAATAACTATTGATAGGTTTTGTTACATCTGTGGACAATTTATATTTGCCAAAAAAGAAAGGTCTATATCAGAAACACTAAAAATAGCATATTTATGTAGTTTTGGTTTTACAGTAGCTAATCAATAGAAAAAGTAGAGTTAACTCTAATGCGATAAGTGCCAAGAGCAAATTATGTATAACGAAAACTTACTATACTTTTGCATGACACAGAGTTCAAGATTTAATTCTAAAAACAAACATAAAATTGTTTACCCCGTCATTCTATCTATCACAAAGCCGATTCTGCATTTAGCAACCCTACCATTAATTAATTAATTAATTAAACGATCAATTACAACAGTGGAACCTACTCACACTAAATACACAAGTAAAATATTACTGGAAACGTAAACTAGTATTATCTTTAGTATTAAACCCTACATAGAAGATCAATTTAAAAAATGGAAATTAATAAATAAATTAAATTTAATAAATTGAATTATGTTGAAGTGTTATGTTACACTTGAAGATTCGATTCTCCCACAGTGGTAATGCGCTATGTGTTCCTGGATTCTGGTGCCCCTTGCCCATCTCGTTTGTACAGTATAACATAATTTGAGGATATTCTTTCTTTATTTTAGCGGCTGTTCATTGAGTTTGTTAGAGATTTTATAACAACACTATTCAACGTTTCGACACATTTTTTGTGTATATAACAATTTTAAAAAATGCAATAATTGTATATTATTTGTACGTATAACAATTCAATTAATAACAAAATTGTTTCTGAAGAAGACAAAAAAAATGTGTCAAAACGTTAAATAGTGTTTTCTTATAAAACCTCTAATAAACCCAATAATAAGCTGCAAAAATCAAGAATCAAAATAATTCCGAAAAGAAATATCAAAAAACGGTTAAGAAGAAAGAAATTAAGAATTCTCATACAACAAAATGTTAATCACAGTTTTCGCATGCAATATTATAGTTTCACGCGTTTCGTATCAGGTGTATCTCTCGGATTACCTGTAAAACTTTCTTGCCAAAACCTTCATATTGCTGCAAATTGTGATTTTTAAATTTAAAATATAATAGGTATTATGTTGGATAGTTCTACGATCTCACTAAATACACATATTCCTTTTCTACGTCATTTAATATTCTATTTAATGTTTAATATTTCATATATAAATAGCATGGCTCTCTAAGTAGATGCGACAAAGGAAGCACATTACAACATATATTACAGGTTCTCCTCGTTCTACCGGTAGCAAATGCATACCAATTCAATTTCAGCAACTCCTGGAAGAACAAAGACAGGTTCGCCGCTCGGGAGGTTAACAAAATACGCTTCAGTCGGTACTCACTATACTTAATTTGTTTTTTCCTAAATTAAATTAATTTTAAATTTGGTAATTACCTTTATGGAACTTCTTAATATTTAAAGTATAGGTGTATGCTAAAGAGAATGTTACTGAATATCTAGAGAAGGAAGATAAAAAGTATTCAGCGTTGAACAGAAATTGGACATAAATGTTTTATGTTTTACCATAAATAAACACTACTATCTATAACTTCTTTACGTACAACGTAAATGTGTATATAGGAAAATATAAAAATGTACACTTACTATCCTGACTTTGTTTCAATTCCATTTTTGAATTACATGGCCGTACTATGCATTTTAAGTTCACTCTTGCGCAACAATCTTTTTTTTTAACATAAAAATCGCACAACATAATTAACATCGTACTACAATTTATTATATAATTATATCTTGCAATACACCTTCATCGTTTTCATTTCTTTTAATATAAAACGTACGGAGACCTAATGTGTAAGATAATCTCTCATACGCCTCATATAAATTGCAAATAAGGACGTAGAGAGCTACTACAAACGCCGTATAAGTAGCTAAAGCATTCTTTTTTATTGAATTTTCTCCTTTTATGTAGGGATAATATCCCCCTTTTTCCGGATCGATACAATCACAGGCAAAAATCTTCGGGAATTAGATTTAAATAAATTGGGCAAACACAAATGGATCTAATCCGAGAAACGCTCGTTTATAAGGTATAAATATATCAAAAATGGTATTATCTATTTTCCATGCATATAACCTTTTAAATAAATAAACCACGATATGTATGACCTTTTTCTACCTACAAGAGATCTGATTTAAGAGTATTATTTCGTTCTTGACATTTTAAAGTACTTATATATAAATAACAGTACCAAGGTAGCGTCTTATATTATACTGTATTCTTTTGTGCTACAACAGCTACAGTTGTCATTAAAACCCATAGATATATACATGATTTTATGTATAAGTCAACTTTTGTAAACCTGGCAATAAAATATGAAAAAATAATAAATAAGATATATAGGCAAACAAGCTTTCAAAAGGTCTCTTCATATACCCAGTTCTATTTAAAAATTCGGAAACATTATAGAAAGAGCTCTCTACAAGATAATTCTGGAAAACGAGTACTCCCAAAACATTTCTTTACTAATGTGTAACTGTGGGTATCAAAACAAGTGATATTTATTTAGTAACGCTACAGAGGAACCATTCACATCAGAAGTTGTTTTCCCTTTCAAGTTGTGAATAATGCCATTTATTTCTTCTTCATCGGCACCTCTCAAAAACAAGGACGTAGTTAGGTGTGAAGCTTTTTAAAAACCTTGAATCGGGAACTTGCACTGGTCCCAGATAGCAAATTCCCAACATCTAAAAAGTGTCTATTATATTCTTCCAGCTTAGTGAGTTTTGTATATGTTTCACGATGTATAGCATTCTAGATGGTAGCTTGCTTGTCCTCACTTGTAAGTATATAAATGGTTATTTTTTCGCGAAATGCCTGTCTATTCTGTTTTGATACTCCTGCTTGTATTTCTTATACAGATTAAGACTTTCTTCTGTTTCGGTAACCTAGTAATAATTTCTAGTGTTTCAAGTTTGACATTTTTGTTTACATTGCATCTCCATCTTGTTCCTCTACACGCTTACTTTCATTTCTTACCAAAGCTTCTGTTACAGGATCGCTACACTTCCAAGGAAATAATTGCTTGTTTCTTTGGTTATAGTGATCATGTCGCAAACGTCGCTTTTGAGGATCGAAGAACAGTTAATGTTGCAATTTGTTTGCCAGAAGTCGTCGATAGAATGAGGAAAAACAACCGACAATGTCGCATCATCTATCAACGCGACAATGCCCAGCTCTCACGCAGCGTGTCAAACAATTGACTTTTTGAAGGAGAAAAACATCGAATTAATGTCTGGTTGTCCATATTCACCTGATTTATCGTCTAACGACTTGTTTTTGTTCCCGACTGTGAAACAAAAAAAAACGGACATCGACTTTTATAACCTCAAATAATGTTTTGAAGGTACTACTTTCAGATGAGAAAAAATGTTTCGAAAATTGATTCGAACAAATGTATATAAACCTTAACGGCGCATATTTTCAAAAACAATAAAACGATGTGTACCAAATATGTTTTCCTTCATTGTTTCTGTAAAAACTTAAAAAGCTGCCCTCGTAACTGAAGCCGTGAAAATTGTTATGTGATATCAGAATAGGTAGGTTGAAATCTGCAAGTTAACTTTAAAGGTGCGTCGTATCCTTAAATAGAAAACTAAGTCCTTTTCAAACCTTTTTGTATAAATCGACAGCTCCTATTTCTCCTGATAGTAAAGAAAATATTTATTTAAGGAATATATTTCTATCTATTCTATTTTTATCGCTTTTCCTTAAGAAAAACTATACATCTTCTGTTTTTTTAAATAATTAAAAATTCCTTTTTAACTCCCATCCCGTTTTTACAAATGGAGCATAATTACGTTATACTTCTAATACAATTCTTGTTATTACGAATTCTTTGGCCCTGCAGGTATCACAAATTCAAAGCAAAAGAAAACAAGGCTCCGTTGTTTTTCTTCTTCTTCAGAATAGCAGGAGATGGTTTTGTGTTCTTATAAAATTGAATAATCACTGGAAGAAACATTCATTTTTTGAGGAAATAAAAATAAACAGAGGTAATTTAAAAAATATTTACCTCTACGAAAACGAAGGGAACACAACTGTTAAAACTAATAGTGTGGGAATTGTACATTTATACTTATTTTTCTTGCGGATTACAAGTTTTGAAGCGAAGTTTTCAAACTTCTTAATGTCTCTATATTGCCATGTCGATTACCCTTTGAGTTTGTAAGTGGACAACCAACATACACAAGCTTATCATTGATCTGGAACACCTGTTGTATCAAATACCTCGCTAGAAAATAAAATCCTCTTTTTTCCGATACCTCCCTCGTGCTAGATTTCATCCTCACGACGAAGTTTATGTTCTAAATTTTATTTATTCATTCTTTTATTTATAAATATTACATTCTAAATGCAAATTTTACTTGCAAATGGACATATACAAGCGCGTATATAGAATATAGAAAAAAGAAGTAGCACTTTCACATTCAGAAGAAAATCTACTTTCTCTTTGTACGCAGTAATTCGATAATATTGCTGTAGAGGTGCACACTTATGTGGAGTATAAAATATTACTTGTAACCGACCAATTTTGGAAGAAAAGAATGCATAGAAAACCAATTAATGGACGGAATTCTGCAGAAAGGAACCAACCCTCAGATGATCTATAGTGAGCAAACAAGTAAAATATTGCAACCAAAATCAATAAATTATTGATTAACAGTATATGACTTCCATCTTGATAATTGTATGGTATAATATTATTTTAGTCAACATGTTTGGTGTGTTACTAAAAAAAGGACTTCTGTGGGTTGGTTGCTTTCTGCTATATTAAGAAAACAGTATTTAAATTTTAACACTCGGTAACTTTATTCGACGATCTTAGACTTGTAGTTTATTGTATAAAAACTGTATTGATAAAATGAAAATACGAAAATTAATTGAAGTACCTACGTTACTTAATTTCAAAATCTGGAGATCTAAGCCATTCGTTATATCTGGCCGCATATGAGTCAAAAAATTCTTATAAATAAGATTGTCTATTGGCCTACCAACTTGTTTCTTACGTATGTCTACTTCGGTACTTCGGTTAAACTACTGAAGCTGCTTCTGATGAAGATTGAAAACGGTTTTGAACTATCTAGCATTACTTCTCTGGTTTGCAACCAACTGATTTTTTGTTTATTTGTATCCAGTTTTCCGCTGGTAATTTTTCCTTCTAGTTTAAATGTAAATTTATTTTTTGTGCGAGATTCTTGCATGACGCTGATGTAATCTTCTGCATAATCTTTGCTGCCGTTTTAAGGAGCATTTAACGTCCGAAAAATGAGAATCATTTGGCAGACCACATACCAAATGAATGTCAGAGACTCGTGCATCTAAAGAGCAGTTTTCATTAAGAATTTTATCATATAAATTCTTGCTATTTGGTTTATGATTGAATTTTCTCCATATTAACTACTAATTTAAAATCCTCAAGAGTTAGACTGTTGCCCGAAAGTACGGTTGATGCATTATCTGCATCTAAAAATACATTTCCGTAAGTGATGTGATCAGAAAGGATGATGGCGCACATGTTGCTTGCAGATGAATTTCGAAGGTTGCATTGTTCAGTTGGTCATGAAATTTTCTATTGGAAAGACAAGATGACAAGTATTTGTCAATACTTTCTGGTTCCTAAACTGTATAACTTAAAGGACAAGAAGGAATCATCTACTGAATCAAATGCCTTGTATGACAGATCAAACAGAAGTACAGCAACCTTCAATTTTTTATCTAACAGATTGTAAACGTTGTTTCTAAAGAAAGGCCTACCCGGTGTATAATTAAGATGTTTGCTGTTTTCCAGGAATCAGGGAATTGACCGGTCGCAACAGATTAGTTTACATGCTTTTGCTCTTTACATTTAAAACGTAAACATGAGAGAGAGAGAGGGAGATTAACAAATAATACAAACAAAAATCAACGAATAAATACGCATTCTACTTCATTACGTGGAAATACAATGCCATGGCAATGTAAAATAACACCTACGTGTTCTTTAATGTAAAAACACAACATACACATATCCGAAGGTCATATTTAATGAATTTGTAAATACTTCACTTCGTTAAAAGTTATTTTCCCATAACATATTTTTGGGCCCGTACATTTTGTGATATTGGAATTATATTTTGCTCTACAAGTTTCATGCGTAGAATTAGGACAATATTCTGTTACAGCAGGGAGATAAAAAGGGGCACGGGTAAACAGGTAATTTAGCAATGGATCGTTTTTCACGATGAATATTTAGAGGTGCGTTTTGAACCAGGCTGTATACTGAATTTCGCTCATTTTAACGAGTTTTCGATTCAACCATGCAGTCCGCCTAATTAATTGCTATCTGATCATCAACATAATGTACAGGTCACCTCTATTCATGCTTACAAACCGAATTGTATGTACACATTTTCCTTTCCACTGGCTTTAATATGGCAGGCCAAGTATGGCCGGCCATGTGAGAATGATTCGTACTTATGTACGAATCATTCTCACATGACCGGCGTAACTTACATGACGTTAGTTAAACACCAACGTTATTCGGTTTTGGCTGTGTTACTCCCATAATTATGTTCCCCCGGTAAGCCTTAAAATATATACCTTAGAGCGCTGTATCCGCTATATGCTGTAACTTAGAATATATAATACATAATCTTCTGGTCCCTTTGATCTTTTAAGGCGGTAATTTATTTGAGCCAGAAGTCATATTCTATATGCGTCTCGGAAAGATAACGCTATTTCACGGAAAATTTCGGATTTAAATCACAATCTAAATTATTTTGTAATCTGTTTATGTTTTCGCTAAAGCCAATGGGAAAAAAGATTGATGAGCTAAAAAGCATTCCGTACATAACACATATTCCCCGATAACCACTTGCTTGCCTTTACATTTACATAAGATCGCATTCCTCGAGTACCCTTGAATGACTTCTGAAATTGATAGATTCCAAGTATAATTTTTCTTTTGCCTTAGATGTGTCTCCAAATTTGCGCGGAATACTTGATGCCTTGACAACTGCTATTTATCTGAATCTTTTTAATAGAAATAGAAGAAATATGACGGAATGGGAAAAAAATCTTTGATACAAGATATAGACTGGATATACACGTTGTCCCAAATTTTCCAAATAAAACAACAGCAACTTATAAAAAGAAAAACATGTAACAAAAATAAGGGAAAAAGAAACACAAAGAAAATGGAGTAATTACTTAGAACAAACCATTGGGAATAAACAGCAAAATTTAAAAAGTATAGAAGGAAAATGAAATCGGATAAAAGAGAGAATCCACGAAGAAACAAAGGAAATACTAGGTTACAAAGAAAAGAAAAGGAAAACACTGATAAGTGATGAGACGTGGAAACTAATTCATGGAAGGAAGAATTTAAAGGCCAAGCTAAACAAAACAACCAACATTTTGACTAAGAAAGGTATAGGGAAGGAATATGAGTCTATGAACAAGCAAACAAATAATATCAAAGAGTTGTGTAAAAATACCAGAATCCTAGCAAATAAAAACTTTAATATTGAAAGGTTTCAAGAAAGGAAAATGATGTGTGGATCAAATAGCAACAGCATGAATTATAATGGAGGAAACAATCGAAATGAATCCATTTCTTAAGTTGGTGTTCATCGATTTTGCCAAAACCTTTGACAGTATAAGTCACAAATTACTATGGAAAATACTAAAAAAAGTAGGCATCCCCCAAAAGATGATTCGACTTATTCAAGTGATGTACGACAAAGCAACTTGCCAAATACTCTCCAAGGGCCACCTAACAGAGAAAATAGAAATAAAAAAGGAATCAAACAAGGATGTATACTGTCGCCTCTACTTTTCAACATATGCCTAAACTACACACTTCGGAAAACAATAGAAAGTAAAAACGGCATAATATGTAAGTACCTACAAAATTAAAAATTGGCAGATATGAAATATATACAGATGTCCGCGGATGATATATGTCTAATGTCAAATAAATTAAGAGGTATGAAGAAAAAAACATAATGGAAAAACTGGAAGCAGAAGTTATAAAGGTGGGCCTTAAAATGAATGTGACGAAGGCAGTGGAAATGAAAACAAACCAACAAGAAATAAAACAAGTAAAGGAATTCTGTTACCTGGGAAGTGTGATTAGTGAAAAAGGGGGTCGGAAGCAGATATAAAACAACGAATATGCAAAACACAATAACCGTGTGGAACATTAAATAATATAAAAAAATATATATTTAGCAGCAATGTAGTCAGCGCTATTGTATGGTAGTAAAACATGGGCTGCACCTGAAAAGAAATGTATGTACGCATAAATATATGCTTGCGGAGACAGAATATTCTGGCTAAATACGATCACCAACATAGAACTCTGGGGAAGAACGCAACAAGTACCAATAAGAAAAGAAATAAAGAATCGAAAATGGAACTGGATAGGACACACATTAAGAAAAAATAACGAAGATATAACAAAACATGCACTAAAATGGAACATAACTGGATACGGAAGTCGGGGTAGACCGCAAAAATCACTTGGAAGCGAGGAACAGAAGATGAACGAAAGAAAATGAGTAACAGCTGCAAAGAATTTTCAGTAATGGCTATGGACAAACCACAATGGATATTCTTCATAGAAGCCCTATGCTCCGCAGCGGAGTAAAAGAATTAAATAAACGCTGTATGCTTAATTTTTGTAACATCCTGGATGAATCGTAATGCCTTGTGTATGATAAAATTTTCATTCGTAAGAATTAAAATATCTAGAGAAACAATTCTTCCGAAGATATAAAAGATACAAGTTAAAATCAAAATTGCGAAATTTTCATTTGAAACCTTCTATTTCATAGGATACCTATACAATAAAGAATATTCTAAAATTCTCGTTGTATATTTAATGATTTGCTTTTAAAGTATTCAAACTAAAATGCAGAGAAAATCTCTTTGTGTATATGGTGCGTATAGAACGTTTTAGAAGCATATTAGAAAGGGACGGGTACGTAATCTAAACTGTAATCCTCCATCTACTTTTAGCGTATCTTGAATACTGAATGAATGACGAAGAGCTTACGGCAACAATAGAGAGATGCATGTAAGCTGCAGTATTTGCCTGGGCAAGCTGAATATCCTACTGCAGTATATTCAGTTAACAAACTTTTATTTTTGTTGCAGTATTATTCAATTGGTAAAAGTAGTAAAATCCGTTACGTAATAATAATAATAATAATACTTTTTATTTTGTAAAGCACAAGATACAGGAAAAAGCAAACAGCATGAAACAAAAAAGAAAAAAAAACAAAAAGGTCAGTGCTCCAAAAATTCTTACAGGCTATGACAGCTATAACCCAATAACAATTCTTGTGCCTTAACCCTAAATTTCTTATAACCTTCAATTACTCTTTCAATATCGCTGCAGTGACTCCAGTGAATTAGTCCGTACCTAAGACTGAATAAGACAAAACACAAACTGCATAAATTTCGACATAACAAATCGATATGAGGTGACTGCTTGACGTTTTCTTCAAAGACGAAATTTATTATTAAAATTCACGCCAGGAACTTTAAATTTTAAGTTATTGCACCTTGTTATCCCCCAAAAATAGCATGACGAATAAGATTAATATCGTCAGCGTATAAAGATGTAGAAATCGTCGTTGATCAAGTTATTTATAAATATTAAAAATAACTTACGACTTAGCGCCGAGCCTTGTGGAATGCCGACATTAACTGCTTTATAATCCCATAATAAAGAACTTTTTGCTGCCTATCTTTTGAACCAGTCATTTATCAAGGAAAGAAAAAATACTCGACCCACGGACATCCCTACCCGGCATCGTCAGCGTGGTTGCGAGAGTATTTTTACTCTCTGAGAGCTGTTAGTGACATGTGCTTGAGAGATCTAGGCTTGATAGAAACTAGGTCCTAATCAACAAAGGAAGTCAGGTACACTGTTACTACTGCTCAATCAAAGGATTTTCTGGTTATTGCTAAAGTAAGCAAATGCGCCTAGCGTAAGGCAAATGGATGTTTATTTGCCTTACGCTAGGCGCATTTGCTTACTTTAGCAATAAAAAGAAAAAGAAAAATCTATGTTCCTTCGTTTAGAATCTGTTTGCGTATTGGAAGAAAATCAGAAAAACTTCAATGGAATCCTGCGGTTCCCCGAAAGCCACATTGAAAACCGCTGCTCTAAACCAAAACAAGTACTTCATATTACCATCAGTTGCTAAAAATGCTTTGTACTTTTTTTTCAAAATATGGCAGAAAAAAGTGAAATTAAAATATGTTTTACCTATTTGTTAGTGTACAACAAAGGCATAAAGGCTCAGGAAGACCCAAAGGCTAACAACTACCCTGCAGAATGTGCTCAACGTTATTCGAAGCTGGTGCAACCTGCACAAAGCCGTGACTGTTCCATTCACAAAGAGAAGGAAGCTGGAGTGATTGCCCCTTCAACTCTTGTTCCACGAAAGCTATAAAAATAGATAAATAGCAGGTGCCTAGTGACATACAATTTGGGGAAAGCAACTGGATATGTGCAAGGAAGATAATAATTTAGTAGATTATTGAAACAAAAGGATCTATCCCACCAAACCCTTTAATGAAATAAACTATCGATTTGGAGCCACAAAAACACTCATCAACAGGCAAATTTTTATCTGAATGACAACAAATTTGGATAAAAATTGTCGAAATGATAAAAAAATTTATACTCTCTCTTTGCATTACGTGAGGAGGCTATTTTAGCATTATTTTTTTTGTTATAAATGATTGGTTCAAAAGAAAAGCAAAAAGTTCTTTGTTATAATGTTTATTCGGACTACAAGGCATGGTTCCGAGCGTGGCTTTGAGAGTATCTTCACTCTCTGAGAGTAAAAATACTCTCGGAACAACGCTGACAACATCGGATACGGAGAAACATGTCCGTAGGTAGCGTATTTTTTTCTCCTTGCATTGCATTTGCCGTAAATTATTCCATTAATACCACGAGGAAGTTAGTTTAGGGTTATTGTTTCTAAGCATTGTCTGATATGCTCGATCATTTATAGTTCTGCGAATGCCATAATGATCCAATTTGTAAGCCAGAGCCTATGGTTAACGCAGTCAAACGCTTTAGACAAGTCGTTGCACATTGCTAGACAAAGGTGCCTGTGTCAATGTATAAGTATTTATTGAGCAAACTAAATAGCTCAGTATCAGTCGAATGATTCCTTCGAAAATCGTGCTGATTCGGGGAAAAAGATTGAAAGCGCCGGAAATAATCCAAAAGTTTTCTATTTATTATTGTTTCAAAAATTTTAGCAAATAAAGATAGTTGTTAATATTATGCATACGAATAGAGGTCTAATTACTGCGGCTTTTAAAGCAGATGGAAAAACACCAGTATCAATAAAGAAATTGAATAGATAAAGAAGTGGTTTCAAAATTTCAAAAAATCATATAACATCAAAACGGGCTGTTTAATAAGTGAGACTAAATTCAATATTATTTGAGTTAATTTGTTGTTTTAGAAAATCAGCTACTAGGTTAGGAAAAAAATATTGAAAATATCGGATGTCATGTTAATAAATCAAAATTAGGTAGCGTGAACTCCTTGGAAGAACTATTGTATCTTATTATTTAAGTCCCAGACTGATTTGTTAATATTGTTCGATCCTGTAATGGATAAATCATTGTGCTCTTCCGTATCATAAATTCCTTATAAAAGGATTCGAATTTAACGTACGCTTCTTTTTTGTAAGAATTATAAATGATTTTTAGCAGAAATACTTGCCCAATCCAGATATTGTACTAATTCTTAACTTAACTAATGGAAAACAAATGTTGATGTAGTAATTGAGCAGCTCCAAAAACTTAGAAAAACTCTCATTTGCATTAGTATACTTGTAAACAAACCTAATTTTCGTTGCGTAAGTAGTTATTAAGTAAGTTTACGGAGTTTCAATAGTATCGATGTTTAAAAGAGGAAACATTACAAGTGTACTCAGGAACTCTACTAAAAGAGAATTTTATAACCTGAGAAAAATAATCCGATAGACAGTTATCAATACACCAAAAATCGAATATTTAATACAATATTTAGTAACTTGTACGTGTATTTAAACCCTATTAAAGTAGTTACAATTTAGCTTTTGATGTTCACCTTTACCTATCCTAGACTCATTAATATTGTACAGAGCAAGTTTGCACTTTATACGGCATTTTGAGGTCACTATGGGTATACATATATAAGTTATACACAGATTTCGTCTATGCGACTAGATCTCAGGCTCTAGGACAAGCATTTTCTCCCTTCACACTACGTTTCCCGTTACCTCGTTCTCACGACGACATAATTTCTACTTAATTCTGGAAATTAATAATTCCCTGCATTTCTATTTCGAATTTTATAAAATAAACAGGTGTCACCTACTAAGTTATTCTCTTTAATACAGAAGTGCTGTACTATAGTGGAGATTTAGTCTCTAGCTATCGTCGAGTCTATATATTAGCATCCAGCAATATGTACCACTAAGGGATTGCTGGAAGATGATTAGTGGACAGATTTGAATCTACAACGTTTATAAATGTTTATGAATAATAAATTATTTCCAATATTCACGGAATTAAGATGTTTTTGCAATGACCTACGAATTTTGAAGTTCTAACAATCGTTGCATCTAGATATCGTTTATAATAATAGTACACTATAATCACAGACTGGAAACAAAAACCAACAGACATTTCTTGGGATGTAATACATTCCAAAAAATCATAGAGATAGTTCTATTCAAAGTTAATCTTTTGGAAAACCTTGTATATCTCCTTTCTGGTCAGCTGTTTTCAGTCTTTTTTCCTTTCCAGTTGGTTTTTATAATAGTTCGCATTGAGTTCTCAATTTGCATTTTAAAATTGTTATTTTGAGTTTTATAGCTTGATATTTTTAATAATTTTTCTCCAATTGTTAAATAATGTTGAAATTTTATTTTGAAATTATTTTAAAATATTTGCTTATTTTAGTATGACGACTAATCGAAGATCAGATTTGCTGTTGCAAATTATCTCCATTGTAAGTAAAAACAATTTTAATAGATTTCCTTTATTACAAATTAATTAATCCGGAACAACTGTTTAAGCACACGTGGATGACTGAATGTAAGAAGAACTTCGAGTTTCTAACAGTAATAATAAGAAAAATATAAAAGAGAGTTTTTTGCGAATAAGCTGCTATACACATATTTCCGAAATCTAGTGAAGTGCATATTTGCTACGAATTGACATTGCGGTGGATGAAGGGATATTACCGCAGTACCCGAACTTCCGGTATTAGTAATCAACGGTCGAGTGTCATTAGTTCAGATCGGTGAGTTGCACTAATATTTAATCTGAAAACAGAACATTCTCGCATGTTGTAACAGTTCTAAGGGAGACATTTTGGTTATGCAATATGTGTCGATTTTTCTTCAAAATACGTGTCAATTCGTGTGATATAGAACAGTACTAACATCGAGGGCAACCACCTTAGAAAAGAACTATGCTTCTACACCCTAAGCTCTAGACATTCGATAATCTATATATAGCACAGCAAAAATATCGTAAGAATTCAACAGGTAGACAAACCTGATGCCTAGGAATCAATAAATAGAACGTAATATTCACTTTTACACATATTGAACATGATGAGAAGCCGAAGGATTAACATTTTATTTATTAAATATTATATTCTGTGGGCGTCAATGTGTAGAGAAGAAAAGACTGCAAATACGCGCGTAGAATACTTTTAATTATCTCAAATGAGGTCGCGTAAAATATTTTTATGAAAATAAAGGAACGAGAAACTTTGTATGTAACGTGGAAACTAACCACTAACGAACACCTGTAATGTACTAAATTATGCGAACAGTAAAAGCACCGTACGCATGAATTTCAAGGCACATCCAATCCCTATATACCATTAGCACACATTATTTCATGTCAACATGTATTACTGCAAATATAAGTTACACAGTTTAATTTATTTGTAGTGTCGCCCTTGTAATTTGGTTGTAATTAAGTCAGAAGTGTAATGCATACATTTTGTGATGTATTTTCGGAGCATAAATCTATGATGCCATATTTACTTACAACGCTAACGGAGCGAAGAGGGAGAATAATTATCCGAAAACAACGTCCTTCTCTTTGTTTTTCTTTTTTTTATCAAGAAACATTCTTTCTAATATCTTTAATAAGAAATATTAAATGGGAAGAGTATAAGACGCTTTAGCGAATAACTCCCCTTCTCCCTTTAGAATCTAAATTTTTAATACGCCAGTGCATTACAGCAAGAGAATGAAAACAGCAACAGTAAGGATGAGGGACAGATAATATTTAACACATTTTTACATAAACCCCTGAATGAAGAATGATTTTTTTTTTCGCCTACTTTTAATTTTAAAGCGTCCCCTTTTCTGTTTCGATATACAGAGTGAAAATGTAGGGAATTTCTGCAAAGACGATTTGTAAATAAGTGGATTGGTCGTGGGGGACCTATACTATAGCCAGCTCTTAGTCCCAACCTTAAAACCGTAGAACTAAACAATGAAGTTGCCGTCAATCATTAACACAAAGATTGAAAAAGTCTATCCAAAAACAAGGCCATCAATTTGAACACCTAGAGAGATGTACCTTATATATTTTTTGATTTAATCATTGTTTTTCTTTGTTATATTATTTTTAAAGCTCATGTCATAAATTTTATTATACATAATACATACAGCACTTTGTTTTTGATTATCTTGTATTCAATTAAATTTTATTTTCTCATACTATATTTTGTTTTTTTATATGCTCTTAAAATTAAAATTGTTTTTCACCGCCTACTATTAATTAAATACTAATTCAAAACTACATAAGATGTTTGATAGAATTGGCTTTAAAACGGCTGCTAGAATCTAAAAATGCAACAAAAAATATAGAGTTCTATTAAAATATCAAAGTTAGCCATAAGTTATGGATGGAAGTGCGACATTGATGAAGTTATTTTTTCTAAACAGATCATAACTAACTATGCTTAACCCCGAAGCTTCAAAATCGAGATATCATTGCAAATTCAAGAACTTTTAATGGACGGTTCCGTGAATCACCCTGTATAAATTACTGTTATAGCTTTATGGAAAAATTAACTTGTGATAATTAATATATTATTTTTGCACAATTACTAGCGATAATCATAATCGAAATTTATCAATTAATAACATCGAACATGTGGACGACATCACTATAATTTCACATTTCCTCATGTACTAGAATGTATTAGTCCCTAATTATTTAGTAGCTCCGATCGGACTCATCATCGAAGCATTTCAATATTCACAATTGACATTAAAATTTATTAGTTTATTATTGTATATAGCGTCAGTTGATTTAGCGATCTCCCAATTCTATTTCCGGTTTTCCAAAATCGACGAGAAACAGTCAATCCCACGCCAAACGCCTATGAATTACTTATACGCATATTTAAGCAGAAAACCATGTACCAGTGGCGTGCACTTTTATCGTATCTCACCGATATATGGTAAATATAAAAATCGAAGTTTAAAACAAAATGTTCGCAAATCGGGGAGCAAGGATTGTCGGAATGAATGCGGAATTATCGAAAAGGGAGGGATCTCGAAAAATCGATAGCATATTGTAAAATTCGTATAGAAATTAGAATAACAAAGAATATTTTTGTGCGGAAGAACGAGAGACTTAGGGGTGCGGAGCCTCTTTGCTCATGCGGTAAAGGGGAGGTTTAGCGAAGGATTAAGGGAACATGATTTTAAGTAAACCGAGGATACGACGGAGAGCAAATCCCCTTTTAATATTGCATTAAACATTCCTATATTAAAGCTAAACCGTGTTTAAACATAGTAAGTCAAGCCACACAAATAACTCGGCTATACGATGTTTACCAAAACAAAATAGATGTCGCCTTCGTAACTCCCTCTTGCTCGTGCTCCTCCGGCGAGAGGATGAAATATTTAAATATTGACAGACAATTTATTTTAACGTGTCTATAGTATCGCCGTTGCTGTGTGTTTTCCGTTGAGCAAATCAGATCATGACATGTCATGAAATGAATATTTATGTTTGCTGCAAAGCCAACGCTCCTACGAGTTCTTTCTCGCTCCCTCCGTAAATAATTTATCATTGCGATACAACGAACTAGGATTAATATTAAAAAACGAACGATATGTTTTGATTGTGTTGTGATTTTTTTTAAGACGGTGACATACTTATGCTATGATATATGCAAGGACACCTTCTACTACCTTTCCTTAATAAATGATGCGACATATGCACACATAAAAATGGATAAATGGTTATCCTTTCCAAACTGCGTTATACATTCAATCTCCTTCAGGGCCCCTATTCCCTAATCTAAGAGGACCGTCACATCGTGAGAATAGTGGGCGTGGTCTTCATGACATGAAAATCTTCGTATTCTTTAAAGTTCAAACTGAGAGAACTTGGTTCTCTTGAAAATTTCTAGGAAAATTTTCACACAGGAGGAACATCTGCAGATCATAGATTATATAAATTTATATGAACTTTTTCTTGTGTGCGTTAGTCGTAATAACTAAATAAAGAAAGATAATGATAGAGATGCTAGAAGAAATAGAGAAAAAAATTATGGCAAAACATGGGATTCAAATTAAATCAAAGTAAAACAAAAATAATAAAAACTGGGAAAAACATAATGGTTAAAAATATTATAGTAAGGAAGTATAGTTTTGAATAACTAGATAAACTTAAGTACTTCAGGATCAAGATATCAAACAGAAAGAAGAACAGTATTAAAAAGCAAACAAAACCAAATATCTACGAAACATTGATCAGACCAACGATGGTGTATGCAGCAGGAACGATAACAACGAAAAAAAGTGAAGAGGGCCTTAGAACTGCAAAAAAAAATATTCAAAACAATAACAAGAGCGATAGTTTCTGATAATGAATATAAAAGAAGGATGAACCACGAGATACTTCAAAAGCTTCAAGGAGAGGACATAGTAAAAAGGATAAAAATGCGCAACAGCAATAACGTATGTGATACTGGTGTAGGAACCAGAAAAAGAAATTACTTCGAGAAGCTGAAGATTTAACCAGGACAGGAATGACAAAATGGAGTAACATATTGAGGAAAATGTGAAAATTTGAAGATAGTGTTTGTTCCATCCCGGCGATATGAAAGCTAGAAAGCTTCAAAAGAATCGATACAACTCCTTAAATTGCCCTCTTTCGCTATTATATATGTATGTATAGATATTTTCGAAATGCAATGTATATGAATGTTAATTATAATCAAAATTGCTGCAATAAATTGAAACACAGGACCATCTTCAAACTGAAGATTTTATGTTAGTAAGAAAGACCTATGATGGTATGCCCTTTCATAAAAACATCGTTCTTGTTTTATTTTGTTTGAATGACAAGTTCATTTTCGTAGTAATCACAGTAATGTTTTGAATGTTATTAACCTACAACTAATCTGTAAAATGAACCATTCAACATGCAAATCGCTAAAATTTCGGTAAAACTTACTTCCGGAATGTGACAAAATTTACTTTCTGATTTGCCATAATTTCAGGAATGCGATTTTTTATTGTTGAGAAAACATTTGTGTAACGAGATGTATTAGATTGGAGAATAAGAGTTCAGAGATAGAAATAACTCTTTCGACGGAAAACTATAACCCTTTAATTATTTTTAAAGAAAACTAACTCTTTTTAAAATGTAACATCCTAATTGCGTATGCTTTAACACCGGAACCAGATGAACGCGTGAGAACACAAAGTAAGACTTGAAAGAGTATTCCAATTGACTGGATTTTTTTATATATGCAACTACAGGGTTCATTTATAAAATTCGTATATAATAACGTCATAATAAACGTAATATTTGCGTAGCCTGAGGAAAGGTCTGAGAATACAACGAAGAGATTAGATGAAAGAAGAGAGTAAAAAGTTTTCCACTCGGCACAATATAGCGGCGTAACCTTAATTAATAACAGTTAGTTAGTTAAATGAAGTAAAAGTGGATTTGGTTTTAAAATAAGTAGTCAGAGAGAGGATACGAGAGAGAGGAATCCTGGTTATGTGTAACCTGCGGCATCCACAATCCCAGTTGTCGTCCCTAAATAAGAGGGTAAAACATATCTGAAGGAAGTTCTGAGTACAGGTATTCTATTAATGAAGGTAGAAAGGGTTATTTCCCAGTAGAGAACGGAGCGCCAGATTACAATTTAGACGCCGGTTAGAACATGTAAAAGGAGCTTCCAGCAGCTGGTGTTTGATGTGGCTTAAGTTTCTCTTCCCAACGAAGGGAAGACGTTCGTCCTCTCCACCATACAACTAACAATCATGAATCATAATTAAACGTTTATAAAAAATACCGGCGCCGCCACCGAAATTTTTCTTCTTTTAAAATCCGTAAGTTTTTCGATTCGAAGCATTAGCAGGAGGACAGACAACAGGAATGATTTTAAGCGTGAATAACGGAATAACACGGCGCATATCAGGCATGTATACCTAGAAAGGACGTTGCTGCTGCTAAATCAGGGATTACCGTAGTCCCTTAACGTTGCTGAGTGGTGGCGGTCCGGACTTGTTCTTTACGTAGTGATTAGCACCCGATGTCTCGTCTCTGGAGGCATTTACAAATCACACAAGCTGTTCTACTGCTTAGCGCGGGGGTTACAAACGAAAATCCTCTGCTTCACTTTTGCTCTCGCCGTTGCCTTCGCATCCTTCTCATCTCGCTCTAACGTGGAATCCAATTTTGATTGGAAACTGCGTGTATGTGTGTCTCCTGGCATCCCTGACGTTCGGTGCCTTCTTCGAATAAATTAATTTATCCATCAACGCATTTTTTATTCCCTTTTGGCCTCTACTGTCGATTTTGTGGTATTAGAAAAAAGGAAAAGGAAATCGTAAAAATTGATGTTTTATAGTATCTAGATATGTATCCTGATACTTACCTAGTTTTCAAATTTATTGTTATAATAAAAGAAAATGTAATAGATATTTAAAACAAAATACATAAAAAGAATGGCGAAGAAAATTTAAATTTGTATAAGTTGCAATTTCGAATACTTTTGGTGCTCAGTGTACGTTTTATTTTAGCACCCCATTCTATCCCAACTTCAACAAGTATCCCTAAAACGTTCCGTATTCGGTAGTACCTCAAAACCGACAAGCAATTGTACACGATGAGGGCATATGTTTTAAATATGTACAACAATTGTGTAAGAGAGGCAGCACACATTTACATTTTCGCGTTACGGTTGACCGCTGAATATCTAAAAGCAGGGGAGCATCCAGTTAATTACTGATCTGAGTCAAATACAAGCACTGCTACTGTGGAACAGGGACCGTACCGTACCTACACAATATACCGTAGCGCTGCAAGGGACTACACTACTATATTTACTTCTATTTACTATTCCGAGTTCATCGCTCAGACGGTCTGGACAATGCAGAAATCCTGAAATTCGGCTATTCCTCGCACGTACAAATGTCACACTATATTCATTTTCAAATTATCTCTCCTAAGACAAAACGGGCCTACAAGAAATTCAAATTACATCTCAAAGGCATCTGCAATGCGTTAAATGGAAGTGATGTAGCGGTCTTTTGCGTTTGTTTTTGTACAAAAAAAAAGCAAGAGAAAAATATAACGAAAACGAAGAAGGTACAAAATAAAAGATCAATATTTTTTAATTATCATTATTACCAAAATTAGGTCACGTATATATCAAGTTAATAAAGAAATATATTCATACGGCCTGATTTTTATTATTGGCTAAAAAATATTGAATCTGTCTCGCTCGTAACTGTACATAAAGAGAAAACAAAAAACCGACAAACATGGTAGGAAATGAGGGCAAAGTTTAGACATTTTATGAATTTATTAAGTTGAAGGGATAGCGGCAGTTGGAAATGGAGTATTATTTCATAATTAGAGGAAGATGAGAGGTAAGTTTCTGGCCGTACAAAGCTAGTAGCTTACACGCATCTACATACATATATATACATACATAGAACACGAAGTGGCTAAAGGGGTACCGTTGGCAAGTTACGTAAATTCTTCTGAACATGTTAGATATTGTATAGCTCAGGTTCTGCTCTAACTTGTAACCAGACAAGTTCAGCTTACAGCGTGTGTGTGAACTAGTTAATAATAGCTCTATATCTACCACCTAACTGACGTCGAGTTTTGCATTTTATTGGTATTTACAAGTAAATACATATACAGTGTACAGATTCAACTCGGGATATTGTGTAAATTGTAATTTCTATATCAAAAGATCTAGTCCACCCTAAATGCATATTTTGCAAACTAACGAACTCACAAAAGGCTGATATTGAAACGTTAGAAAAATAATCGAATTTCATTCCCCACGAAATAAGCCGCTTTTGATATTTACTAATTTAACATAAAAAGGCGCTATAACACAGCAATGCCTGTTAATAACATGATGAATGTTTTGTCGAATAATATAGAAGGGAAAGCTATTATAAAGGAACGTAAAATATGGCAATTACAGTAGCTAATCTTACATAAGTTAATTTGCTCACCTTAATTGGAATTTACACTAGAATAATAGATACTTCAAAGCTTTTCCAGCAAATAAGTTAATAATATAACAATAATTCATAATTACGGTGATAGCAGACTTATACCTTGTTTGTGCTTTCGGATTAAGTACTTTGCCTTAAGCATTACAATTTGATATTGCACGCTTTATTGTGTATAAATTCGCTTGTTTCAAACAACGTAAGGGTTAAAGGCAACTCAATTACTAAAACGAGCTTATATATATATATATAAGAAATGAAAGGAAAACCTTACTTGACGTGTCTTGTTTGGGGGCAGGAGGTTGCGGTGGCTGAGGAATAGCCTGAACTGGAGTGTTGGCCTGCGTAAGTATGGGTTGAACGGCCAGTAACGCTGGAGCATTCACCACCGGAGGAGCGGCGGTACCCGGCGATGTTGACCAGCCACCTTTCATGTCCTGAAAACAACCAGTATACATTAATCAATTGCACTTTACCTTGCACCCACTAGAATAACTAAAAGGGTTTAGGGATGCATTAATATGCATTTAATGTTTATCATTATAAAACACCCTTCTCAAATTAAAAAGCGTACAATAACGAATAGAACTGTATCAACGAAGAATCTTGGTATTAAAAAGCTCTATTTCAATTTATTCTATTAATGCATTAGGGTTATAAATAAAAGTGTTGCGTGCTCTCGCCATTCAATTTTCATCGGCCAAAATAGATAAAAATTTAATGAAACGGTATTGTTTAGGATGTATCTGTGTATGTGGATGTATGTATTTGAAACGAGGTGTAACTTGGAGAATGATAGCCGCGTTATGAATACAAGCAGTCACCATTCTCATAGAGTTTGACCACTTGCAGATTTTATCACATCAGTTATAAACAGTAGCTGCGTCATGCGATGTCGCGTGCTATACCATGACAACATAAAGTACAGTCATATTACCCCTTTTATTCTTTTGTAACTGTATTTTCCACTTATGTGCGTATATGTGTACGTTATTATATATTACATAAAGAGTTTATATATATATATATATGTACATATGTATATTCATTTTCATTAATTAAACAAATGAAATATGTATACCATGCATACATACATATATAATTAGGCTGTTTCAAGCGTTCGAAATAAGTATGCCATGATAAAATAATATATGTAAGAGAATATTTTCTTTTAAATTTAAAAACGCTTTAAATTTAATTGAACGGATTAGAATAGAAAGGATATAAGTGATATTTTGTCTCTTCTGATATATTTCATATTTTAGATATCAATTATAAAAAGTTATAAAATTAAATAGCGTGGCTAAAATATTCCACCACTTTTATTCTCATTTATTATTGATTTACTTCTCTACTGATTACGGAAGAAAAAATAGAAATTATTTTAATTTATGGTAAAAATAGGATCAACAGAGATAGGGCAAATATTTTTAATGAGAGATATCGAAATTGCTTTTTTCGCACTCTACCCTTAGGCGTATTGTCGAGAAATTTAAGAGAACCGGTTCAGTTAAAAATGAATTTAAGAAGTCAATTGGCAAGTTCATGAGCATTTTACTGGATGTAATGGAATATAAAATAACTTCAGAACAGAAGCAAAGAAGACTATGGTGAGAAACATTTTAAAGAAAAACAAATGCTTTCCGTTTAACCCGAGAATACTAACCTTCCGCAGTATCCCATTGTTACAACTGTGAGTTAATTTGACTCTTCATGGGAATTTTAGGAAATGAATAGGAAATTATCAATTAAAAACGACTTTAAACCTCAAAAAATATATAGTCTTTAAAAAAATATATTAGTAATAAAATATATCTTCTAATATCAACTAAAATTCATAACAAACTAGTAATCGTGTCATCTGCCTATGCGTGATTGTTATAACAAACACGAAAATTAGCTATAAATCAAAAAAACTCACTGCATTTTAGAAAATAATAAATTGTTGCATTGTTCACTTTACTTCGACTATGCGTTGTCCAAAATAGTGAAAGCGTTCGCTTGTTTATAAACTCAGACAAAAGTGGTAAGTTAAAATGACTAACGTTAGCATTCCCGCGTTAAATTCAAATTTATCAACATGCTGAAAGTTTGGAATTTTTATGAGAGATTTGATTTTTGCACATGGTTTCATGATGAACTCGTCAACAACTGTTCTTTTACAAAACAGATGAAGCAACATTTTCTTCTAGTCTGTCTTCACAGAACTGTAGATGGTGGGCTGATGAAAACCCCAAATTTATAATTGAAAACAGAGATCGATATTCCTTTAAAACCATTTTAACAGACCCATCTTTTTTCGAGAAAATTGACTGATATTTCAACTTTTGGACGACTGAAATAATCGAGGTAATTGATGATATGCCGTTGAAAGAGAGGTCCGAACTACAGTTCCAACGAGAAAGAGCATCAGCAGACACACAATACTCTTTGTGTACAAAACTATTAAAATCATTTATTTGGAGAGTAATAGATCGGTAGGTAGAACACATCAAGAAAATGTTCCAGAACGACCACTAAAATGTATTGAAAGGGAAAGAGGACGCACAGATACAGTGTTTTATTTCATAAATAATTAATTGTTTGTGTAAATTAAGATTTTTACCTAAAAAATAAATTTAAAGTACATAATTTGTATTAAATCTAATATTAGTTTTTCACTCAACGTGAAAATAGTCCAGAAGTCTTGTTTTTTCCTTAACAAAACAATTTCTTTTATTTAATTGTAAGAATAAACAATAACTTTTATTAACTTTTAAGATTTTAAGGAAACCCTAGTGGCACAGACGGTTGGCACAACGTTAGCTCTTGATCAGAGATCGCTTAGCTCGACGTTGACAGCGATGTCGGCATTTCGTGAATGTGTGAACATTTTACATTTTTGGCCGAACATTGGCTCGCAACGTTCTTGCATACGTACCTGATCTTTGAGCAAACTATCTACTTTTGTCGTACATGTTTACAACGCTTAGCAACTGATCTTCAACTGACGCTGCACCGACTGAATTGATTCAACATCGACTTGCGTATGCCACTCAAGTGATTATCATTTCTCGATTGTCGATCAACGCTTAACTGATTTTGCTGACCTAGTTTTGTATACATTACTGACACTCCGACCGTTGCTAATCGTACGACGTTTTACGAACTAAAGGCGAACCGTCAGCCAACCAACTGTGCTACTGGGGAACTTATATCGGAAAAAGAATTCTTGAAGCAAAATTTCTTTTGATAATAAAAAATCTCAATATTTTCATTTCAACATTTCCACTCTGTGTGACTCTACTATGTTTTCTATACAAAATGATTTAATTTGGAAAATTAAACCTTCTTAATAAAAAATAAATTAAATTTTCGACGAGACAAATCCTGCCAAATATTTTTGAAAATTCTTTGGTTTCTAATGACGCAATGACAAACTACAAACACAGTTAATTTAAAAATGAAGGAATAAAAAAGTTCCCATATGGCACAGACTTTTTCGCGGACACTGTATATAATGAACCATAATTGAAACGTTTGATAGTTTGAAATTTCATGGCTACCTTATTTAATTAAATATATTTTTCCTCGATTAAAGGATAATACCGCATAAATTTTTGTCAACATGTTATACATGGTTACGTCAAAAAGAAAAACTCTTCCTGGCGGTATCAAAAATTCAGTAATAAATCGATTTCAAGACATAAAAACCCAAAAATAAATTTGTCCAGGTAGAATGGGCAAATACCTCACTGTGCAACGTTTTGGCCATTTCAATGCGCTAGCACTTAATTACATCTAAGGGACAGCAATAGGCATTGCGTATGAAGTGTCTCAGTACGTTTAGAGACGTCGTAAAAAGGTAAACAATTTATTTATTCAAGAATGCAATTTCAATGCAGTATCTAAGTAAATAGTAATTCACACTATCGTTGAACGTAAGACGTAAAGGGTGTGATGTTTTTGTTTCGATACATCAAACGAAATTCAGAGAACGCGTAAATTAGACGGCTTTTGTTCTTAACCGTAGCAAATATATTTGTTCGTGAATATATTTTGCACTGACGCTTACATCCAAAACAATAAGTAAAATTCGGAGCGTTTTCACAAAGTAAGCAAACTAAACGTTTATAGCCGCTATGTACTTAACACAAGAGACCTTATATTCGAAGCATGTACATATACAGCAAATATGTACAATGTTGTACGCGTAGCGCTATCAGCAATAATATAATTTCCTACAGTACGCAGTTACATACAGAAATATACACAAAACATATGTGTATATCTATTTCATTATTATTTGTACAGCGCATACAAAACTCGCCCGCCCCCATACAAGCTTATGGTTCTTTAAAGTACAGCCGTTTTCAATTTTAGGAAAAATAACAAACGTTTAACAAACATTTAACATTGTATTAAACGTTAAAATAACGTAGGGAACAACCAACATTAAGTATGCATATATTACACATTTCAATGTAAACTAGTAAATTTATATTTAATTAACAGAAAATAAACATCGACCAGTGCTATAGCAGTACCGACTGAAAATTTGAAATGTATTTTAGGGTGCAAACCAAACATACGCAATATATACTATTATAGGTTCAGGATAGCATGGTTTGGTTTAAATAAACCGGGAGCTACAAAATTGAATTGCTCAATTAATTTCGATTTCATCCTAGATAATGAATATTTTATTAACATTTTGTGGGTGAAAAGTATTTTCGTCTATACCTACACTATTGGATTTATATATCACGCTAGGAAAAATAATCCAATATTACAAAGAAATTACACAACTAGAAATATACAGTTAGTACGGATTTGTTGAAATATTTATTTCTTTTGGTGTAAATTTACATATTTCTGTAAATTTGCGAAAATCTCCACCATTATAGAAGCTTCACTTCAATGAAATGCAAAATTTCATAAGGTAATGTGGAATCCATGAAATATTTATATATCCATCTGAATGTAATATTACTTACAGAGAAATTAATTACAAAAATCAATTTGCATTACACAGCGTGACCACCTTGTGTGTGGACGGAAGATAATTCCTTTCCTAGGCAATTTAGGCAAAAGTTTTCAAATAAAAAATACAATATACCGTCCATTATCTGGGGTAGTGACCCGGAAGCGGTGCACAGATAATCGGAAATCACGGATAAATGGTAAGACAATAAATTAGTTTGTAAATTTTCTATAAATTCAAAAATATTTTAAAAGACATCTGCATATTATATATTACATATATAGACATATATTCCCGATTTCCGAGATTTTTGTAGTGTTGTTGACTGCACTTTGCCCCGGGCTTTTTCCAGTTCGTAGATCGCATCCAATAAAGTTAGGTTCCAAACATTTTTTAGATCAGAATATTCATCGCTCAGTATTATTTAAAGCAAACCAGTACGATAGTGGAATTTCATTATGGGAATTACGCACTGATCCATCGGCTGAATCAGAGTTTGTAACGAGATGCCCATGTCCAGTATTTTTTTAAATTTATATTTATTTATACAATAGAATTGATTTCATTTTTATATTTTACTGAATGTATTTGTTTTAGCTATATACTACTATTTCGTTCACCCCTGTAAGTTAATTAATATTTCGATATAAGGTAAAACGTGCCTAATTCAGAAAAATTATTGATTTTTACACCCATATATGCGAAATGATGTTATCCCTAGTGTCGAAATTGAAATAAGAAAGTCTTCTGACAGCGGTAAAGGTGAGCAGATGTGTGACCAGTACGCTAGGTGCCTCGAGCAGTAAAGGCCCTGAATAGTAGCTAAAGTGCCTTTTATCAGTGTTTCAAATATTATTAAGAAGATGGTTACCATCGTCGGGGAGCCACAAGCCAGGATCAGCACTTCCACCCAAGAAAACAACAATCACACTGCATCAACGGTAGAAGAACCGCGCCTACCAAGTTAAATCGCACATTAACTTTTACTTATAGTTCTCTTTATGTATTCATATTTATTCCATGTTAATCTGTTGTGCTGAGTTATCTAAATTGCATATTTTTTATTCAATTTTATTTTATTTTTAAGGGCCCCACTTTTCTTTTTCTTTCTTTATTTCTTGTCTTGAATTTATTATTGTCTAATGTAACTCTTATTTTCAATATTTTCTATAATAAACCATTGTTAATATTTAAAGTCAATTCTTTTATTTATTGGTACATGACTACTTTTTTACCTCGGAACCATATGACCTGTGCTGCGAATTCTTAATTAAGTCTCATAAACCGTAAGCCCCAATTAAAAACAAGTAATAAGTGGTCAAATAAGTAAGTAGTCATTTTTATTACCATTTCATTTAGTTTGGAATCAGCCCGGTGAATTACGGCTTCTAAGTTGACGTTCTTTTACGGTTGTAGAAGTAATCTACCGGCAAATTTAAAACATCTGTTTCTCTAAAAGAGCCTTACCAATAACACAGAACTTTACTTTATGGGTACCGGCTATATTTGCGACTTAATGTTTGACGCTCCTCAATAAAAGCAATCATTTTGGTATACAACATTTCCAATAAAGGCCAGTTTCGTCAGCCACACTGAAGACATAATGAATTCACCTTGCATTCTCAACACATCGAAGAAAAACTTTGCTTTACTTGCACAGATGGCTCCTGGATCGGGAATTCCCGCCTACATTACATTGCACTGCTACGTTTTTAACACTAACTACATTTTCTAGTTCATTTATAATTTTGAGCTTTTGAGCGAGCACAATGTTATTTTAACCGAAACTAAAAAATTAGTAGAACAGTAAAACTCTATTTGCAGTTTACGATGCTCTTCTATTCAGTCAATAGCTTACAATAGCATGAATAGCAATATTAATCATTATTGCTACACCATATAAAGGATTTGTTTCAGTATTACCTTTCTAACACTAAATTTCAATAGCTGCATAATTTTTTTTTATGCTGTAGGTTAACTTATAAATTTTAGCAATTTGAAACGTAAATGATGTTTCAGAGAAAGTTGTTCTATGAGCTGAAATTTTACTACCTGAGTAGGATAGATGAAGTTCTAGAACTTTGACAACAAAGGGTTTTAGGCCGAATATTCTAAGGGTAACCATATATAGCAGAGCTGGAGGTTATGTTACATTGCGTTTGATGTGAAATTTATAAGCTTCTTTTCTTCGTGATAATGTAATTTGATAAAGTATTTCGACGTATATCAGTGGTCTCTTTGATATCGCCCGTTCAAAGCAAAATGGCGTCCTCTCTATGCTCGTCAAGTGAAGTATGGAAAGAGAAGTATAATGCAGGCGACATAGAACTATCGCGCACACACGCACGGCGCACACGACGATCGAGCTTGTAACTTTTCGAAAGGTATTTGCGAGGGAATCCCTTAGTTACCATCATCCAGACAAGCATTGGAATGTCGAAACCTCCACACATCCGCTCAAAGGTCGTCACGTTGGGAACTTCGCCTGTTTGAAGGTTTCCAGTTTCATACAAAATTCAAGTGTGTAACCTCGCGTCTCGATTTCCTTTTCCTCCGACTACTATTTTCTTTTTTATTCTCGATAATTAAAGATGTGACGCATGTTTTTCGTTTAGGTTTTAGGGTTAACGCCGAAAGTTCCCATCTATATTACGGCGAGCTTGCCTAGTTGTTTCTTATTAGATGCTGTTCTGTTCGTGAATCCATTTTCCCAAGCGTACCGTTGTTCGCCCGTCCGCGATTTGTTTCCTCCTTCTGAGTGTGAGTTAAGGAGCTTACTAGTTCTGCTTCTTCACGTTAGAAATGTCTCAATGGGGGTTAAATAAAATAAAAACAACTTTTCATTGCGACAGAAGTAGAAAATGTTACCCATGGGATCTTAAATACGCACTTGTTACCCTTACCTACTTACCGATTTACTATAAATATACACCGAAATCCAAAACATCTGTGTAATAAGCAATTATATTGCTTTTCACAAATTAACTGACTCACCTTATACAGGATGCGTCAGCGATATGGCAATGTCCATTGGAAGGGTTTCTTGTAAAAAATATCTAAGTAAATTTTTCTAGTTTGGAAATATCAAAGAATGACGTTTTTGTGTACAAATTTGCAAAATGAGCAAAATCTTTATGCATTTTATTTAAAATATAACACATTTTAGCGTAAAATTTTACAATATTAATAGTTCACTTTATCTAGATATTGTAATGCAATTCTGTCTGTCAAGTCTGATACCTCTAAATATAAGCTTTAGAAAAAAATGTTATTAACAAAATTTGTTTGACAAGTTATTTTATGTTATTTTCCACCATTTGTGATTCCTTTTCAAATGATGTTTTATGGTAACAAAAAAACTTTTTTTAAATAGTAACAGTAACATTTTTTGAAACACTGTATTTCGTTAAAATTTTATAAATTTCTGAAGGTCATCTTAAACGATCGTTTATCATATTGCATCGATCTAGTTTGTTTTCTAGCATTTACAAGAGCCGTATGTTTGTTTTTACAAAATGAGTGAAATGCGTGCAGTATGTTTTAAACAATTAACTTCCTGCGAGCGTGGCCGGATTATTGGACTACATGAAAGCTATGTTAGTTTCCAGGAAATTGGGAAATCACTGGGCTGTATTACGGCGTTGTAACCTGCGGATTGCAAATCAAGGTAAAGCGCGTAGTGCAGATTCAAGCGTACCCAGAAGAACCACCCCCGAGAAGATTTTCGTTTGAACCAAGCAAGCAATTTAATCATGTAAAAACTTACGCTAGAATGTATTTACATTTCAGATTTTTTTAAGGTAATCTAAATTTAGGGGGTTAAGGAGCAAAATTATAAATATCTTGAAATTTTTTAGAAATGTAAATTACCAAATTAGTTTATTTGAATTTTGTGTATTTAGGGCGCAATTTTTTAGACTGATGGAAATAACTACGTCTACTACTTAGGTAACTATTTTAGTAAAGGTTTATAATTCATTTAAAACAGCAATCGATCACTCTGTACATACGGAAGTATATTTCGAGGTGTAATTCTAGACTGTTTGGTCAGATTGTTCTATTAAAATGTTGGTTTTATCTTTAAATTGAAAAATACCGTATTGCAGATTTCTAAATTTTAATACTCTGAATTCCTCAAAACTTGCGCGTAATGAGGAAGAGAACAAGTTATCAAACTGACGGGGTCAGACTTTTAATTTATACTCTACACTTTAATTATGTTTCAAGCTTCGTTCCGCATATCCTACGTTCACGTGTAAAAATGCTGCAGCTGCTGCATCCATTGACAAAACAAATGATAGCATTCGAAATTAATTCGTACTATTCGGACGCGGTATATCGATAGATTAATATCGTACAGTATCAGAATCAAACTAACTATACCCTTATTACTTATAATTGTTACAAATACGGTCCTGCATTATGATTCTAACAGGTCATTTGGGAGTTAAGTTGGCAAATACATCGAGGACCTTATCGATATTTGTATCTCGACATATTATGCCATTGTGTGTGTTGGACAACGCCAAAAACCACTATCGTAAACAAATAATTAATGTATATCGTGTAGATGTTAGTCAATTACACTATGTGATATATTCCCTATGGGTGATACGCAAACTACAAATAACCAAGTACTAGTTATGTGCCACATTTACTCATAATACTACTGCCAGCATTGTATAGTATATGTAAATATGTGTAGAATATATCGACCAGTTTTCATAACAACATATTATTTAAATGCGGATTATACTATAATTAAAACGGGCCGGGTTTTCGATATTCTCGACTACGGTTACTGCATTGCATACGATCAGCGGCAATATATGTGGCTTATACATATTTGATACAGTACTTTAAGAAGGAATAGATATACATATGTAAGCTATCACAATGTTCACCGACAACAAAAATCAAGGTGATACGGTATCTTAATTTTCCATCTACCTATGAATAATTGAAACTTTCTCTAGAAGAAGAGCGTAAGTTATAATTATAAAGAATGCAATGTAAGCTCTGGAGAATCTTGGCTTCCAGCACTAAGAAATCCAACCGGTACACCATGGAACCGATCGACTAATATCGTCTTAAAAATCTGTAAATTTCTTATTTATTGATCTAAATTATCATAATCACTGATAATATAAGGCACCTTATAAGTTTACGAAATATAGCCAAATCTAGATATCAACAACTTCTATATTCAGAAGGGAAAAGAGTGCGTATTTCCGGTTTATTTCGAAAGATAAATCTAATAGATCATTATATAAGAGCTTACACTATTTCTGAATTTCAGAAGTAATAGCATGTCTGGAATTCCTCCGAACATTGCTAACGTAAATTAAATTAATAAATCTTTAGTTAACTGAATCCTGAAGCACACAACTAAAAAGTATTGATTTGCCCCAAACGAGTTTATTATTTTTTTTTTAATATTGTTGATAACTCAACAATTGCTAAATTAATTAATAACATTAAATCTGCATCTATTGGTCACAATGGCTTGAATATCTGTTATAACGTTACGGCGGTGAATCTGCCTTATTGAGTGTCATTGACGATGTGGTGGCTGCTTGTGAGCAGGGCCTTGTTACTATATTAGTATTATTAGCAAAGCTTAACTGAAACCATGGCGATCAAGCAGTTGCAGCTGCTCGTAGCGCCCGTAACACTGCCTCCTCTCCAGTTCTGTTCCGTCCCGGAACAGAATCGGTTATATGACATTTGCAGTCCGCTCCTTATAAGCATTGCGACGTCTGAAAGAAATAACAGGGTACGGATTTCATTATCTCATCTGGTCTCCGTGGGTTGCAACAGCATACTTGAATGTCGATGAACTTATACCGCAACAACTCCTCAATCATGTTCTTTACGACCCTTCAGCTCAAACCATCTAGTCCACAACCCAGCTTCGATATGCTCAACTTGCGGATTTCCAGTTGTAACAGGTATTGTCAGGCTCTTGCAGATTGTACGATAAGTCGACTTTTGATAAAATAGTTGTTCTTTATGGTACAGGTACAGAGTCTTTCCGATTTGAAGATCTTGGCGTGGAAGGTTTGCAACACCCCCATTTATCCTCCATAATATCGGAGTTAAGGTTGTAAAGCAGACTTTGTCTGAACCTCACCCTGTGATTTGCTAATATATTTAAAACTTGTTACAAATATTTAATGTAAGTTGCAGCAAATAAAAAATATATTATTATTATTGTTATTATTGAAGTATGTACAAATTTTATCATGCCACGGATCTCTGTTAGATGTTTGGGTACGTAGCAATGTAAAGTTTTCGCCTTAGAATTATGATTGGTAAATAAATAACATCCATCAATGTGTTCATTTTCACTTTTACACGCCTCGCTAAATTTTTTAATATTCCATTTTATTTCTAAATCTTCATTTAGTAGTCGCCCTACTGCCATTTCATGTAACCGGCGGATATTTTTGACAGGATGTTGTATATACGCATAAAAAGGCCCGTTATATAAATGAGAGTATTTAAATTCAAAATTATTTTCAAGTAGACTTTCACTCGCATTAACATTATTAATCAAGGATAGATTATTGTTCCCCATTTCTCTGATCAATGCCGTCGAATAATTCGAATTTTTAAAATCTATGGAGGTGGTACCTCCTCCAGCTCCCCTTATTGACCCTTACATACTCTACAACTCCTCTAGAAAAAAGGAAAAAAACAACTACTTAAGAACTAAAAATAAATGTCCCTGCATAAAAGAAACTAACAAAACGGCGCGACGAAGGACTGTACCAAGCAGAAAGGAGACAAAACAAAAGAGATATATCCGAATCAAAAACGATCTCTTAAATAGCATAACGAAATATAAAATAACAACATCAAGGAAAAGCTAACATTTACGTACATTAACCGTTATGTAGCTATTTTTGTAGGGAAATTCTTGGTAGTAGCGGCTTATTTAAATAAAACTATACAGCAGCTATGAAAAATCACCATATATATTGTGTAATACGTTTCGAGTTTTGATTTTTTTAAATAGAGTTCGGGGTAAAAGTATTGTGATGGTAGAATTTCAAATCCTAAACGTAAAAAAGATAACGGAAAATTATACTTAGACAAATATATTCATTGCAACGTTACAATAATGAAAATGGGACAAAAAATCAATCGCACGTCAAATTCAGTCACGTTGGGACGGAAATCAGAATTGCATCCAGTCGCAACAGGCAACGATGTGTAATGCGACAAGACGCTACGTTGCTAGCAATTCGAATACATCCTCGCACGATCCACAAATTTCATTTTCAGGAAGACCACCAGAAATTTCCCGGAATCCAGTCAAAAGAACAATGGTAATCACATAAGAGTGTCGAACTGAATTGTACGACGAGCTTAAAAACCATGTTATTTAATAAGAAAAATTGATGCATAGTGTTGTATACCTCGTAATAAATTAGTTTAATGATTTCTTCTCGTGTTACAGTGAAAACCCTTTACTTAATTAAATCGAATACCTTGAACCACAAACTTTACAAAAATTACTATTCTGTAATGTTATTATGAATCAATAGTTAAAAACGGATAATGTGAAATTTGACGTGCAATCAGTTATTTTTGCAACTATTCGAGTCCCTGACTTAGAACCAACAGAGAGTGCCGAAAGTGAAAGTGAGCTCTCATTAGATTGAAAGTACTGAAAAAATACGCAAACATAGTGAGAATAAAGAAAGGAAACGAAAATATTACAGCGACTATTTACAAATGGATTTTTATTTTACCGGGGCAGACCAACAGCAGTTTAAAACCATCATTTCTTCGTAGACATTTTGAAACAAAATATCCGCCGCGCCTACTGAGATTTAAAAATAATAACAGGTAATAAGAGCGTAGTGTTTCTCTTTCCTGTCAGCTTCCAACGACGATGGTAAAATAGCTCTTGAGGCATCATTCCCAATAAATTACAGAATTGCAAGATCTGGACGAGCACTAGCATAAAATGTGATTGGACCTTGTGCGAAACACGAATTACGAAGTGTATGCTTGCGGTAAAGAAAATTGACGTGGTTCCTTTATCAAACAGTGTCGTGGAGAATTAATAATTTCAAACGATGTGAAATGTACTTTTGGATTTGATCAATAGCTACTTCGAAAGAAACGAAATATACTGTCTTTTTTTATTTGGGTATGTGTAGAAATAGTGCAAAATAAATGAGCGGAAAATTTCCGGGTCTTGTAGCACGAGTGAAGACTCATTGCTGCATTTATAGACAAACACTGGTATGCACAGTACTTTAATTGTGGTTGTAGAAATTGTAAATTTTATAAAATTGCTCGTGTATTCCATGTGATTTGGGAAGACTAGAAGCCTTCTTTTTTCCGAACAGAAATTAGATGGCTCTCTAGTTGCAACGTTTTGACCCACTTACTTGAGTGTGAAGATTTTTTTTTATTATTTATAACTTATAAGTATGCTGCTGCTTTGTTATAAAAAAGAAAGATGCGGTATTGTACTTTTAAGGTAACTCGCGTGAAAACATCAATGTTCTACATCAGAATGAAAGAACTGGAAAAAATGTTTCAAATTTTAATTTTATATTCAACTTATCAAATTTGATTTAAATAAATGCCGATTGAATTGAAATTACAAGTACTGGCAACTTAAAATTTTGTAACTAATCTAATATAAGTATATATTTATTTTTAATTAATAGTACATTTTATTCGTACAAACTTCGTGTCTGAAACATTTCCGAATTCGTAACTATAAACTGGCTGCTCATTCGTGAAATGTCTTTTCATGCACTTGTTTCATAAATAACTATTTTAAAGATCACTCTTTGATTTACTTCTTGCTCGGTCTAAGAAACCCTGCTTTGTCATTAAAACACATTAATGTTTTATTACCCTTTAGTACACCATACCTATGTAAGAAAGGGATTTTCAACATACCTAAAAGAGAAATACAGAAACACATTAAAAGCCATTGCCACTGAAAGTTTTTTCAAGTTTCCATTCATTGACATCAAAGATAATTCCATTTTGTTTTCAGCTTTACTAGGATGAATATTTTGTTTTATGTATTAATTTTTTGTTAAAAGCAAAAGTTTTCCGTTATGAACTCAATATGGAAAGTACATTTTAATAACCCAATTTTATTGCTTTATTTGCTATTACTAATGTCTACACAGGGGGTTCGGCCATCTATTGCGATTTTTAGTTCATAGGAATAAAATGGTTGGAAACCGCTATGTTTCTGGATAATTTTAATTCCTTTAGAGGTAGAAGTAACTCCCTTGAAGGAAAGCTCCTCTAGATGTTTATATGTGTAAAAGCATTCACTACACTTTTTTATGTCAGTCACCATAAAAATTTAGTATGCCTTTATAAAAGAGAAATGTTTTCTTAAATATTTTCGTTTTATTTGAAAAAAATACTTGATTTAAGACAAGCGACTATGTAGCATAGGGAAAAGGTTATTTTTCATCTATAATAAAGCGCAGTTCAAAGTAAATATATTCTTTCCTCTGGATTCATATCGAATCTGGTTAATTATATTTCTGTTGCCCGAGGCGAATCATTAAGTTGCAAACAGCAAGCGGTAAACGTCAAAAGGGAATATGAACTTCCACTTTTTTCCCCTCCCGGTATTTATTTTCATATAACGCAGTTTTGCGTAAAAGGGGATGCTTTTGTCTTACGCCCGCAGGTCAATTTCTGCAATTCTATCTCCATTATGGGCCAGTGAATATTATGGGTAAAAGAGGAAATCGCAGCTGACGAATTTCTTTGATGAATCGAAATATTCTAATATTTATCGATAGAAGAGTGTTAAATGAGACGTGAGAATTATTAATACCGCAACAAAAAAAGTTGTAATAAAATAACTACAACATTGGACAAAAGAAGTTAAAAAGTTAATTAATTGAGGTGGAACGTAATATATCTCCGTCGCTGGCAATAAAATTCAATTAGCACGGTAAATAAACAAATAAATAACAATTACTAGGTTCGAAAATATGCTACTTCCCCAGACGGTTAAATTAAAGTCACATTTAGTAAACACTAAATATCTTATTAGCTTGTAAACAACGAGAGTAAGCCGTTACTTTCTACAGTTAACGAAAATTGCAACGTTGGTAGTCTTTTAATCTATCCTCGAACGTCCCCAGTGACCGCAAGTGTTCGAAAGGGTGGAAGATTTCACCCGAACCACCCAACAAGATCCCTTTCCCGCGATGATCTAACTTTTCCTTACCAATTTTAGTCTTACCTCCCCGCCCCCTTTCTCCCCCTTTGCCCGAACGGAAATTAGTTCTTTTTTATGTCGAGCTGTTTCCCTAATATCTTGAGGCTCGGGGATACATGGTCGATTTGCTTAGATGGTCCTCTTCAATAATGATAAACCCCCAGTTTCCACAATTCTTTGAATCTATCTGCATGAATCGTAAATACGCTCCAAAAGATTAAATACATACATATATACGTCGAGAGAAAAACTATCCTTTTTCCCGTCGTGTTTATTTAGTTTTTCTCCGCATTAAATTGTTTTTGTAATCATTCTCTCTTATGTTTTTTGTCCGTAAGCAATTTCAAAGGAAATGGAAAGCCCAATTAAGTCCTCTTTCGTATTTAATTTGAATACATAAAGCTTACAACTCAGATTTTTCTTAAGGTACGTATAGACTAGTCATGCGCATGCTCGTAAGTTTTTGTAGTGTGGACGGTTGCGCAAGCTTGCAAGTCGCACATGCTAAGGTTGGTAATCCAATAATAACGCAATTTATAAAATTGTATGAAAATAAAAGTTGCAAAATAATAAATGGGACATTATTTTCCAGTTTAGTACTAAACATTCCACAATTGCAGCACATATTTTCGGAATAGTAGCACGTACCTCTAGAATCCTTAGTCTTTGGATGATGTAAAAGTAACCATCCATCTATACGCTTTAAAGGAAAGCTTACATACCAAATAAATAAAACAAAAGAAAAGTTTGCATTGTTAACTGTAACTGTTAGGAGTTATGGATGTTTATAGTTGTTTCGTTTTCAAAAAATCACTCTGTATATATTATACATGTTTTCCTTTAATATCTTTCGCTCCTTAATATTTTTTCACACAGCACAAAGGCTAAAGGAAAGATTAAGCTTCTCAAAGATGAGGCTGTTAAAAATGTCTTTTTTACAAAGGAATCGTTGTAAATATCTGTATGTCAGAAACATGTGCAAGGCTTTTCACCCCGGAGGCAAACACCTTTTTAACTTGGTACAGAATATTGTTTTTCGAGTGAAATATTCAAATAAGATACATCTTTTCCTTTGTAACGAAAATAAAGTTCGCTTTTACAAGGAAGACAAAAGACGATCGGATAATAATTTAATGGAAAATATACACAATAATTAGTAAACGAAAAATAAGTTGGGAGGGGTTGCGCTTGAAAAATTCTGCTTCTGGTGATGTTTTATTTCTTAAACGTAGCTAAAAAAATTTGCATAAATCCAAGATGAAAAAAACGTAAAGGAAAAGAGAAATTGAAAAGAAAATTATCTTTCCAGTATATACACTCATAGCCTATGAATATATTTGTTGGAATTTACTTTATAAATTATGTACATTTACTTGTTATGCAAAACCTGTTTTCCCAAGGGAAAATGTATATATCAGGAGGATGAGAAAAAAACACGCTGAGTTTGAGGGCACATATGTGAAATATACTTCAAATAAAATCTCGATAACTTTTTGTGAGGATTTTGGAATTTTAAAACAAATTCTTTCCATTATTTATTCGTTGTTTTGCTAAAGGTATCATGATGATAAATATTTGGTTAAATTTCTACTAAAACATGTTGGAGACACGCACGGCTGAAGACCACATGCTCCCGGAATACGTTAAATTATTCAAAAGAAAAATAGATACGCATTTATTAAAATTTTAACAATGGCCGTGAACATTCCCTCAAAACATTTCCACTTACATCAGCCTTATATTCCATCATCATACGTAGTGCATGGCACATTTAATATGAAAATTAATTCCTAAACCGGAACATTTTTATGACTGGGCGGATTATTTAATAATATGCTAATATCAAAATCAAATTGAGAGCGAAAAAATTAAATTTTAATTCCGAACATGCCAGAACACTTCACGCTGAAGATATTTTCAGAAGAGTGCACTTGTTTCGTTAATTTAAACTGCAAAATGAGGTACGTTACAAAGGAGAGATGTTCTAGCGTACAAAGTTTTTGATATTCAGTGTAACAGCACTTTTAAATTCACTTCAAACATCTATCGTTACCGAGAGCTTTTGTTAAATGATATTACAGTTCAGATGACTACGAGTTGGAATCATATTGAAATAAAAAAGATAAAGCAGCTAAAAAATACGGAGGAGAGAATTAGTTTATTATTATTGCATTGGAAATTAAAAGAATAGAAAAAATATTGCCGTTATTAAGCGGCTGATATTTTGTTGAAACGGTTTATGGAGCGTTTCAATTTATTTTCTACAGACAATTATGTCATTTCTGTATCATAGTAACCATCTGGACCCCGGCAGAAGTTGGCGTGCCGTCTTAAGAATTTAATTATGTCTCCCTTGATCTAGCATACGGAATATGAAAAAATAAAAACGTCAAAAGCAGTGAATTCCCCGCAAATACAATGTACGAAACGCAATCTGGAACATGATTATGTAACGATAGTAACGCTCCAATTTGCTACGGCGTTGTTTCATCCCTTTTTATTGGCCACGCGATGCTGCTGTATAGTTGGAACCGGGGGGAATCCCCTTCCCATTCTCCAGTTCTTTACAACTAAACAAGATCCGTTTCTTCCTTGGTATTTTCTTTCATTTATCATACGCATACATTAGCCGCTGGCCTACAAAATCGACTATAAAAACGGAATTAAAGTCGATCTCGTTTGGGACCTTTACGCGTTTAACGTACAAAAAAAATTCAACCAACAATTCTCTATCTTTACTTCCCGGCTTTCTCAAATATTTCGATTCAATTTAATTAAACAGGAAACTGAATACAACCGCCAAGGAAATGAGTAAAAAGAATGCGCAAATCCATGTTAAAAACCTGATATTACCTCACTGCAGTGTAATGAAATGAAAGAAACTGATTTATCTGTCAGCTGCGGTTTAGAATTCGCAACAGGTGCATTAAATTGCTTCTAAAATTGTGAAATTTTCACGTATCGAGGTATAAAAGTGCTTATAAATTGATACAATTTTTGAATTACACTATAGTACCTTTCCATTCAGCTCTGATGTCAGTAATCTCGTAGCTCTCTCTCTTACTCAAGACAAGCTATTATGTATTGTGAAACTGGTCGACTGTAATGAACGCAAGAAAGATGTAAGCGACGTTCTTAAGGATAAACCTATGTATGTCAATATGGTCGTTTAATATGAGGAGATCTTTGCAGCGAACTGGGCAAAGACCTGAAAAACCTAACAACTTATATGCACGTAAGCAAAAAGAAAAATATAGTGGAACAACTTTTCTCCCGTGTTGGGGATAATTGGATGGAGGGACAACGGGATAGTAATGTGATACTCACTATACAAGAAATATATAAAGCTGTTGATAGGACTCGATAGAATCCCGCCGGAGGCAGTGAAAATGGTAGTGAAGGTTGCATATGGATGGATTCTAAATGTAATGAATGGTCTACTAGAGAATCTGGAATTTTCGAAGAAATGGAAATTAGCAAAAGTTGTCTTAATACAAAAGCAGCAAAAAATAGCTGGCAACGTGTAGGTCTTTATGTTTACTTACCTTAAATAAGCTTTATGAGGTGCTCATCACATGATGAAATTGAAGAAAAAGGAGGACTACATGAAAACCAATCAGTCTTGCGACTACTTTTGTAGAATATTATGCATAATGGAGTACTTGAAACGAATTTCATAGATAATGCCAAAACAATTGGTTACGCCGACGACTTGATCCTTATGATAGCAGCGCATGATAAGCATGATCCAATAAAATATACAAACGAGAATCTTAAACGTATTAGCATTTCGATGAATACTTATAAGCTGTCTTTGGCTCCGCACAAAACAAAATACTCAAAGGTAAAAGAAATAAAATATTCGCTTCCATGTATGTGGAATAGATACAATACCAGGCAAAACATTGAAGTACTTGGCAACTGCGTTTACTGAAAGATGTAAATTTCGGAGGCATATAGAACACCTAACTAACAGAATCAAGGGCAAAGTGATCGATGCCCAAAGTGGCTGGACCTGGAGAGGACCTCAAGAGGGCAATTGCTATTTCTAACCATATTTGAAATATTTGCATTTTTGGGCAGCTGGACAAGCGCATGTGAACTTTTATAAGTGTGAAAGTATTTTACATGAAAAATTGGAATTTTGTGGAACTGTGGACCAAATAGGGTAATATTAGAATCCGAATTAATTTTTCGAAAACAATATACACCATGTCCGACACTTACGCTTAAGCTTTAAAATAGAGAGTGTCGAAATTTATTTTTTTTAATACAGCTGCCTATTTTTCTCTTTCTTGTCAAATGCACTTACAAAAATACAAAAGAAAATGTTACCATTCATTATTCATTTAAAATTGACACTTTTCAAGATATATAAGAAAACGTGTATTGTAGTACAAGAAAGTACCCACCAATGTATATACGGTGTAAGAAGTAATTTCTTAAAATATAATACATGCGATACCTTTGTTGCTCGGTATCCATAAAAATAAAAATCATCACCAGACACAGTTACAGAATTTGTAAAACTTCCTTACGAATTATTTTAATATAAGCTCAAGAGCACGAATTATTTTTTAACAACATTATTTGGACGAATCAAGCCAAATTTACAAGAAATGAGCTGCCAAACAAGCACATTCATTACTGAGCAATTCAAATCCTCACATATTTAGAACGGAAAAATTCAGTGTTTCAGCAATGCTGGATTGTTTCCCAATGGTCACGACAAACTTGGATATCTCCGAAGTTAGGAAGAAAATTGTGTTAGAATACGTATTTTCCTAAATATCTTGAAAAGTGTCCAGTTTTAGATGCGTAATGAATTTAAAATTTTTTTATTTTTTTTCTACGAGAACAATGATATGACAAAAATAGGTAGTTGTATTAAAAAAAATAGGTTTTAACACTTTTTTAATTTGAAAGTATAAGCGTAATTATCGGAGACGCTGTATAACGTTTCCGAAAAATTAATTCGGTTTCTAATACTAGCCTACACGGTCAACAGTTCTGCAAAGTTTCACTTTTTTTCCAAATTAAATATTTTCAAAGTTGTAGAAGTTCACATGCACTTGTCCATCTGTCAAAAATTGTCAAAAAACGCAAATATTTCAAATATGGTAAGGAATTGCAACATCGAACGAATCTTAAAATTGAATTAGAAATCCAAAAATGTAATAATATATAGAATGTTCCATTCAAAATAACAAAGTTGACAGCTGTTTCCGGTATAACCGGAAGTCTCAGATTGTTAAAAATAACAGTTAGTTTAATAGAACATATCGGCTTTAGTTTCCAGAATTTTCCTATGTATATTGTCTCATATATGAATCGGTGCAGTGCCCGGTGTGACAGTGTATAAAATAAAAATAACAACGCATCATGACATTCATGAGAAAGCATCATGCGTAAAACTCACTATAGTTGAGCAGTTTTACATTTCGTATACGCCGTTCTATATGAGTGAGATCTACGAGATTCCTGACAACGGAGTTGAATGGCACTAAACATAATAAACATAAAAAAATAGCAATAACAACAGAAATGGGACGTATTAGGTGAAGGCGGGAATTCTGTACATCGTTTCTATATCTTTCTTTTTTTAAAATTTCGTTCAAAGTGACGCACAGGGCACTGGTGTCATATTCTAGTAGTAGTCCCTTGGTGCCTTCAATATAACCAAGTGCGCGATAATCAAAAGAAACAAAGCATTGGCAGTCGAATGGTGATGCTCTTCAGTTTTGTCCCCTTTGATCGAGTATTCAAATATGTCTTTGTATCGGAGGCCATCTGCAAATGCCTGTGCGCCTTGCGACTAAGAGAGTAGGGGCAAACGAAATACAGAATAGGTTTGAGCGAAGAATTTTATCCGGAAAGCTTTCGCTTTGCAAGCGAATAGTAGTCAATATCATCCGGATAAATAGAAAATGACTTGCGCTGTTCTTCAAAAGGAAGCAAAAGTTGAACTATAGAAAATTTCTAGATGAATAAATTAGCCGGAACGAGGATTTTTGCCAGTAGTAATAATTATTTATACTTCAATTAGTCATGTAAGTTGAGACGTGCAAATCTTAGCAAAGGTGATATATGATACTCCTATCTGTTATATCATATACCAGGAATATAAAGCCGAAGCCTGCCTTGTGTATCATGTTATACTACATATCGCATTTTAGCTGAATTTAGTTTGAATACATGGCAATATAAATCATAATTTCCTTTACAGAAACGCAGCAAATTTTCCAAGCGCAATATGTGCTATAAATCCGGCACCCTTTCTAGATAAAGTTGGCAACAGAATTACACAAAAGTTAAAGAAACCCTGAAAAAAGGACTTTGATAAAGGTATCTAATTTCTCGAGTCCCTAATTTTAACACCCTCTATATATATACATAGGCATTATTCTTCCTTATACCCTCTATAAATCACAAATTAAATATTAAACCCCAATCCAGCTTTTCAAGCTAGGTAAAGATTTGCAGTGAGATTGTTTGAATTTTTTAAATGGTCTATTCAGCATCGAGATTTTAGGTTTTTTTCTTCCTTCGTCGTCTTTCTGTTGGAGTCTGCAAATGGTCTTAAAAAGCACGCGTTTTCCGATGATTAATAAAATTTTAATACAAAACTTCCAGCACCTTTTAACGGATTAAGTCTAGTAGTCTAGGTAGCATTTTCAATGGCATTATATATAAGTCTCATATAGTATGATACATAAAATGTTTATATACAACTTTAGCTAGTGTCCTCGCCTCTAATTGGGCTACATGTACCTCATTTGTGTTATGCTTTGGGCGTTACAAGAGATCTTGAGTTTCTAAACTCGGCGCTAGGTATTTTCAATCCAATTTTCAAATTAATGCTTGTCAGTATATTCCATACAAAAAAAATAGAATAGGGTATAAAGACAACGGGATTAGGTTATTTCGTTATACATTTACTCCCTGTTATTAAATAATAAATAATGAGATCCCTTATAAATGAAAAGAGAGATTGTTTTTTATACTTCGCATATGCATACGTTAATAATTTAAACCGATGTGTTACAAATTTGTTCCTAAATTTTTATAAATGTGATTCGAGTAAAGAAGCTGGCGACAATTATTAGATGTTATGAAGCAAAATATTTGGCATAAAAGAACTTTCTACGATTACAACGCTGATTTATTGAATTGAGAAATAGCGATTTTTGGTCCAACTGAAAGGAAAAGTTAACTAAAAATTACTTAGTTCTACAATATAATCATAAGGAAATATAATAAAATGCAACGTTATGGCATTCGTGGTAGAGCATTGGGGTAGATCAAATCTTTTCTGACTGGCCGATTACAAGTCACTGAGGTTCAAGATCAACGGTTGAAATTGTTGTCCATAGAAGGAGGAGTACGTACCACAGAGCTGCGTTATAGGCCCATTACAATTTAATATATTTATTAATGATATTAATGATATAAGAGTAAGCGACACGAGTATGGTTATGTATGTTGATGACAGCAGTTACATTGAATCCAGTACGAATAAACCGGAGATATTAATCGTGATTACAGAGCTACATAAATTTGTGTCCTGGTTTGAAGGCAACAAGTTTAAATACTGAAAAAAATATTTTTATACATTTCATTCAATAAAATTAATGAGAGTACACTACTTAGAGTTAAAGTCAAATCTCTAAAACAAGTTCAGAGCATAAAATTTCTAGAGTTACATATAGAAAACAGTCTAAATTTGAAAGGTCAGTTAAAGAAATTGGATTCTATCATTTCATCGGCATGCTACGCAATAAGGCAAACAACACAAAAGTATTGACGCACTCCGCCTACACAAACTTAATTGATTAATCCGGGACAGCTGCTTCGAGGATGCGCCGATCCACATTTTTAACTGAAGACCGAATCTATATTGACGCATCCTGGAAACAGGTGTCCCGGATTAATTAACTAAACTCATGCAGTGCGGAGTGTGCCGATATTTTTGTGTTGTTTGGTATACTACCCTACAGTCCTTGCTATCATTATTGCTACGCAATATTGCTGGTAAAGAGATTGCCTTATCCTATTATTATGCACATTTTCAATCGAAATTGACAAGTCAAACATCGTGCCGCCAATTGTTCAAAACCATGAATAAAGTAAGAATATTAACTTATAAATAAATATATTTAATGAACCAGCTTTGTACGTCAGGCAGAAAAACAAAGTTTTCACCAAGAACAATTTCCACCATGGCCACAGTGCTAGAATGCAAATATGTTTCTGTTTAAAGGGGGCAAATGCGAGTATCTAAATCAACAATAATAAAGCTAGCAGAATAAAAAAATATTTCCAATAAAAGAAAAATTTTGCAAACAGTTACACTAAAGTAATCTCCTTTGGTTCAATACAAATACTCATCGTTTCATGCGATTACGAGATGTTAAAGCGTTATCGTGTCAAAAACAATTTGAAACAATTTGGTAAGTGTATCTTTCAAAACTATCTTTGCGCATGCAAAAATAAAATAATCTAAAATAATTAGATGAGGAGAACGTAGAAGAAAACTACTACACGCTTATCAAAATATTCACGAAAGAAGTTCATTGTTTATACTACTTTATGAGCTGTGGCATTGTCTTATTGGAGGTATTATGCAACTAGCTTAGAAAAGATTGCAATTAGTTATTACGATATCTTTCTGCGTTTACCGTTTCATGAAAAAATAAAGGACTAATAATTCTTCTCCGTGAAGCTGCTATTCAAACATCAAACTTTTCAGAATGCAATGGTTTCTGTATCATGACATAAAGGTTTTTATCGGACAATGCATGAATAATTTGTTTGTTCAAAGCTTAGTCTGAGAAGAAGGATATTATCATCATGCATGTAATTTTCAGCATTCTACTTTTATCACGTGATCAATGGGCTTGAGTTCTTACAGGAATTTTATAAGAATATTTCTCGAGATCTTTTGCAAGAATATCCTGACAAGTACCATGTGACAAATTAGTTTCCTCTGAAAGCTTTCTAATTGACTTTCTATGTGAATGATCTATATGCCTCCTTACATCCGCAACAATTTCAGCAGTTCTTTTCTTGAGTCTACCACTTCCAAATTTACAGATTATTGTTTCATGAAAGTTGACAACGCAGCAAACAATTTGTTGATATAAATCAAGACACGATACTGCAAAGGGTGGAAACTGAAGAGGAAATTCATCTATACATATTTGCCTGGAATAAGATCATTCCGCGTTTTCTTGCCTTTGTCCATAACGAAAACAGCTTTCAATGATAAATTGTGGTGATCTCTACAAACATGTTTGAAACTTTATAAGATACATTAATAAACATCAAATATCATTTGAATTGACAAACTTGTTAATGAATATAAAAAGTAATTTAAAGCTTCAATCTTGGAACTGTCAGATATAGTTGTAACAAATATCTTTTATGTTTGTAAATTCAAAAAACAAATGTCTACGATTATATTGTACTTTTCAAGCTTAATGGCGGTAGCTTACATCAGAATAGTGAAATGAGAATGCAAGCAATTTAGGTTTAATTAAATGTTGCTTCTGAATTATCAATTTACTTTAAAACGCTATTTAAGAATTTAATTTTTTTAATTATAAAAACATTTCCCAAGCGGGGGTACAATTAAATGTACTTATTTTATTTATTTAAATAAATATCTAATAGAAGAGAGGAAACTTGTTCGTATAAAATAGGTCAGCGTCTTACAATTCCCACAAGCCTTCTTTTCACACAAAGATTGAATCCCTTATATTTCTTGCAATCCTCATGGCGTACCGATTCAATAAAATGTCAATTTTACGTTTAACTTAACGCTAGAGATGATGTCAATCGTCTCTGAAATTTTGGTGGATGCGCTAGTAAGAAGTGCGTAAGCACGCAATTTGCAGGAATGCATAAAATTAAAGGAGAACGATAAATTGTCTCTGTCTTCATTTATAAATCCCCGATGGAAGTTGCACGTTAAGGTAAATCAACAATGAATCCATTTGCGTCGTGCAATAAATAACAAATGGTCTGCATGAATCTCTAACGAATTATTAACTCCGACAGGTACATGACACAATGTAATGGCGCAAGCGCAAAAGGCTAATTCTAACGTATGTATAATCGTAACAATGTGTTTTAACCGCATCGCCTGCGGGTTACATTCAACTATGGTCCGGATACCTGACTAAAATCTGTATATAAGCAGCATCAAAAACCCTTGAAATTTACTAACTGTATATTATGTTAATAAAAGGCGCTTTTAATCTAAGACTTTTTAATTTACATCAACGTCAACTTGATCCGTTTGCCGAATAAAGTATTTAATATATAAATATTCTAAAATAATTGTTATTTAAGGAATTCCCCATTTGTTCCTCTCGAGAGTTGTTTTAATGAAATCCTTGTCAGTCTAAGGAAGGTGTTTTTCAAAATGAAATTCTTAAAGCATAAGACGCAAGCCCCCCTCACCCCAAAACATCCATCTTACACACTTTTATACACAGACTATAACTTGAAAATGAATCGTAGCCAGCTCCTTGGTATTTTCTATCGCACTTTAAGCAATAATAAACAGCTGGTCCTTTTAATTACGACAAGACGGTGGAGGATGTTGCTGGAAGAAGAAGAAGTGTGCCAAGTAATGAAAAGTAGACATTCCACTAGACGAATGTCTGGCGAAAAAGATGGATTGCCATGTTGCTTATTGTCTAAAATACCGAAAACTTTTGTTGACGTTAACTCTTTAAATTCAATGGGAAAGCATTTCTCTTTCTCTCTTTTTGTTATCTTGTTTACTTTACAGTATATAGGATAGTATTTTTTTTTTTCTAATTTAGAGGATATTCTTCATAACAAGGACGTAAGAGTTTCGTGATTCCCCAATATCAAAGTCGGGTATTTCAATGTTAATTTACTAAGTAATTCTCGACAAACGTGATATTACGTCTACCTTTAACTTAATATATTTTAAATCAACGCTGACTCTAAGTGAGGTATTCTACCGAAGGAAAAATAACAGGTGCTTTTTCTCGCAAAATTGTTATATATTTTTTTAATTAACTTCTAATTCGGATAAAACTTTTTACTGCTATATATACACGGTGTCTCACCAAGAATTGCATCGATAGATACATATTCTATAGAAAATTCTGAAAACTTGCCAGTACACCAACCATTGAACTAAAAATATTTTATATAATCTGATACTTATTATTATACTGGAAATAACTGTCAAATTGTTATTTTAAATGGAACACCTTACATATTATGACACATTGAATTCCTAATTTAACTTTAGGGTATGTTTGATGAAACAACTATGTCGCTATTGGTTACCATATTTGAAATATTTGACTATTTTGGAAATTTTTGACGGAGGGAATCTTGTTTTCCATTTACTACAATATGAATTACTTACACAAAGTTGACATAGATTATTTTCTTTTCTGAACAGAAAAACGGAAACATTTTACAAAATGCTTTACTTTCTTTTAATGTACCTAAAATCAATTTTCCAAAATATTAATTAATTATGAATCATAATTAGCCACAAAATAATTTGAACTACCTTTTTTAAATTAAATTTCCTGTTGTATGTAGAAAATTAATATCAATATCCAGTTGTACCCTCATTTCTCAGTATAATTTATTGTAACCGCGAATCATCAAATATATACGTTTTCTGGGTTAAAACAGAAATTATTTTAATTCCTGTAAAGCCCTATACCACACCACCTTGTTACGCTACCGCTGCTTCGCCAAAACAAAACTTTCTGTCGTGATAAGGTACCATAAAGCACGTTTATAAGCTTCCAAAAATTATTTATCTGAGTCGTTACTACAATACCATAACAATTGAATTTATTGCATCTTAGAATGAATACCTTCCTTTCAAATATATTTATGTCGCACCTCGCAAGTGTTCTGACAGTAAAAAAAAAGGCGTTTAATTTAGTTTCCTGTGTTCTTTTTTTTTCCCTGTTCTTTATTGGTTAATGTAAGAAATGAAAATACGTCTGACAATTTTGAATAAAGCTGCAACTTTTCCTTTTGTCTCAAAGTGGAAAGTGGAAGAGGGGATTTAAATATTATATTAAATTCTTTTAAAATGCGCTCTGATGTTCTCTCATTTTACATTTTAAAAATTCCGTATCATAAAGGAAATTTAACAACTAAATAATTACTTGCTCGCTTCTGGTAGCTTTCTTATAAAGAAGATCTTTTAAAGAGGTTCATTATGGCGGTAACAATTGAGTTTTATAAAATATCTAACACAACAGCAGCGGCGAGTTACTGAGGAAATGTAGATAACAGAAGGCATGCACATAGAGGGCATGCTTAGCGAGAGATACGTCCAGTTTATTAGTTTCGGAACGCGAATTAAATATTAAATGAATGCACGTAGACGAAGGGAAGAACTAATTGTAATTTTTTTTCTTACTGCTGCTTTCTTATTATCGTCTCATCTTTTCTTTCGCTTTAGCTATAAATTATGAGAGGTCGTTTTTAAGAAATCGAGACTTGAAACGAGATCGGATAAGGTTACCTTCTAAAGTTCTTGTTTCCACGCTGAGAAAATGCAAGAAAGGATGGGAGCCTTGTAATTTTAAAAGAAGAACTACCCCCGGGATCTTTAGATTCTTTGACATTCGAGAATATTAAAAGGGGATTAACGGAAATGTAATAATACGTGAATACAACGTTATTGATTATACTATGACCTCCTTATTATTTATTTTATTATTACCGTTACAAAAAACTTTAAATACACGATGTGTTAAAAATAGAGAACGAGAAACAAACTACTACAAACGAAATATCCGGTATTTCTCTGAGTATGATCGTGTTTATGTACATATACGAGGTAAGCGCTAGAAATTACCGGTCTGATTATGATAGTTATAAAATAATACGGTTATTTCTGCATAGAATCATCATGTATTTTAAGATAATTTTTACATCTTGAAATTAGAAGCATTTCAATACCCTCGGAAAAATAGTCAGCGGTTTTATTTTTTTCCAGATACACCAATTTCAAGCTAAGGTACTTGGTAAGCATTAGGCACTATAGCCTATTGTCCTGTTTTAAACATTAGTTGCCTTGATCCTTCTGCAGGGATCAAGTTACGAGATGAAACATGATTCTACTTAAAATCTTGAGACTAAAAGCCTTATTTTTGACTCAGTTAATTTTAACTTTATTTGAACAAATTTTCTCCAAAACGCTTTCCTAAGGAGATATTCTAACTGCAGCGACCCCAGAGTAATCTTTAAAAAAAGTTCGTCCAAAGATGTTTAAAACGATGCATCCCCAATAGAAAGCAGGCCATACATAACATATATAAATGGCAATAGAAATAACAAATATGAAACAATTCATTACAAAACTTGTATACTCTGATTTGTTTGATAAAAATGGCTTGTATTCCAGCTGAAAACAAGTAAGGCTCCTCGTTTGAACACATTTCTCTAAATAGAAGCCATAACTTGGTTGTTCGTGGGCGACACTTCCAATATTATAATATTAGTAACAATAAAATAAACAAATTATAAAAACTATCCACTCTATGTACTTCTTTTTAACGAATCACTCGACTGATATGAATATAGTTTTTAACATTAGAAACTTTATCCCTTGACATAACTTTTTAAAACTCCGCTTTTCAAATTAAGTTTAAAGTTAATTAAGAGCAACTCAGCGTTTTACAAAGAAAGCAAAATTGGAAACCGTGTGCTGGGCATATTAAAAATTAAAAAGTTCCTAGTTCGATTTTATGTTTGTGTTCTACACGTCAAGAATGAATACGTTGAAACAGCTTTCATACATATTTTTTCTAAACTGATTTTAATTCGAAAACCAATTATTCTCATATTGGGAGAAAAAAATGAAGTATTGTGTAGATAAAATTGAAAAACTCATTAGGGTATTTAAAAAGAGGTCCTCTGAAAATAACGCAAAAAAAGATATCTTAGAAAATATATGGAAAAGCAATAAAAATAAACAGGTCTTAAAGAAAAGCGATAGCTAATTTGCATATATTGATCTCAGATAGAAAACTGCGTGAGGCAAAATATCAATATTGCTGACCTAAAAGTTGATGGGACGTTAATAAAGAAAGTGGCAGTATTTATGTGTATGCCTATCGCGTATATTTCCTTTCAATTTCCTTTTGTTTAAGTCACTCTTTCCTAATAAATAATAAATAGTATCATGAGGTTTCTCTTGTCCTGTCCGTAAGCATATAAATACGAGGGATACTTTTTTAAAGTTTTTATAGGTACAGCAAAAGAAAAAAAATGATGTAAATCATTATACTGCTTTTTAAAATTAGCTGATTTCATCGATGATCTCTGGCAAACAAATTGTTGTATACCATTCAGCATTAGCTGTTCTTCGACCTCCAACTTTACACCAATTGACATGAACCTTTTTTGTGATTGGGTCAAATTATGCGGAGTCCATCGGGAGCAGATCTTTTTCACACCTAAATGTTAATGCAAAATGCAAATTGCCTCTATCTCACGGTAAGTGACATGCCGACACGCTTGTGTTACGCACAGCAAAGATGTTTTTGGAACAACAACCGATTTTGGCCAACCTTCATGAAGTTCAAAGTATTATTGTTGTTTGTAATGGTAAACACCTTCCCGTAAATTTGCTTTTTTAAACGCTCACTGTAAACCAATTAGTCGGCTGATTTCGGCGTTGCCACTGCTTCAACAATAAAAAGTAGTAACTGTATAGTGGTTCTTTGCAAAAACGTAAAACTGTACCCTCGTATAATTGCTAAATTTAACAAAAGGATATAACCTCCTTGCCTCCTATAGTATGTTTACTTCACACTTTAACAAAATATTTAGGTATGTTCAAATATCCTTTGTGTGCGAATATTTTGAGGGTTGTTTTGATTAAATTTTATGCTTGCATTGCAAATACGGGAAAGAAAATGCATTGAATAATATCATACCTTTTCACTTTAAACCATGCACTTGTCGTATGTCCTTTTATTTTTTTATTATCCGCTCCACCCAACGCAGGTATCACTCTTTTCCATTAACAGTTTTAACTTCCTATTAATAAAGTGTGGAAACAAACATCCACACCGCCACAATACAGGCTAGTTTTGCTTTTCCTGATGCTCATGCATAAACAATTTAATGAAAATTACGAAAAGAGTAATGAATTACAATAACGCCCTTTCCCCTCCTCTCCTTTCTCTTGAAGCACCCGAGTGATAATTTAAGAAATTTCGAACAGAAAATGTATTCAAAACGAATCTGATCGTGGGCAAAATGTAGCAGATTATTTTGATATGGTAAATTTTTATTGCCGGAACGTTATTTTGCTTGAAATGAGAAATTTATTGTTGACATAAATAACATGCAAAAAGAGAAAATGAATAATTTATTTTAGAATAATTTAATAATAATTTTGCGGAGGTAAATTATTATTTAGCCTTGTGAATCTGAATTAAATATTCCCCCGAAAAAGCATTGCCAACCGTACTAAAAAGCGGTCCCTAAAGGGGATCACATTGCTTATAAAACGATATAAAGATGTTTAGCGATCGTAAATGGGTTGGCAAACTCGAATTAAGACAGCAGGGGTTAGGTGAAGCATAGGAAAAGCCAAATAGCAATACATATACAACACATATAGCCCTGTGGGAAATCATGCCAGCATTGGAATGGAACCATCTTACTTATCACAACTTCTTCGAGCTAATCTAAAGCTGTGTATTAGAAGATGCTGTTTTGAATATCAACAGGCGGGAGTGAAATTTCTTAATTTCTCAGCGGCAGAGTCTATTTAAACTTCATGATAAAATATACGGATTGAAATTTTGTAACTCACCTGGTTAATTTGTAAAGGAGATTGGCCTGTGGGTTGTTTCTAAGCCTACAGAAGACCTTTGATGGTGTAGATCATTATACTTTTCCAGGACTCAAACGATACTACCCCCAAAATTCAGCAATACAATTCTATTAGTTGAACGCTTATTGCTATTTTCAGAATTTTGGTAAAACAAAATTGCTGAATTTGAATTGTAGATTCCTTGGTAGTTGTAAAATTAACAATTAACTTGAATTGCCATTATACGAGTACATGAACGGAACAAGAATTTTACAATGAAGTGGGTCGAAATCAATGGTGTTTTACCAACAAAAGTGAAATTACAAATTGGACGGAAGATGAGAATGACGACATATTCTAAGAAACTCAGGAAGTAAATACATATGGATAATTATGAAGCGTGAACGGATGTTTACGGGATCTTAATAAAATACAAGAATTCACAGAAGGCCATAATTAGTCAGTTGCTACACACCATGCCATTCTATTCTAAGAACTGAATGAATGAGAAAAATATACACAAGAATAAGATTAAGACTAAAATGACTAATAATCGAATAGAATAATATATAATAATATAATACATAAACATTTATATATAACATAATTGTTAACATTCGTGACGGTAATGTATAAAATTTCACTGAGATGTTAAATAATTTATCTTGAGAGTAACTTTCCAAACACAGTGATGCAAAACTTGCTTTCGATTTCCTTTTTGATGATAAAATATTTCAAAGAAAAGCCAAGTTTTAAACATAGATGGATTGCATGTAAGGTGAAGCCTTCGTGTAATAATCTTGAACATCTATTTGTCTTAAAAAAAAAGAGTAATATTTATTGAAAAGCAAAGAGGAGACATAAATTGTTGTTAAAAGACGTAATTATTATAATATTGGTTTAATTAATTGCTTAATACGTGATGGTCGAAAGATTGTCTCAGTATTGTCGCGCATCAATTTCCGTTTGATGACCGTAATATTATAACATTAATATTTTATATACCTAGTTTGGTGTGAATCATTTATTTAACAAATTAAAAAATAAAGCGTCTTCCGGGCCTGATGGTGTACCTCCATGCATGTAGCTCCAATTATTTTTTGATTCTTGTGCATCACTAAGCCTGCAGAAACGAGTTGCGATTAACGAAATTAGCAAAGACTAGACAGATTCGTATTTATTCGTCTCATGAGAATGGGTTCGTGTTGCCTACTGGTTTCCCCGAGAGTTCACAAAGCTCCTAGTCTATCTAGTCTCTGGAAAATTTCGTGAAGCGCACGGAATATGTACTTGTTTCTGCAGGCTTAATCATCACTGCATACGAATTTTTCGAAATTGTTTGCATATTCAATGATGCCAAAAAACTGTTTTAAACAACAATAAATTTAAAATGTTTGTTGTTATATTACATTATAACAACTGCCTATAATCACGACGAATATAGTTTATCTTTTAAATGGAATATCCTGTATATTATATATTACGTTTTTGTAAATGAAGTACAAAGATAAATTCAATCATAAAAAGAATTACATATAAATAAATCAAGACAAACAAAACATATATGCACGAGAGGATTAGAAATTTCTAGATGTCGTAGAACTCCTGCTCCAAAAGTACTGTCTTAATTTTATTTTTTAAATGAATACTTCTGGCAATTTGTTATATAACTTTGTTCCCCAATAGTCAATTGTTTTCTAGGAACTGGCCAATCTGTGAAACGTTCATTTCTTGATCTGGTGAGGTCGCTATGGAAATTTCAATTTTGGAGAAATGTTTCTTTGTTGTGGTGGACATAACTAAAACTGCCAAAATGAATGCGAATGGAATCTTTTTTGTTTTTTAAAGTAAATTTTACAGGTTGCATAGGAATCTGATAGGCTTCTTCTGCAGCATAAAAATCATCTGTGCTTCCGACCGTAGCACATTATGGAATGCAAATTTGCAAAAATATGTTCCCTTAGCAGCCTTTACCCCCAATAGAAGCTTAAAATTCCTGGTGGAGGATTTTCTAGTCGATATCCTGGAGATTTTTATTTGATTGAGTAATTCTTGGAAAAGTTTTTTCAACTAGTTACCATGTTAGATTCATACTATTTCATTTTATTCATATTTTTTCCATAATGTCGTAAATTACATCATGAAGATCCCGGAGAACGGACCTTACGTCTACGACTATGGTGGAAACTATGGTGTAAACGATCAAAGAAGTGAATAGTTTCCCTAGTCGCGTATTTCGAAGTAGAACCAGACAACAGGCCGTTGCCGAAGGTACGTATATGTGCCAAATATTTTTGTTTTATATTCAAAAAAGCATTCCATTTATCACTTTAAACACTCTGAATAAAGAAAGAGAAATTTTTTGTAGATGCAGTTCATCGTTGTGGAAGGTATTAAGTAATGTAGGTTTTTATTACATAAAAGGTCCTGCATATTACGATGAAATGGTCACATTCATACAACCATATATGCGTATCAGAAATTAGAATCTGCGTCAGTTTGTTTTTCTTAATGAAACCTGGATGTTTCAGGATGGTACCACAGGAAAACCTTGGCAAGACTAAAGTAAAAAAACCGCTAAAGCATCAGAAGTTGGTGGAAAGAGTTTTACATGCTGGAAAAATTTTCATCCAATAGCAAAAACTTAGATTATCATGGTGATATGAGTTGTGGAAATTTCTTAAAGTGGTTCAAGACACAACTCCTTAGAAATTTTGAAAACCCTTTTGGCATTGTAATAGATAACACTAGTTACTATAGTACCATCCAGAATAAAGTACCGACAGCTGAAATTCAGCACTGGCTTACCAACAATAATATTGATTACCACAGCACTGTGTTAAAAATATAGCTACTATATCTCGTCGAACAGCACAAACTGCATTCAGTATATGAGACTAACGAACTAGCTGATATGAGTAGTCATACATTTCGTCTTTCTCCATATCACTGTATATTTAATCCGGTTGAACTAATATCGGATACATGTTGCACACATCGGAATCATGTTGCTAAATATGGCAAGTCGAAGGAAGGATGCTTACAATTATGGAAAGAAGCACTGAACCAAATTAGTTCGGAAGTTTGATGTAATAATAATTACTGCAAATACCTTAAGCGATTATATTCTGATAGTGATTAAGATTAAGTGTGCTGTATACACTGGTCTATTTTAACAAACAGAAAATTGGCAACTTTGTCCTGACGTCATAGCGTCTTAAGTAACAACGTACCTCGTCTGCGATCAAATTACCTACAGTATGAGTTTGGTTAGCTTCGGTACCTCCTGTACGTACATATATAAAAGAAGAAAATATTGCGTGCTTTTTGGTTACAAATACAAAGCCATTTCCGTTGTAGACGAGCGATTCAGAATTATTAATTTCAAACCAAATTATATGCGGCTTCATTTCATCCTTTTAGCTTACTACTTCAATGCGGTACATGGCAGATCTTTACGGCGATAATAGTGTACCAGGAGAAATATAAAGTATACACTATATATCAAACGAGGCTATTAAAACTTAAACGGTAAAGTTGTTTGTTTTTGTTAGTCTCTTTTTGGCCACAAACCGGTTTTCTTTGTCTTCGCTGTTCCCTGTTTCCTATTTTTTTTTTTGCGCATTAGTAACACAGACGAGATATGTCATCTTTACATATTTTAAAGCCACGGACTCCCCTAATTTAGTAAAGCGATATCCAAATAAAATGTAAAATTACAATCATCACGTGATATCCCGTTTAGTTATTTTATAATTGTTTGATAGTATATGCGACAGTTTTTATTCAGAGCAATTAATTTTATAGCCTACTCCAGTAGACTGTTTATTTTACTGAATATTTTAACTGCGTAATATATTGCACCACTAAAATGGCATTACTCCGGTTGTACCAGACATGTATTGCTCATAAAATGGTTACTATCCAGAAATACTGATGTTATTATACCTCTGTAAGAACATCAGCTTGCTTGCCTGCAATTGTTGCCGTGTCCTTCCGGTATAAAGCAGGCTTAAAATTAAGTAATACAAAAAAATGTTACTTTTAATACACTTTTTTATAAAGATGTGTTAGAAAAAATATACCTACCATACATATAAAATAATAAAATAACAAGTCTGCTGATTCCACCGCTTTTTCCTCGAACATCTCCAAAACAAACAAAACAAAAACGGTATGCCCATTTAAAGAAAACAGCAAACAATGTTCACGTCGCATTCTCTTCTCATTCTGTTAAAAAAACCCGCTTGTTCAAATTTGAAGATCAGCAGAATTGTTCTTTAAAAATAATAAAAGGACCACTTCCGTATTAAGGATATTAGTTATATCTTCATAATAAGAGGATCCTCAAATAATTTCGGTTTGGGCTGCGGATAATATTCAAATTAAACGGGAGAATTTTAAAAAAAGGTTCCTTCAAGCTTTGTCACTGCAGTAATTTTCCTACGCAACCCTCTCTAGTGGTGGAAAGCGAAACATTCGTTGCTAGCGCTAGAAAATCAATAAGGAAATAGCAGGATAGGAGGATGGTGCAGGATAATAGGGTTACCTGCTAGAAAATGGTTTGTATCCCAACTAGTGCACAGTACTTAAAGAGAAAATATGAAAAACATTTGTAACCAACTAAATAAGAATGAATTGAAACCCTATCGATGGATAATTTAAAAAAAAAAGATGGTGCCTTCAAACTTTTACTGATTTTTTTCCAAATTACACGAAAAGAAAGCTCTAAAGCGATGGAATTGGCGTATGCCTAAAGATCCTTCTCTTGCGAATTAGAAACATTTTCTAAAGTAGATATTTGATGATTTTTTCTATTTTTAATATATTTTCACATTTAATGCGTATGAAGATATCGTATCCTGTGAAACATGTGGAGAGAAGAAATTTTCAATAACGATTGAAAAATTGGACAGGATAATAAGAGAAAAAATGTAAAGTAGTAAAATGCAAATAATTTGAGTAAACCAAATCTTCAGGTAATAGTTATAAGTACTTTGGTGCTGTATAGCTAAAACATTCAAATCATCATAATAAAACTGGTATGTTCATAACGCCGTTATAAAACGACTTTCGCGTTTAATCTTAATAAGTCTAGAGCTTTCCTTGAGGAAACATAAGTTAGCGTTGCTCTTCCCGAAGGCATTTAAATTTGAACGATTCCAATGGATAAAATGAAAACTTCTCGATTGGAACATAAGAATTATCTGATGGAATGTAGTGCAATTGTAAAATTATGCATTTTTATCAAAAATAAATCCAATTTCCCTATACATTATATGGACAAATATGAAGTATATAACATGGATAGACTTTTGTGCGGCGCAGGATTTTGTTACGAACCACCCACTAGATTTGAATGGCATAAAAAGATTAAAGTGACCTCTTGCCACTCCCTCAACGGCGTATTGGGTGCTAGAGGACGCCTCCTATGACGTCACGAAAATCTAGCGATGCTGCGCTACGCCTTCTACAACTTATCATTGATAAGAGATCATCATCGAAATTCTTAAATAAATTTTAATCGAGGCGATCGCGAACTACACCCCGTAAAAGCCAGCGCTGTACTGTATGTGTATCGTACTGTATTGCTCAAACCGATGTAAACATAAACAAGGGTAGGGGGAGGTTCAAAGTCCGCAGACGCAGGATAACCCCCGTAGGATGAAAGTTACGACAGACAACTGCAATGCATATATATATATATATGTATATATATGTATATATATGTATATATATATATATATAGGTGGTTAGTTTCTAAAAATAGATCTTGATAGTATTTTTGATACATTGTTTATATTTAGACCTTCATACAGGAACCGGTCAAAGGATTTCGTTGATAGAATAATAAAACAGAAAGTCCCTAAAACAAAGCGAAATTAATAGAAACACATGCATTATTAAAAAAAAATTAACCACCTACGAGCTTGGTAGCATTCGAAATGCAAAAAAATCAATACTCTTTTATTTTAGATGCGTTTGAATCCCATTAAACTCACTTTGAACCAGAGTTCGAGTAATAGCGTAAAAGTGAAGCTTATTTTTGCACCCTAGGCACACGTATATAGATGCTGTAAATATCGAACATGCCTGTAATTAAGTAAATTAAAGCTGGAGAAAAAAACACGCCATGCATTGCAGTCATAAAACTAATACGCAAAGCTAGACTTTTAAACCTGTATAATTTTCCTAGAAAATGATTACACCTAGAGCGCTTTGGTATATTTTTTCCTAAATCGAAAATATGGCAACGAGAGAATAATAGAGAAAATAAGTAAGTTTATTATTTAAAAGGTAGCTGTGCTTAAATTAAAACTGGACACCATTAAAATTAAAAGTTTATCAAAGCCTTCTAATGTAATAAACGAACATATTGTATGGTATCTACCAAAACTTTCGGACAGAAGAAAATGTAAAATATTAATATTAAATAAGAATACATACATAATCGGGTATATTTCCAATCTAGCGGGTATGAATTGATCATTCGCACATCATAAACCACACTTTCTCATATCTCGTACCTTCTAAAAGCTACCGGTAGAGGAACGCGATTGCTTTTTGGGGGTGGAAAATGTGTGTAAGAAGGCGAACATCACCAGCAGCAGACTGGTTTTTGGTAAGCTTGCCACTGCCTACAACGATGATTTACAGTCTTTCTGGATATCTGCTTAATTCCTAGCTTTTCCTCGGGGATTTTCGTATGACTTTACCTTCGGTTTGAACCGTTGGGGGTGGATATAAAAAAGATGTAAAAAAGAATTAATTTTTTCTCAAAGGGAAAGAATAAGAAGACAATCTAACTCTTTAGTGCATTAATCTCAGGAGATGGGAATCTCTGTATACAAAACTGGATTAATTTAAGATGATTTTTCGGAAAAGTCGAATTGTTTAAAAGTTTAATTATATCAAATTCAATAGTTGTACGATCAACTAGTCTAACAAGACGAGGAAACTCCAGGAGAGTATATATCAATTATTCTCAAAGAAAAATCAAGTTCCATACTTCGTTGTTAATTAAAAATGAACTACGTTTCTTAATAATTGATTTTGTAAACTTTGCGAAAAAAGGAATATTTTTAATTGGAACACGAACAAAATTTTTGAATTAATTTGTATTATCGAAACTCCTTTTGTTTTCTTTTTAATTGGGAAAGTCATTATTAACGCTCGAATTTCTGATATTAGCAGAGTGACTTTTACAAATCTCCCATTCACTTTTTAAATTCAAGGAAAGTTTTCAAGGTTCGGAAATCTCATTTCAGGGAATATCAAATTCTAAATCATTCGCTGCAACCTATCCAAAACTTCTTTTTTCGGATCAAATTAAGTTTTATTTAATTAGCGACGCAAATATGCAAACCCTTTTAATAACCGACAAAATCCAACCACCCCCAGAGCAGCAGGTCTATACATATAACCTACACGAGCAAGGTATGCTCCCCAAACAAATGTGAACCATAAGTAAACAGAAAGATAGATTGTGATTCAGTGACAAATATGTAAATTCCTTTGTTTATTCTATCTCTCCAATCTACAGCGAGTCCCTCATTTCTCTTTCGTGTATCCAGTTTCCATCGCGCACTAGGAAAAGATGTGATGGTAATGTTCATAACAGATCCTTTTTTAATGTTTGGATTTATTACCAAATAATAGGTAATAAAGTTAATATTTTTGACGAGAAAAGGGTTGAAGTTAAATTCACTATTTAATGATTAAATAATATCGTTTAAGGGTAATTAAAGCCTTAATATCCTTAATGGATTTGAAGTACTGCAAAAGTAATAAGTATCTCTTTATTAATTGCTGTAATTAATCTGGTAATGCCTTGACGTTTCTCCAGTCAATGCAAGGATCTTTCAAGAAATTCTATCTCAAAAAGAATAACTGCGATAAATCAATAGGACATACACTGGTAAAACCCAAGTAATTTTACATAATAAAGGTTGTATAATTTACAGAACTTATACAGCATCTTTTGAATTACGTGATTTAATATTACTTTGCAAAATGACGGAATTACAAGGAAAATATACACTATTATTGTGTACTATTATAGTGCATTAATCATGGAATACTACAAGATAAAAATTCCTAGTAATAAAGAGTAAGAAACCTTTTTTAAAGATAATACTTAGCTGTAATATCACATAATTAAACTGGGAATTTAGGAGAAGGTGGGGTTATAAGAAACGGAAGTAATAAGATATATTTTTTGTTGTGCTCCTGTTTATGCGTGTAAAAATTTAAAAAAAATCACGAGGCACATACAATCATTGTCCACAAACTATAAAAATCATTAGCACTATTAATTCTTTTCGAAATAAGTCTATTATAAACTTCATCATCCTGATTTGTGTAAGATATTTTCTTTTAATTTTTTCAGAAGGGCTTTCAGGTGATATTTTTTAAAGTTTTCATTCATAAACCGGGAAGCAAAAAAATTATATGTATCTTATTAGGCCAACTTAAAAAACGCTTAGGGTAAACAAAAGAAATATTTGTTGTTTGGTTTAATGTATTTAAGGAGCTAATTTTCAAAGTGCAACATATCCAATTCTGGAACATTTCAGGTAAAGATGGCGCTGTACTCTGTATGAAAATGTGTAGAACGAAACAAGTCTTTCGTCTTAAAATGATGTATTTATAGTTAGGTACTTTCTGTGCCTCACAAATACGGAGGAATGGGCGAACAGGAAATAGTCTCTTTAAAATCATAACACAAAAAATTAATGCAGTAAGTATAGTAGCCCAAGTATTTTATCGAAATGAAGACCTTTCTTAAACTCTGCCAAAAGCAAAAACATCGTTGACAAATGCAGTTCTGAAGTCTGTTACAGAAAAGTATAAAATTTCACATAATAAAGGCAAAACAGTAAACAATCTTCTGATAGTAGCGTTTGGACAAGAGTGGCCTCTTGATAAAACACTTAAGTGGTATTTTGAGATATCGATTCGCGACTTTCAAACGATTGAAGACGTTGATAGGGAAAAGGTGAAACGGGAAGGAAATTGTAACTGCGTTCAAGAAGAATCGGCATTGAAAATTTAACATAGTACATTTTCATTTTGTGTTTATAGTTCTTTTGTATTAAAATCAACAAAGCTGTTTTTTTCTGGTTCCTAGTATACATTTTTTTTAAATATAACCAGTTCCAGTTGCAGTTCCGTAATGAAACAAGTCCAAACTAAAACTGCCCACAAAATTCGAAAAACATATTTACAAGTACCTGCTTTTACCGCCTATATGCCTTAAAACTACAATATGCGAAAAACATGAACAGATAGACGGAAAGACCTCTTTTATTAGCTCAAGACATAAAACATGGGCAAGCCTTGCCCCAATAGCTGAGTACAACAATGGTCCGCTCTCTCTATTCATCAGGTTTTTGTTACTTTTTATGTAAACCGTCTCGTACGCGTCTAATTCTCGCGGCGAAGTTACATTCTTAGTCATTTTCAAGTTTTCTAAATTAATATTATGCCCGATTTCCTTTATATGTTGTGCTACACTTGATAAGTCCAACCTACCGTAACGATAACACCTGATATGTTCCTTAAATCTGGTGCCTATCGCTCTTTCCTTTATTATAGATTACTGCATGCAATTTTATAAATTCCCGACCTTTCTTCCATTTTCGGTTTATCTTTAGGATTAACGAGAAGGTTTTTAAGTGTATTACGCGAACCTCACATCTTCAAAGCCTTAGTCATGCCTATCGATATGCTATGAAAGAGGAGTTTTACGAATATTTTACTGTTAGTTTCTACTGGGATAAAGGTTGTGGAATTTCTTACATAATAGGCATTATGTTGGACTCTCTTAAGCATGTGATCGACATCTATAGAAGAGTAACCGTTGTAAATAGCTACGTTTCTTATGAATTTAAGTTCTTTGTTATACCTTTTTTACTTCTACTTAATGGGAATTTACCTAATCTATCAATTAAAAAACTAATCGCGGCCATTTTGTGTTGTTCGCAGTGGTTAGAATCGTTCATGATGTACCTATTTTTTTTCTCGAAAGTAGGGATAGAACAGGTTTAAAAGTTTTCTCACATCATTCGGTTACGAGTTCGAGGACCATTCGTGTTCTCGAAACGGCCGTCCGTCGTTAAATAATTAAACTTGTGTGGTGCGGAGATTGCCGATACTTATGTATTGTTTACCATACTACGCCACAGTTCTTGCTGTCATTATTTATTTAAAAAAATTATAGTATTCAGATTTAAAATAACAGGTGTATAAACATTTCATCCTTATTACCACAGCATCCCCTATTAAATTTACAAATTTTTTATGTAATCTCATGCATTTTTGATTTCGGTATCTTTAAATAAATGCTTTGAATACTCAACGACATTTTCTTTACCCGGGCGGTTTTTGGAGTAATCTCTTGATAGAAATCACTCCACCTGATAGTCTACCTTCCAACACGTAATATTACAATTTCAGCATAATAAGCAGGATTTTAACTGCCACCCTAGCGTAAACCCTTTACATAACAACGTGTTTTTAATTTAAATAACTCTCACGTTTTTCTAACGCCCTCCATAATATCGCTATTAAATCTAAAAATGTGCAAAATTTAAATGTTGATTTAGGACTTTACATGGTCGATCAGATATACATATAAAATGCACCCCTTTTTCGGTAAAGGAGTCCCCCTTGGCTTTTCTCGTTTGCCGCTAGTAGGTACTAAAAGTTTGAAGTGCTCGAAATATATGTAAATATTTAATTTCGCGGAGTAGAGAACTCAAGCTGCCCGACTATTAAACTAACAAATACATACAGCGATACCGTTCCAAGTGTAAAGGGATGGTCCGGGGGTGTAAGAACGTAAGGGAGGTGGTAATCAAAGTTTTCACGGGGGTGTTAGTCTTGTAAGAGGCAGGTAATTATTAGAGGTGAATTTGAAGGGTGCCATAACTCGAATATACATGCAAAGAGTAGAGGAGTCTAATGCAGATGCTGAGACTACAATACCTAGAGCCTTTTGTCCAACACTACCCTATATATAGCCATTCAAAACAGTCCCCGACGAAGTGTGCGGTGTACCATCCCCATTCTAACTGACAAAACCTTTCGCCAATATATCAAAGAACGGAGGAGTCTTATTTTTAAAGCTATTTCGCGTTACCTCTGACAGCATAATTTATTCTAATTGGTTGTTCAGTTTACTACAGATAAAAAAGAATTATATTAATTACAGTCAGCTTTTATCTGCGAGGAGTATACATCCCCTTCTCCCAAACTACCCCTTGAAAGGCACTCCGCAACCCTAGTTTTCTTCTTATCTCGTCTCTACATTATTTACATTTCTTTTATGAGAAGGTTCTATGGGGAAATATTAATTTCTTTGACAATATTAACCTTCTAAATTGGCATCACTGCCAGTTTACATTCTGAAGGAAGAATAAATTTACTTTACTTTTGAATTGCTAAAGAATTGCTTTAAATATTAATGTCGTATTAAATAATAACATGCCTTCTTTGCTTTAGGGATATTAAAAACCTTTAACGGGCTTTAATCAAAGAAGTTCTAAAAATATCTAAAAGACTACTGTCCACAATGTAGCCTTATCTAAATGAAAGTAAAATAGTAAAACGAAATTAATTTTACTTAATGAATTTATCGTACCATGGGCAAAATGCATAAAATTATTGCTATAGTTTTGAAAAGTTTTTATTTGTAGCGGCAATTACGATGATGTCAACTCATTTTTACGGCTAAAATTTTAAAGTTCAAAACTATATAAACAACAGGCCAGCAGTTCTCCCAGCTAACGTTATTAAAAACATTCGCATTTGCTCCAATATAAAATTTTATTTATGCACTAAAATTTTACGGCTACATCACACACCCTATGATACGGTTATTAAAATAAAAAAATACGTAGAAACCAAGCAATACGGATACGTGTAGGGTATTTCGAAATAATCGCGAAACAGAGGCGGAAGAGTTTGAGATAAAATATCACGAAAGAAAGTCAATTATCTTAAAGATTTGCTAAACCGTAACTGTTACATTTTGTCCCTTTAAATTTTATAACTCACTACAGGCGCATACGCAAAGATATCCAAGCGACTGCCAATAACTGTATATGGATACAATTTGCATTTTAGAAGGCCATGGCTAATGTCCTATGAATCGCGATAAGGGGTGACTGTGTTTCAACTGTAAAGCGCTCTGTTGCAAAAGGGGGATTGTAACGAGTAAAGCCTTATCTCCACTCCAACCGAAAAAAGTCATATACCTTTCTACCTCTCACACTTCTCGTAGGATGACCAAGGGGGAAACTTTAAATTGGACGTAAAATTTTACTCGATCTTCATGGAATATTATAAATTATAAAATTTGTCGCTGGGAATTACTTTAGGGATCCGAAATTTATTAAAGGTTAAAAGGTGGTATATTTGTTGAATTAAATTTTTGGTGTAAATGACATTACAACTCTTGCAAAAACCACACGCTGCGGTAAAAGGGATGAGATCGATTTCCACAATTTATTCAAATAGTCCGATACACTCCACATCCCCCAGAGGGTTTAAACCGTATCGAATATTGCAACCGACAAACTCTAATTGCGAAAAATCTATTCACCTATAATTCAGTTATAATCTGATAATATGGCTTGGTATCCCCAACGTGTCCTGCTATCATAGCTTTAATTATGTTCGCCAATTTTCCAGGGACGGACTTACACGTTCACCCTATCAATGTACTTTTGTTAATTAAACTTCAAAAAAAGGAAAAGAAAGATAAGTTCAACAATTAAAGGACAATTATCATTCTCGGAGCAATGTAATTATAGTTTCTGGCATGTCTAGCACATTAGCGCATGCATTTATGTATTAATTAAAGCAATATTATGCAATTTTAGGCAACACCGCAGCATCTAAATTGTCATTTTCCCCCCAGCACTAATAGAATTAACCATTCGTTTTTATGGCTGTTGCCCTTTACACACAGCGTCAGTTTTATCTTCATTTGTACTCGGTAATGAACATTATAACGATTTTTTGGGAACAGGGCTCGTAGTACTACCCTTAAGAGAGACTCTAAAGCGAATATTAATGTCAATAGTGTTTTTTGAACGTCTTTGTTTCAAAAATGAGGGATCCTTATCAAAGCAATTCCATGTTTTTATTGCGAAGGGGATCTTTCTTTGACAAGAACACGTGTAACTCAGTTGCAGCGGGACCTAATTCATTTTACTTTGTTTTATATTCATCTGGCGACCGTAAAATTCCTAACCAGTCTGTAACTTTTGTGATGAAAGATCCCCCTTACTTACCCTTATCATTCAATTATGGCGATCGATTCTGGCATACGTAAGACAGCGAATTTGAGGTATTGTAACCTAAACGTTTCGAACAAATTATTTACGAATATTTCAGTAAGTGAACTAAATAACATATTCCGGGCATACAGATTTGTAAACTTTAAGAACAAACAAGAAAAACCGGTTGGAATAGTAGACTCGTACAATTTTAAAGCGGTAATTGAAATTCAAATCACAAATACATCCAATTCTTTGAGTCGATGGCAAGAGAAGAGAAGCATCTCCTAATTATATTAACCTCAGTTTACAAAAAGGGAAAAAGAACCCGGAAAAAATAAGGTTCAAACGTATCTCTAAAGCAATTGGATTAAGGGGAGAAAGAGTGCCAGCGTTCCCGTAAGTATTACTTTGATTTTTCGCTTTTAATATTGAATTAGCAACATTTCTATCAGCACCAACTGTACATATACGACTTCCCACGTTCGTGTGTATCTCTAATGCAAGGCAATGTGACTCGTGTAATGCACTAGGAACCAGCAATGAATTTACTGAAGGGATGTACTACTGCAGTTTATGTTTCATAGGAGCAATATAGAGCCCGTTAAATATACATTGTTTGCCGTAGAAACATAAGATATTGTCACAAATAACATATCAAAGTGTCACTAGTACATTCCAACTATTTATATGCTCCTCACGATAATGGATTGCATAAATGCGGAATTTTGTACACTTAGACGCACAATAAATGCGATCATAGAGTAAAATATGGAAACGCCTACCATGTTTTGAAATAACTTCACTCCATTTATAAATGTACAGACCTATTAAATGTCATTAGAAAAATAACATTAGTGACCTTTCCAAATGTTGACAATCTTCAATCTTTCCATTACGTAATCGAAAGCCTCTCAGAAGATAGCGCGAGAAGAAAAAGGATGGAAGGCACGAAGCAGGGCGAAAATAACACGGAAAAGTGAAATGATTAATTACTTTATCAATCAAAATTCTCTGTTCTAGTAGAGCAGACCCTGGTTGCTTTATGGAGGACCACTTAAAGCATTTACATTTGACTTATGAACCAATTTCATTATTATTAATGGATCTACGCTATTTATTAAGTTTTGCATCATTTTAATTTCGCGACTACTAGGCTGTGGCGGGCAATTAAAACAGTATTAGCGCCTCCAAGTAAATCCTGTGACGTCAGGCAAAGAAGAGATATCTGAGAAATTCTTCCCATTTCTAATATAAACGCAGCTCGAATTTTCTCTTATTTAAATATGTATCTTTGCAAAACAATAAAATAACTTAGCCTCCGGGAATAAATAACAACATATTATAAATATTTTAACTTCATTTATAATTTAGACGGGTAACTTCTGAGAAAAACTTCCAAAGTTAGTTGGTAAAATATTTAGAGCCGTTGTTTATACGTTTCTCATGTTTTATAGTTACCCCTGTTACTCTCTACCTTTCGCTATTCTCACAGTGACCCCTTCTATCTTGCGACGTAAAGACAAAAAAAAGCAAAGAAAGAAAAGGAAGAAAATAAATATACGTACTTTAACGTAATTTATAATTGAACGCTATTTTCTACCCAAATAACATATGGACGTATTTTACAAATTTATTTCAAGACGTTTTATTTTTAGTATCGGTTACGTAAATAAGTTTGGGTGCTCGACTGCGAAGGAAGAAAATAATAAAAGAACGGGAAAAAAGGGCGGCTGGCCGAGGAAGGAAAAAGTTTCCGAAAAGAATTTAACAGGTAAACTGCAATTTGAAACTTCGACATTGTAGACATTAAATAAGGAGAAGTGCCGGTTGAATTGAGACTCGCTAATTTTAGTAATCTCTACTTGATTTGCTTGAGGAAATCTTCTCTTTTAAGACTGAAAATTAAATGCTATTATTTAGAAATCATATACGCTTTAAAAAGTGTTTGAGTCAAATAATTTTGTACAGATCTTTTTCCATTTTACGTGAAAAGCTGTTTTGTATAAATCCATCAGTATAGAAAAGTTCCATACAAAATTTCAAATAATCGGATATTTCCTGAGAAAAATTCGAATATTCAAGAAAATTGTCATTTTTCTTGTTATACTGGGAATAATCATTTCCATTTAATTTCAGGTTTTATTTGAACAAAAAATCCGCATAATTAAAGAAAAGTTTTACCAAAACTTTTTAGTATGTTCCTTCCTTTTACTAACAAAGCAATTATTGAAGGCAAGTAATATCGCGATATAAAAGAAAAATGGAAGTAAAGCAAGGAGAAAGAAAAAAGTTAGTAACCATGCTTCTACGTTGTAAATCATTAAACCTTGCAGTCGTTTTCCAAATAATATTTAATTTGGTCGGTTTCGCCGAAGCCTTTACTTCGCCTCTATCTTCCCAGTCGGAGCGTTTTTAATAAAATAAACGCTAAGACGTTAGACCCAGCAACATGCCATTTCTATTAGGGTATTTGAGACGTGACCAGAAAAGCAAGTAATTAGTTTTATGGCGCCAGCTGTCCTATGTGCGCTCTCCTATATACTGGCACCGCGAATTCAGCGTTAACAATTGAGACTACAGTTATATATATCATCGAGTTCGGAGGTCCACCGCACAAGTGACGCCTTCTTGGCCGAAAGCACAAAAGGAAAAGCCCCGGATGTCATTTAATGGTGTTAAGGCATATATCCCTACAACGTTTTGGTGAGAAAAATAAGAAAGTTATTCCTGGGACGCGTAGAATTTTGGTGGATGCGCTGGTAACACAATTTCCAATTTTTACATCTAACTAAATTAAACATGGGTTCCATCTACACGAAACAATACATCTCCCCAAAAATCAACCCCTAACGAACACCTATAGTTCTAATAAACCAATGAATATGTATCAACCGAAACGGAGTTAACAGTGTAAAATATTCATTTACGATAAAGGGGTAAAATGAGCCGTAGAAACGTCGAACAGTTGGTAGCTCAGTTAGTGGCTTCCCGGAGCCTTCGAACATTTGTAAAGAGTGCCTAATTAGAAAATTTCCAGGGACCGTTGAACAATGGCGTTAAGGTAAAGTAAAGTCCGTCTCTATCGCGAGGGAGGTGCAAACTTTCAAACGTAAGCTCAACGCCCTGACTCAAAGAATATATTAATACAAGCTGGGTGATGGCGAAAGGAAAATTGAACCCGCTCCGTTTTTAGCGTTATTAAATTACCGTCCAAACCCTACTGCTCCTACGTTTTCATCCCTTTTTCTTCAACTACGAAGCATCACCTTATATAAAATAATATAACTTTAACAGGGAAGGGAGTAAAAAGTTTTATAAACATTGATTATTTTGCCAGGGAATAAAAAAAATCGAGACAAACATATTTGCACACCTATAAAAAGTGTGTCTCGTCCTGCTTAAAATTCCACCCGTTAAACACCGAATGGTAAAAGACAGGATCAGACAACCGAGCCCAGTATATTTCGCTTAAATTTAAATAATAATTTTAAATAATGCCGTGTTCTACGAGCTTTTTACCTTTGTTCTAACCCCTCCGTCGCGTTGGTAAGGTACGGTTCAAGGTGTTGCGGGAGATTTTTCATTAAGATACCCCACAAAGTTTATTCTTTACGACTAATATTTGGTTTTCGGTTTAATTAGTTTGCGCTATTTTTTAATTATGAATACGAAAAGTTTTAGATACAGACACATTCAGAAGAAGTATTACTCTTATGGAGACCCTATGTAACGCTCTGAACATGTTGTGTGTTGATGACGCGTCAATGTCAATTTATTGCGAAGATTTCTGTTTATAGTTTATATACTATAAAAAAATAAAGGAATAGTACTGCAACTTATTTTCTTGTAGTAATATGTAAAACACGTATATTTATTTGGAAAAAGGCATACCCACAGTATATATAGAATATTTTGCTGGGTAAATCCGCCTCACTATTCACAGCGATTAAAAAATTTGTAGGATAGGTAGAATATTTCTTAAACAAACTGAACTGTGAAGACATTGATACTTTTTGCAAAATATGTAAAACAATCCAAAATCATTTGCTTTTCTCTCGACGAATAGATTTCGTCTTTTGCCTCCTCTTACAAGCTTCCATATGTCAACTTTACATGTTTATTGTATGTAATTAATTTTTCTTCTTATACTTATAATCGATAATGCTATCGATGGTACGATAGTTTTTTAAAAAACTGATCAAATGTAAAATGAATTAAATTTCCGTAGCAAAAATAAGAAAAGATGGCTATAATCCATAAAAACAATACTTCTTATTGAAAGTCGAATTATCTATAGCAAAGCGAGTCTGGCCTCTATGGAATGATAAATGTTTAAATGATCTGTATTATCACTAGCAATTAATTCACGCTATATCAAACTAAACCATAGCACCGCAGATCTCGTTGATGGGAACCCCATTTGTAAACCTACCAATAAAATTTATTAGGAAATCATGTTTGATCTAAACGTATATTTCACATACAAGCGGCTGGTAGCCAGCGGAGAGCTGATCCAACTAATGCAATCAATTTAAACAGTTGGACATTGGTCACAGTGCCCGAACACACAAACCCTCTCCAATCATCCCTTTTCCCCGCCAAAGCCTCGGCCAGGATCAACAATTGCTCCACAGGTTCACCGGTATGATAGCCGCGAAAGGTCTGCAACGTCCTGATATGAAGAAAGAAATATTCTTTTATGAGTATTTTCAAGCTTTTCTCTCCCCAGGGGTGTACACCGTAGTCGCTGCAGTAAATCTTTTCTGTCTGTAGACTAAATATGAATTGACGTAGTGTGAAAATCATTTTTTACGGTTAAACACGAAATAAATTTATATTATTAAAAAAATAATAAAATCGAATAGTAAAGTTGATCGCTATCTCCGTTTAAAAGAATACATTTTAGGCAAAACGTTCCCCCAACCCTTGTGCCCCCCTTTTCCAATCCTCCGGTACTGCTTCCGTTTCCCCTTGGTGTGCATGTTGCATTGATTCGTCGTTCATTCAGTTTGCTTCACAGAACATTTCAATTTTGCCAAGTACGAGTCGCGTTCAATCAGGGGGGCGAACTAGGGGGTGAAAGTTCACCCTCTCCTTTCAGTCGTACAGCTTCAACTGGTTTTTGGACTCATTACCGCTTAGAAATAAGAAAAAACATCGAGTTAATTTTACATTGTTTCGTGTGTAATTGAAAACGACGAATTACGAACTTTATCGCCTATTTTCTACCACCCAAATTGTAATTTAATTTTTTTTGAATAATACAATTAGAATTTTGTGGTAAAATTTCGAAATGAAGAAGTTGGCAAACCGTTAGAGGCAGAGGATCGCAATTTTTATGGATCAACAAACGTCGTTAATATCATAAAAAAGCACTAACTTAATTATTCAATGTTTTTGGTTATTAATTTAGACGAAAATATTTCTAAAATAAAAAGTTTTTCAAAGTTACTGCTTTGGCGATCGCATTCTGTAGATTTTAACCCGATGATTACGAAACAATTATCTGTCTACCGCTAACGATTTTTGAGATAGTATCTTCTAAGCGTAACTCAATCTGTTTTGTCGAAGAGGGAACACTTTCTGGGGGAATTTAAAAATCATTTTATCAAAAAGATAATAACCACGAGCTTACTGAGTACTTCTTAGTACCTTTACCACCTTTTTAAATAGCAATTAGGATTGCTGAATTTTTGCCAAAATTCCAGTGAAATTTTAATGGCCAATTTCCCAACGTTTGACTTTTCGTCAATCTGACAATTGTCGCAATATTTGTGGATATAAATGTTACAATCTCATATGAAAACAAACCCACAGAATCGATTGCTGTAATCCCCTCTATTATTTTTTCGGTTATGGGAGAAAAATTGCAAAATTTACCACATTGTAGCTACCAAACAGTGAGAGATAGAAGAAACGATTTAGCTCATCGACATTTATAAATGAGTGCTTTCTTAACTCTTACACTTTCAGTTAGGAGGATATAGATTTTGGCCCACTGATTACAAAAACCCAATCGATTTGGCGATAAATCTAACAGTACAATTAATTAAATAATCCACAGAGACGTCGTGTGAGACAATGGTTAAGTTCAAAAAAAAATTTTTTACTAACTATTTTTACACATACTTCGACGAGCCTGTTCTGGCACTGCCATTTGTTAGACACTAAACCGATCGCCTAATTTGGAATGAAAAAATTTGTGAGAAAAATTTTGGACGTCGTGTGAGACAATGGTTAGGTTGGGAAGGTTGAAGAAAAGGTAGAACGTCTTTCTCACAAATTCTTTTATTCCAAATTAGGCGACCGGTTTCGTGTCTAACAAACACATCATCAAGCCAAGCTAAAAGGCAATATCAGTTCAAAAAAATTAGATGTAACTAAATTAATTTAATTACATCTAATTCTTTTATCTTTAAAGCAAGTTAAAAAAAAATTTTTTACTAACTATTTTTACACATACTTCAACGAGCCTGTTCTGGCACTGCCATTTGTTAGACACTAAACCGATCGCCTAATTTGGAATGAAAAAATTTGTGAGAAAAATTTTGGACCTTTTCTTCAACTTTCCCAACTTATACAATTAATTGTTTCTAATTTGATGTCATTTTCTCAGGTCCTTTGAAGTAGTTAATCAAAGCTACAGTTTAATACGAGCAAAATGCGATAATTACTAAATCAAACCTTAATGCCGCTCGCTCTCTTTGTAACCTCTGAACTTACACCAGAGTACCGGCGGTGAACTGCAATATAGTACAGAGAAGTTAATATTAATTTAAAGGATATAACAGTTATTCCGTATACAACGGTATATGAAACGTAACTTACAAGACTAGGCAGCTCCAAATGTTGCCGCCATAAATGTACGAAATGCATTTGCAATATTCAAGTAAATCCATAAAACAGTGAAACTATATATATATATACAGGGTCGAGGAGATACCGACCTATATATATATATATGTATATATATATATATATATATATATATATATATATATATATATATTCATATAATACATATATACATAACACATATATAGATATATATGTATATATGCAACAGTCACAGAGCAACTTTGTTCATCCTACGATTATTTTTCATTTTTCCAAGCGCATTGCGAGTTAAAATTTAATTAAAAATGCATTATCGCTGATGTACATTCGGAATAGCGACTTTTTTTTTTTTATTTTAATGGGAGTGAAATATACCCGCATTATTTTATAATAGTAACTATTTAATCCGCGGCCATTTTTAAATAAAAGCACACGATGTAGGTTTAAAATAAGCCCTACCTATATATAAAAACCCGCGTGTTACAAGATTTTAGATTATTAGAGGAAGTAGATCTTAGGAGTCTCGAGTAACCTATCCAATAAATCAGTCGCCTGTACACTACGGAAACAGCCCATATAAATGTACGCCTAAATCACAGCTTGACAACACCCATAGTAGAGGGATTTCAGTTGTATAAGAGCAGCTTTGCTTGCGTCTCTCTGCCTATCGGTTTCTTCAATAGATCTAACTTAGTACAACATTGTACAATGCGTAATAGGGAACATATCGAAATATATATCCCTTGGGGTCTTTAAAAGCGTTATAAAATCATTCGTTTTCTTTATTTTATGATGCTATAGAACATATCATATTTAAAAATTACGACGAACAATTTTGGTGGAGAAGCCAGTGTTGGAAAGTTTTCGTCGTTGCTACATATAACCTTTTTCTAGTTAAAGGTGTTTATTTTCAATTTTATCTGTTTGATTGATGTTATGTAGGCTGACGTAACGACGAAACTTTTCAAAGTAAAGGTACATATATATTTAACACCGCGGTAAGTGTCAGGAAGTTTTGAAGGTCAAAGATTTTAAATTTCTTTATCGGGTATTATCTGTTTCCTAAAAGTTACCAGCAGCTTTCTCTCCTAGGATGAACGAGCTAAAAAGTTTGCACATCTTTTCGATAAATATACAACTTTATAACGACAATTGGATTTCTGTTTGCGTAAATCTATTCATAATTCGCCTTGTATATTATGCGGTCAAATACATTGCACCCAAGCTATTGTGAAGTGGACAATGATATAAAGTTGATTCAGTGCATAGGAGAATTGTTAACACCCCCCAACGTACATGGATAACCGCTTTTGTTCGAAGTTCGACAAACAATTAAGGCCGGTATTGTTCTAATATTCTGATAAATTTATACTATCAATTGGTCGGCGGCTCCCAATAAACAAATGAAAACTGAACACACACACACCACGGGCACTTCATGGCATCTGGATTGGAAATACGAAAAAAATCGCTGGGTCTCAATCGTGTTTGTTTACCTTTTACTCCCAACCTTTGTCGAGTAATACAAATTACAACCCTCAAAATCCTTAAAATAAAGAGAAGTAACTTGAATAGAGACTATACCTCACACACATAGCAGTAAATCATAGAATAATGACTTTGATAAATCGGAAATCTAAAGACGCAACTCACTGTTTCCACTTGGGTGTTTAAAACAATAAATTCCTAACAGAATTCTCGAGTTTAGTACTTTTTCTCTTGATATTACTTATTACATCTGCATGTGCCTTGCATAATGGACTTAAAGGGGAAACTTGTGATTGATAGATGTGCTGCAGATAATAGAATAATATCTCAAGAAAAAAAATAACGGGAAAAAGTTTTGGTTATACGTGTATAAGTTTATACACGGGGAAGAAGTCATCAATAATTCACAATATTAATTTGACAAGTAGACGGAATGAACTTTAAATATTCAGTGTCTCATGTGGGTTTCATCTTTTTTATTCTTCTTAATTCAAAACATTATTCTCCTATTAAAAACCTGTATGCACGCGTTTAAAAAAAGGCAGGGCAAACTAGAAGCCGTATACATATCATATCCCCTATAAATCAGCTACATAGAACGAGACTCATAAATAAAAGGGTTGGCGGTGAAAGGGGATGGCGACTGTGAGGGTGTTAAGCGAATACTGACCGCGAAACGGGAGGCACAACTTCTGTTTCGGTGCTACTGCTGCTACTCCAGACCCCCGCCAGTAGTCGAACAATTACCCCTTGAAATAATGAACCCGTATGAACTTTGAGAAATGAACACCAATCCTGCAAATGAGTTAATTATCTAAGTCGGATTGTGTTCTATTATGTTTTGATTACCCTTAACGCTTTCCTCGCTGTCCCCAAAAGTGAAATGCGTTGGTGGTAGGAATAAGGTATCTTTATTATCGATAATTTGTTGGCTATGTCCCCATAATGTTTTCATTCTTTATTTAATTCATTTTACGATTGTTAAATTTGTCAAGTAAAATGGTGTATTTCGGGAGGCTTTCTAATGACAACTTCCAGATATTTATGAATAAAAATGTGGTAAAACCTTACACCTGTTACCACCAATTACGTACGTAATGTATTCGTCGAAATTAAGTCATGAAATTCTCTAAAAAATTTTACTTAACAATGTAAAATTCATGGTGCTTATAAATTTTCTATGTCGTCAGTTATTTTATTTCTTTCTTCGAAAACACGAATTGATAAACATGCTTGATTATTCGTGGAACCAAATCTACTTTTCAATCCCTCACACGTTGCTCTTCTGTTTGTTGTAGAAGGCGGAAGCATTTACCGATTTGTATCTCTATCGCTTTCAATACTTCTGTCAATTTCCGTTTATGCAGCCTGAGCAGTCGAGGTTCTATTGTAATACTTAAGGCAAAGCACATACAATGGAATATAGATTATTTAATAACAAGTTTTTCACTTAAAGACGGGTGGGCACCTTTACTCAAAAGATGCTCACTGACCTGGCTACGTCTGTCAGACACCCATATCGATAGCAATTATTTCCCCTTGAAAAACTATCGCTTATCAGCCTAGACAAATGTCATCATACTTTATCATGTAATATTACCAGGGTGTAGCGAATATTTTACAGTAACATAATTAATGTGACACAAAGTTCCTTTAAATACAGTAAATATCTTGAAAGGCGGCACCATGTATTACACGCTTCTTCCTAAAGAGCAAATCCTACAAACGATTTTCCACTTTAAAAATTAACGAAGAAACTATAGATTTGACCTGAATATTTTATATTACATAATAAAAAATAATAAAAGACAAGTAAACTAAAATTTACATTATTAACCGTTGTAAATATAAAGCATTATTACCGTTAATATTACTGAATCACCATAGTCGAATCTTTTAGAAATGTACGGCACTATTCAAAAATCTCAACGTATTATAAAAACGTGATAGGTAAACTAAAAGTTAATTATGAAAAGCGGGAATAGTGTCTCTCAACCCTATACAACCCTGAACGCCCTTCCAATCCCCGTTGAACGCTCGCAAAGTAACGGCGAAGATATGCAAATCGTATTCATTAGTAGCGCCATTGTCTAGGATGCATGTTAAATCATTTTGGGCAAAACTATGTAGGTTCTGGTTTGTCTTTCGTTACACATTCATTAGTAGACGTTTTTTGTCCTTCCCCACTAATGGAATGTAATGCTGAGGCTCCCATTGACACGAGCTAAGAGCGAGTTGATGGCACTCGCTTGTTAAGTATGACTAATCGCAAAAAAATGTCTGCTACTTTTATTTTCCTTTCTTCACCAACGCATATGTAAGAAGTAAAATATCTTTCGTCCCCATTTTACAGTGTTCTAGAATATACAATTAGTATCGATATAAATCTTTTATAGCGTGTAATTAAAAACAGTTTACACTCTTGATTTATATCTTAAAAACGCTAAAATCGAGACGAAATATGTAAATACACAAAGGGAGAATCGGAAAGTCGAAAAGAAAACACGCAGGAACAAGTGTCCTTACATCGTTGAGTGTATAAAATGAATAATTCAAAAGCAATTGGAGATGGGGGTGAGCACATTTTGATATGGGAAATAAAGTATCGATTATAATAGGGTAAAGATCTTAAAAAAAAATTAAAATTCCCCTTTTGTTTTTCCAACCGTCCTCTTTCGATATGACGAAAGGAATACGACACATAATGAGTTAACAAGGATCCAGTAAGCATAGAGAATGTCTCTTTTTTATGGAAATAAAAGCAAGTAGACACATTTTTGGCAAGTAAAACGAGGCATTATTAATTTATTCCTTCCCTGGGGATTCTGAGGCCCGACGAGCGTAGAAGAATAATGTCCGATGAAAGCTAAGCGCCACAGTAAAAGTAACAGTCTACGCAAATTTCGAGATTAACACACGGATAGAAGACCGGGAGAAAAAGAAAGACGGCAGGGAGAAGCCGCGGGTGTAGCGGGTAGCTTTCGAAAGAGAGGGTGAAAGTACGAATAATAGGAAGAACTTAAGAGTGAGAGGAAAGGACCCTTCAGCGTCGGCTTATTTCTAAAAAGCACTCCGTATACGAATATATCGGCCTGTTTTTACATGGTGTATCATTACGAACCACTGTCAGACCTTACCGCAGCGAACTGCAAGCGGCCAAAACGGTCACAGTTGCCGGCGACGATTCAAGCTGAGTAAACAAAGATAGGCTGCACGTCAAGCGACAATGTTTGATCATGCAAATTGTAGATTAAAACCAATTTCACGTTCAGGACTACACGAGTACTGCAATTTGACCACCACGTGTTTCCGCGTTGCATATAAAATGATCAAAAAATAATTTTACTTGACCCCTTCAATGGGCTTATTTTAAATAGTGACAAAACTCAAATTTTGTTTTTGTTCTCTAGTAGAATAGTAAATGCAGCCATAGAATTATAAATAAGCATTGAATCCACAAGTTACACTTCAATATACTAGCGAAACTAATTTTGCTCTACCAGTCATTAAAAGACAGTATAGAGATAAGAAGATAAAGAAATGCGTAGCATAATAATGAAAGAACAATTTTAATTGCCTAAAATTATTTCTACTTTGAATATAATCTCCTAAACGTCCAATGCATTTAGTCCAACACTGCTATAAGAATTTTATTTCATCGCGAACGCCATATTCATCCAGCTCTATAAAATAGCCCTCAACAGCGTCTTTGATTTCGGCATTTCATGATAATCGCTGCCCACCTACTTTTTTTTTTTTAATTTGGGAACAAATAAGTCAGAAGGGTTCAAGTCTGGAGAATGAGATGAATGCGGAAGCAAACCTACCCGAATTTTAGCCATTGCAGCAACACTTGTATGCGGATGTGCATTATCCTGGTAAAAAATAATAACAAAATGGTCCAAAGAAATACCAAATCCAATACAATAATAAAAATAAAAGACATTAAATAAGAATATAGAATGCCGAAAGGTAATTGCAAATAGACGGTTGTGCTGGGTGCATAAACTTTAAAGGAATTCCAGATTTAATCACAATAATAAATTTAACAGAATAAGTAATACAAATAAAGTAACTAAGGTAAAAATAAATATTACAGTATGTAATGACTAGTAATAAAAGAGGTTTAAAGTAGATATTAAAATATTATTTTTTAAAAATTCTTGTAATTAATACAAACGCTTCTGAGCAACATATGCGGTACCTGCTGTTTAAATTTAGGTAAATTGAACTCTTTCCAGGGTGATAGTAATTTTTTGTAGGTTTTAATAGCTACAATTGCTAGCGGCACTGGTACACAGTCAATCTGGATTTTGAAGTTGAGAGATTCTTCCCGAATCTCGTGAAAATCTCGATGTGACATATACTTGTCTAGTCTTGTAAACATAAATCGCTAACGAGAATGCGTGGATTCAATTTGGAAATACATTCCGGCTAAACTTTCTTTATCAGTGATGGGACAAAAACCAGTACAAACCCTTGTTCAATTTCTATCTTCTATTGCACATATTGCCAACAATGTCTGCAAATGGGCATTTCTCCTCTTCCATCTTCCATGTGTTAAAAGAAACAACAGTACAGCTTCGACCACAGGCACAGGTCCAAAGAATACACAACGCTATATTATAGCATCGACGTCAAGAAAACAAGCTTCGCAACATTTTAGTTTACAGATATTTTCTTAACCAACCGCTGGATCTGAAAGCGTGTTGCTACTAGATTCTTGGAGTGGCCATTGTCCAAGTGATAGTCAAACATTTACTACTCACAGACAAAAAAAAGTTAATATTCCAAAGTAATCAATGACAACTATGTTTCTCTAGATGTTCATGGGTTTAGAATAAGGAAAAATGTTGTGAGAACATTTGATGAAATAGTGCTTATTAAACACCCAAATTTTCAATAAACTCTTAAGGAGAAGATATCAAGATCTAATGCTATGCAATTGCATTGTATAACACGCAAAACGCTTTTTAAATATCTAACAGCTACAGGTGACCCAGAAATTACTCCAATTAAGCATTTAGTTAATTTATCTGCGACTATTCATTAATTACAGTAAAATACGCCTTTATGTCCAACTTTCGCGTATTCTACATTTATAAAATATGATATAAAACGAGTAAAATATTTGGAAAGCAAAAGCCGTCGTATCTCAGCTGATACATCAGGAGAAATGGTTCCCTGGGGTGCAGTTTCAACACCAATACAGACTTTAGCGTGCACTTGAAAAACATCAATGTTCGATGTATAAACGAGATAGGAATGTAATGTTTCATAAAAGTATAGGTGAGGGAATGATGATAATTGTAATTTATATTTTCCCCGTCTTTAAATTTTAACGACGCTTTCAACGGTAACAAGGAAACAATAAATTCCGGTGTAAGATCTAATAACATTTTTTCCCTCGCTACCCCCTAATAATCATCCCCATACATTGTATCCGTCACTAAGAACACAAGCTCATGTATCCTCTTCCTGTAATGGAGAAAAGAGTAGGAGGAGGTGAGCAAAAACACCACCACCGGGCAATGGACGCCATGAAATGTAGTAGCACACTTGTATCGTCCGCCAGAAAACCACAATGGAAGCTAAGGGATGTGCTTGTAGAATGACAAAAACTGTCAGACAAGAAACAGCGTCTGTATTTCGAAATATATGGCCTATGGTCCGATGGAGGTTCGTTTTCACCCCCCTATATACCGGGGAATTAATCGAGGGTGTGAGAGGCATCCTTTCCACAATATAAGTGAAACATAAATATATTTAATTTTATTATGTGATAAAAATAAATGAAATATTACGATGTTATGCAATATTTTCTTTTCCTTCTCGGAAATAACAAGATATACAGGGAAGTAAGTTCTTTTAGCTCTAATTAATTATTTTTAATCCTAGTCGAAGGATTTAGAATGGAATAACAAAGAAACTTTTATAATATACATGTCAAACCTATCAGAAATATTGCCGCTATAAATTTCTAAGGGTTTAAAACTGTAGTTCTAACTTTAGGGGTAACTTACACAAGAATTTAAATAGAATCCTAAATATAAAACTCTCTTCTTTTCCTATATAAGAGGAAAGTGAACCCATATGGAGAAGAAAGGGAAAAAACGACAAGAGTGAAGTGAGCAGGTGCCATCGTTATCTGACAGTATAGTCTGCCGCAGTGTTTTGATATTCAGACACAAACGAATCGTTTTGAATGAAAAGAGAAGAGAACAGGAAAGGGGGAAAGGAAGAAGAGTTTCCCTTCACCCCCATATAACGTTACAACGATACCGTATACGCTCCATTGAAATATACCGTCGGTACTTGAGTTTTATTACCCTCTGGCAAGAGCAGAAATTCAACCACTTAAACACATAGTCGAAAATCAAACTCATCGTCGAAGTTTCTTTCTTAGGCGCGCAATAAGGGGAACCTGCTTGATCAAATTGTTCGACTTCGAAAATAATAGTAGATGATCGGTGTATATATTCCTTCCATATTTCGCCCGTTCGATTTCGCGACAATCGAAAATGTTTTAATAAATCATAGCAACCTCTCTTGTTTCTATCCACCGTCCCCCCCAGGGGTTGGTCGGTATGTTCGGGGGGAGGTTGTTCGGTTTCTGCGGACAAGGGGTGGCTCAGCGCGTCGATCACGGGCGTAATTTATTGCAAATGGAAACATTGAAATATTCAAGAGTATTTGTATGAGCATATGTTCCATCATAAAATCCAGAGCAATGACGGAATTCGCTGGTGTACTGACAGCGAGTTTTGAAAACCCCCAAGGAATTACGCGGCAATCAGTTTTACATCTTCAAGTTAAAAAAGGAATCCTTTACACAAAGCAGCGTTCACTGTTATAATGCTAATAATATAACCTTATTGCAAGCCTATACACTGAAAGACTGATACATTTCAGTCAAATTTATTTTATTATATTATATATATATCAACTAATTACATTATTGCTCCAACTATGTCAAAAAATTTTAATGTGTCGAATAAAACAAATTATTTGGTTAAAATAATTATTAGAGTCAACCACAACATATAGTTGAATGAGAAATTTATATTTTTTTTGTTCCTTCAAGTAAAACATTGTCTTAACTTAAAAGTTTTGAAAACTGTTTTTGTAATCAACATTTTATGAACAAAATGTCTAGTTCGATTAAACAAAAAATGTATAAGGTAAGCAGTAGTATAGTGGTTATGAAGTTATTGTTAACGGTTGGTCTTGTGCGGTTAGCTCGCAAGAGTTTTTCCTTTCTAAGTACACTCGCCCCAATTAAAAATACAACCCCAAAAAAATAATGTTTTGCAAATAATTTTGCAAAAATAATAAACATTAATACAGCCAAATGCTTTGGAAAAGTAAAAAAAAAAAGATCAGTATCGTTATCAGTACTCTTTCCTGTTCTGAAGTCGTGCTGATTTGGAAGTAGGTAATTGTTTAAATTAAAAAAAAATGAATTTTATAGTTCACAGCTAATTCAAAAAATTTAGAAATTATTAGAATTAAATTTATAGGTCTGTAACTAGCAGCATTTTCAAGATCGTTATGCTTAAATACAGATAAACGAAAGATTTAAGTAATTCAGGAAGGTATTCACTAATATTTCTTCGCATACAAAAGAACGGTTAAGAGATCTAAAATCAATTATAGAAAACTTACTTGGAATCGAGTCATTAACGCAAGCTCGAGCACCAGGACCTACGAGAACCTACAAACGACATGTGTGATCGAAAGAGAGACTGCAATATAAAAACCTCCTGTCATTAATGTGATCAAAGCACATGGAAACATTTATGTCTTGCATGTTTTGAATAGTTTTGCAATGTCTGAAGCATTTACATTGAAAACAGCATGTTCAAACCAGGATGAAAAAATCTCTTTTTAAAGAGTATTTTATCATAAACCCATTATAAAAAGGATCATTTGCGGCACCTGTCCACCGGACTGTGTATATCAAAGCAAATTCTTTAATTACAAAGTAATAATAATGAAGTAATAAATAGGTAATAATAATAAGATTTATTAGTATATTCGTAATACAAACGTTTCTGGTGTACTGTGTAATTGTGCAGTCGAAATTTTTATATGACGCTTCGATTCTCTCTGACCATCATCAACTTTCTTATTTCTTATTGGCGCTACATTCAATTTCAACCATGTCCAACTCGTTGACAAAAGATTTTAATATTATGCTTTAATTGATGAAAAATACATTATTAAATAAGTTGGCCATGAAATTTCAAACGGTCCACCATCTCGTTATAATGCAAAAATGTCGTACACCAATGAAAACAAGCGAGATATGTTACATATTTTTTATTCATCGAACCGAAATAATAATAAAGCATGTCTATGACCAGGCAAAAGACCACCTGAAGGTGTGCTTTGTCGCCTGATTAATGAAGAACTAATTGGTAAAAAGTTAGACGACAACAAGCATTTTAAAGTCCCCATATCTTCCGTAGACGACGAATGTGTAAACAAGATCAATCTGTTAATTAAGGAAATTAGTGCGTTAGAATAGACAAGTAAAGACAGAGAAATTGTCGTTCATGGTGTGAAAGAGAAAAATAATAAAAATATTTGATTTCAATTGTACAGAAACTCGGAAAGCAATTGGATACTGCGATTGCGCATGATTATAACAACAAATGTACTGCTCAACTCGTTGTTGAATTTAAAGATAAAATTAAGATAAACTTTCTGCAAGAGAAGAAAATGTCAGTTGCAGAAAGAGATCCGGTGAAGAATTGATATGAGGAATTTATGAATTTTAAGTTGCTGCGTCTTTTACAATGTACAAGTTATATTCATCGCTACCGTTGCACCTACTACCTTATTTTTCAAATTCATAAAAACATATACAATATATGGGAGGTATAAGGTACCCCGGTTCCCCGCTGTTTATTTTTTCCGAAATTAATTTTCGTCATCCTTGAGTTTGTAATATATTTCAAATTATCTTTAAAAAAATATCCGTTATATTTTCCGAGATATTTACAAAAATCGTGAATGGAGATCGAAATCAGGGGATTTTTTCATTTGGCGACTTCAAACGGCTTTTGTAATTCACTAACTTTATTTACCTGGTTACCGCAGTTCTTTGTTGCTTTTTTAAATTGCTTCTTTCGTTTTGTAGCTTCTTTAATTTCACTATTTTTTTCTTCAATAATGGTAGCAAGGACTGTGGCGTAGTACTTCGATACTTATGTGTTGTTTACTATTTTTTTCTTTCTATATATTTTGTTAGTTAAGCCTAGGTAGAACGTCGTATGGAGTTAGGCGATTTAGTCTTTTTGGTACATGAATTTAATTAGATACTGTAACTAATTTTGCCTACTTTTTTACTATTGCCAATAAAATCTATTCTATTCTATTTTATTCTATTATACCATAGTTCATATACAAATATTGAATTGGATTGATAGATTTAGCTCTACAGGTTCCTAGAGCCACTTGCCTACGGTCAGCCTGGGCCGGCTGCATCCCAACAATCCAGATCTAGATTATGTTAATCAAACAACAAAGAACTGGAAATATATAGCTCTTAAATTTTAATACCAGGCAGAACGTGTAAAACTCTATTTAGCTGTGTACTGACAGGAGCTTTTGGAAATGCTCAAAGGATTAGCAGACGTTCCTTATTAAGCTCTCAATTATTTACGATGAGGTAAATTTCTAATTTCTGCCAGAACAAACATGAAAAAACCTAATCCGATGTTAAAATTGGATCGTTACCTCCACCACCCTTCATTCCGTCCGATATTTCTCCCCAGCCAGTCGAGTTTTTGTTGTCAACAAACGCAGCGGCAGCTTTAACGGTGACGACAACACACCTTCCATGAAATAGAAGTGTAAAACTTTTATAAATTTGTGAAATTTTTATCAGGTACCAACGATTACACGCCGGTGACTGCCTCTGTCATACGCGGCGCAGTTATTTCAATGGCAATAGCAGAGTCTGCGGTCAGGTCGTGCGGACCACAGGAAAGCGCAAAAATTCGCTGATTTTGTTCACAGTTCCGGGTGACAAGTGATATTAGACGACAAAAGGGAGAGAATGGAATTACGGCAAAATGTGTTCGCACGATTTGGCCGCCTATTCGATTGACAAAGCTGTAAAGGTTCAAATGACGATTTGTTGAAGCTCTATACGAGTTGTTAGAGAGGGTTAACTAATGCAATGTTTACAATACAATACAATACGCACCATTTTGTAAGAGAACGAAAAAAAGTTCTTCAGATAATTCTACTAATACTAATCACAAAATAATGAGGCTAATATCTCGTAAATTCTTCGCGGAACATAAAATTGATCTATAGATTCATTTTTAACGCGTTATCGACCCTTTTACAGACCCCCTAACGTTGATAATTAACCGCTGACAGAATGGTACATTACTGCTAATTGGCTTCATGAGACGGAGACAACTATACAAATAGAATTCCTGAAGTGCTAGACTATAAAATTGAAGGGGAGAAGTCCAGAAACTTTCTCGATTAGTTTCTGAATATTCAATTTATCCCAATCTACTTTCTTTTCTTTATAAGGAATGACCATAATATGCATTCTCATTCTGTAGAATATCTGGATTTTAAAGATTTAATTATTAGGTCTTTGTTGTAGCAGAGTAACGCATATTACCAATATTATATCTAATTTAACCACAATTTCAGTTACAGCATAACTATACGATCCAAACAGAGATCTTGAAGGGTAAAGAGAAAGAAAATATTGCTAAACTACATAATATGGTATTTTTTTACTATCTCGGCGATGAAATACACACAAACATAATTTAATATACACGGAAAAACGCTCGAAACAATAACAGACATGATTTTACAATTGATGAAGGCGGTTTGCTCAAGTTTCTAGGCATCATGATTTTATACGGATACCATACAGTGTATTGATCTTCTGACGAAGATAAAGGCTTGAAGATTGTGAGAGATAGATTTAGAAATATAATGAGAAACATTCATCTGCCTGACAATAGCAAGGTAGACATAAAAGGACAAATTTACCGAACTTCGGCCAATTTTTGACCATTTGAATAAAATGTTTATGCAGTTTGGTGTGTTTTCGACCCATTTATCTATAGATGAACAAATGGTGCTCACTTTAGCAGACATTCACATTCATGTAAGATGTTTTTGAAAGGGAAGCCCATCAAGTTTAGTTTAAAGTTATGGTGTCTTTGTTCATCTAATGGTAACCTCTACCAATTCATTCCACGCGCTGATACTTCTACAGAAGAGGGCTAACTTGGTTTAGGAGACTAAATTGTTCTTAATTTATTGTATTATTATTATTATTATTATTATAACACATATTCTAAAGAATTGTAGTAATTTTACCACGCTATGTAGTGTGATATACACTACACTACAAAAAAAATTGTTGGCAAATTTTGGACCAAAAGTAGGAGGCAAATTTGTTTTTGGTGTAAATTTCCTTAAACTATAATGTGAAAATTACCACACATCAGTTTAAAGTTACCTACCATTTCAAACATTTTCACTTGTATTTAAAATTCCATTTTATTAAATAATTTTCTCTTAGATTTTTACGCTTCATGCACCATGAATAAAAATGATTGAACCAATGCAAAATTAGCGGTGTATTTTACTTGTTAATATAACGTAGCAGCAGCAGTAGGTAAATATAAGAAAAGTTTTATAAATTTAAAATGTAATAGGACTGCTTAGAAATTTTACTAGTTTATGGTAAAATATAGTTGCTATGGTGGGCGTATTACCGTAAATCTAATTGAGTGAACTGATTTTTAGTTATATTAAATACCGAATATTGCAAAAATATTCATGAACTACTCATAGATAAAATTAATGTAATTAACAAACCCCATAGAGACTGCAGACATTTCGATATTACATACACCGACCAATGGCAGAATCCCTTTCCAGTCGTCCACGGGGGTTAAAACGGAACCCAAGCACTAAAAAAAATCCTGTGTCTACCCACGATCGGGTATCACCTTCTGACTCAATAGAGATTGCGGAGATTTCTATATTACACACAGCAACCAATAGCAAAATCCCTTGTCGGTCGTCCACAGGGGTTAAAACATCCCTCGAAGCATTAAAAAAATTCCTGCGTTTACCCACGATCGGGTATCACTTTCTGATCCTATAGAGATTGCGAAGATTTCTATACTGCACACAGCAACCGATACCAGAATCCCTTGTCGGCCGTCCAAGGGGGTTAAAACACCCCCCGAAGCATTAAAAAAATTCCTGCGTCTACCCACGATCGGGAATCGCTTTCTGGTCCTATAGAGATTGCGAAGATTTCTATATTACACACAGCAACCAATAGCAGAATCCCTTGCCGGCCGTCCCCGGGGGTTAAAACACCCCCAGAATCATAAAAAAAATTCCTGCGTCTACCCACGATTGGGTATCGCTTTCTGATCCTATAGAGATTGCGAAGATTTCTATATTAGACACAGCAACCGATAGCAGAATCCCTTGCCGGCCGTTCACCGGGGTTAAAAGACCCCCCCGAAGCATTAAAAAAATTCTTGCGTCTATCTAATGCATTCACAAATAAAGCTGCCAATTCGCCGATAAATAGGATAATACTCCCAATAGTTTCGTTAATGTTCCAAGTAATTGTTGAGGAAATAAATAAATAAATGAATGTGTATGCGAGTTCTTTTTTTATCTAAATTAAGGTATCAAAGTGCCGGGTCAAAATTTAGAAACATTTGTCGATCACCTCGCCGCCGCCATGCCAGGGTTTCGCTCGAAGCTATTGAAGGATGTTTTTTCAAAAGTAGCAATACCAACCCAAGTAATTAATTACGTTTCCAGCTTAGATAACTGAGATAACTTAAATAACTAAGATTAACTGTAGATACGAAATCTTTTGTGAAGTCTAATAAATATAAAGCATTGTTCGTGTCGTAAGATCTACCGAAAAGAACAATTTGCTCGTACAAACTCTCATAGTGAGGATTTTCCGTATGCAAGTAAAGCAATTTAATCTCTTAGTTTCCATATCTAAGTGAGGGTGCCGCTACTTGGGGCAAGATTTTTCCTCTTGTCTACTTTTTTCCTTTCCTGTAACTTGTTTTAATTTTTCGTAATGCAACCATTCTCACTTTTTTGGGGAGTGGGGTATGTAACTTGTAACAATGTAATAATAATAATAAATAAATAAAATACCGGAAAGCTTGGAAAATATTGTTATCGACTTTTGGTAATTTGACAATATGTAATATATCTACGAGGTAATTTAGTTTTCTTTACACAAGTCGCATATTCCATTGACGGTTTTTTCAAGTATCTTTATATTTGCTTCAATATCTGCTACTGCCAGTAAGCACTTGTTGTGTATATATCTTAGGCAAGACCTGCACTTGAAGGAATTAGATATTTCTCGTGGTTGACAACAATATAAGCACAGCTGAGTCATATCTGTACTATTTTGTAATAAAACAAATTTCAGATTAGTTCTGTAGGCAGCAGCTTTAAAGTCGGTTGTCAGATTTTCTCCTCGGCAAGATGTTCAAAGAATTTTATTACAAAAATTCCACAATTGTATGAATCACTTTGTTTTATATGGTTTACAAAGTTTAAGTCAATAGCATGCATATTCCCGTGTTTCAATTGCATAAAGTTTTGGAATTTGTTTTTGTACGTATTCCCGATTATTAGATAATAGATAATAGATTCGTTTCCCATTGGGTCAATTATAGTAAGTTTCATCTCAGATAGATTATATAGAAGCAGTATATAATGATTTGTTAAGCAAACTGGCATAACAATATCATTTTTTAGGAAGTGTAATTCCGTCAACGAACAATTTAGTTAATGTATCGTTCCCAAATATTACAGATGACTTCGCAACCGATATTATTTAATATTTGTTTCCGTTGATTGTAATGAATATGTTAATACAATGATCTATGACAAAACTGGATACATATTCCTTATCATTTAAAGTTACAAAGTCGGCAACTAACATTTCCTTCAGCGAAAAATTTATGCTTGGGTCATACGTTGCGATATAACCCCTACCATTAGCTAACTCTTTGTAATAATTAGAATTATACACTAAGCCGTTATTTAATAATTTTTTTTGGATTGTCGATAATTATTCATTTTTATACAATAGTTTTGGTAACATATGAAAGTAATAAAAATTTTTCAAATTTCTCAACATTGAGTTCCAAAATCTTTTGTTTCTAGTGATACGTGTTATCTTCGTTCCTCATAAAGTAAATATTATTAAATCGCACCACATTCTGTCAGTTATTTCTAATAAGCCTTGTATTTGGTAATAATAATGATGTCATATTTATCGCGGTACAACTTGCATTTAAAAAATTTAATTTATGGGTGTTGGGGTCATTATTTCGGGCATTATATGGAGATTTGATCTCCAAAATACCATTATTATCGACTAGACCATCTGGAGATGCTGCTAAAAATGGATATTCATTGTGAACAAATAACCCTGCTGGTTGATAAATTGCATTGACCTTATGTATGTATGCTTCTATAGCTAACTTTTCGCACATTGATCCGTTAATTGTTGATGATTCATTAACGTTTTGGCTCTCTGTAATAGAAGTGATGATATTAGCGAACGATGAAACGTCTTTTACTTTGCACACTCTTCCAAAAAAGGAGGATGTAACTCTAATTTTTCTTTCTTCCCACCAGAGAGTGCTATTTTTCTGAGATCGTGTAGAGAATTCATGCTGTTCACATTGTGCATGTAACATTACACATTTACACACGAAATCACCACTGTATGTTTTGTTTTCATTGGATACGCCGCAAGTTTGATGCACCCATCGTAAACACTTGTCACGCTGCACCCAGGATGTGGTTTCGTTAAGCATTCCGTGGCCACAGTAAGCACATTGAGCGAGATCTTTATCATCTTCCAGATACACCACTGGGTCGCTAATAACCAGAGATGATACATTTTTTAGGTACCTTCCAGAAAAATGGGTGTCCGTTTTTCTAACTCGCTTTGCCCAAATTTCTTGTGAATGTTTTTCATTCGATGAATCAGTTTTCGTTAAACGACTTTTTTTAATCCCAATATCACATTCAACTTTTGTTGATACAATATCCTGTCTCAATTTTCTAACAAATTGGGAACATTTTAAATTTCTTTGGCCTTCTAAAGTAATTCGTTTTAATTGACCAAAATAATTTTCTGCTATTGCATTACTCACCTGTCCATTTGTTAACATTAACCCGGTATACAAAGAACAAAATGGCAGGTATTTATTTAATATAGTGTCCATAAAATCATCGTTATGGTATACGTTTTCTATGGTACCCGTTTTTTTGAATTTTGACATTGCTGATTAAACGTACATATCGCTTATAGAATGGACTTGATTTATATAAAATGCTAATATTATTATCTGGGAAATCGTGTGCATCATCTCCAGAGAGCACTGGAACCTCTTAGAGATTGACTTTATATTTTCAAGCGCTAACTCTGTTTGTGAAGTGCGGAAACAACTTTTTAAAATAATAAATGTATTTACAACAAACTGATCCAAGCTATTAAAATCTTTTAATACTATTGACGACACCAAAAGATGTTTCAAAAAATGTCTTTGTTCGCTATTTTTAGCTGATTTTTCTATGTCTTTGCATACCATCTTCACAAAATGAGCGCAACAGAGATGAATACCCACCATATTTATATCGCGCGGCTTTAGTTTTTTTTTTTTTCGGACAAGAAGTATGTTTTCTGTAGGTATTCTATCAAGGTACACCGATTAAACGACTTACATATAGCATGAATATTTGCGAAAGAAAAGCCAGTGACTACTCCTGAAAATGCAGGCCATGCGTTATTTTCCCCACAGAAATAAGGAAAATCATGCAAAAGTTTAAAAATCGTGTTTGAATCATGGGTTGCTGATATCATAGGAAATGTGGGATACACTCTTTTAATAACTTTTAGATTTATGACGGCGATGTAAACATAAATTCGTTTTGATATAATGACTTGTAATTTTGGCACCTGTACTCGTTCCACACAGAATAATTTAACATTAAACGGAACACTTACTTCTCTAATATATTCGGGATGATCACTCTGCATTAAAATCATATCCATCAAGTCATTTTTATGTCTGTCTAATTGGGAAAGTGCTTCACATCTAATTTTCCTTATTGTAGCATCCGATTTTATTTTTTGTAAATTTTTACCTTCTCGCAAAAGTACATTATCACAGCCAATTAAAGCCTTTTTCTTACAATTAAGTGGTTTTGTTTTTAAAACATTTTTCTTACATATTTCCCTTTCGACCCCTGTTATTTGATGTGTTGCATATTTTTTGTGACAATAATTTAGCGATGTACTATAAACAAATGCTCGACTATTTTTGACGTCGTAATATAAAACCTGGTGCGTTTCACATTTATCAAAAGTTTACCTTATAGGTCCCATTAGACTTGTACTGTGATATATGCTAGATGGTAATGTAAACATTTACAGCGTACTCCATTGATTGCCGTAGAGTACAATAAGTGTGTATGTATCCTTTCTTAACATAGAGACATGGAAGAAAAAACATATACAGGGTGTTCAGTTTGAACCATGTTCTATGGATAACTTTTTTCTTTTTAAAGATACAAGAACCGTTGAATTAATTTTTTTTGCCACGAATTCAGAATCCCCTGTCAGAAAAGCAATTAACTGTATCCGTTCACTAGAAATTGCCCCAACTTTATTTTTTAATAGTACAGTTTGTAATATTTTTACATTTTCGGAACTTAGGAATCATTCTGCATCTGAATGCATCATTTTTTATTATTATTACTATTAAATAGTATACACTCTGACACAACGATCCTTATTACAGATTACCTGTTTCTTACCATTCGCAAAAATCTGCCGAATCGACATTTAACAATAAACTTAGCAAATATAAACACTACTGTCGTAGTTCACACAACTGAAATTATCAACCGGCTCTTTTAAAAAGAAGTGGAGGTATTTGTTTCCTCAAATGACGCAGTCAGATGCAAGAATGACAATGTAAAAATATACAATTTCAACTTAAGAGACCTGAATCTATGGTAAGGAATTCAATTCTTTTGTAGTTTTACCTTCTTTGAAAACAAAAAAGTTACCCATACAACGGACAACCCTGCACACTCACTCTGTACCGGCAGCCAAGGGAATACGCTATAAGTTTGGTATTCCATATTTTTATTCTTCTTGTAGATTGGTTTTTTTTTAATTGCTTTAGTATTTAATTATTGTCGTTAAATTAGTTTAATCCCTTCTACTTAATTGATTTCTTCTTTCATTTCATTTCTAAAGAAAATAAATGCCTTATATAATAATGCATTTAGCTTCTAAAAAGTTTAAGACATCTACGTTATATCAATGCAATTGTGACTAAATGAATACTGATATGCAATGATCAAATTAAAAAGCTAAAAAAATAACCATCTAAGGTATTACAATAGAACAACAAAAAAATTACACCATGCTTAATTTTCATAATTTTGCCTACAATTATGCATCATGTGAAACAGGTAATATCGAAGTATCCGAATTCGGAATTAATACTCGAATGACAATGCTTTTAATGCTCCCGGCGACGTTTCCAGTCCCGTGAGCGACCGGCAAAGGATGCTCTTACAGGTTGCTGTGTGAAATATCGAAAAAATCCCTGGTTTGAAACTTCCCGATCGTGTATGGAATTTTTTCAATTCTTCAGGAGGCGCCTTAGCCTCCGTGGACGGCCGGCAAAGGATTCTGCTATTAGTTGCTGTGTGTATTATCGAAATCTCCGCAATCTCTGTGGTGTTAGAAGGTGATACCCGATCGTGGGTAGACGCAGGAATTTTTTTAGTGCTTCGGGGAGTACTTCAACCCCCGTGGGCGGGCGGCAAGGGATTCTGCTATCGGTTCCTGTGTCTAATATAGAAATCTTCGCAATCTCTGTAGGATCAGAAAGTGAAACCCGATCGTGGGTAGACGCAGGAATTTTTTTAATGCTTCGGGGGGTATTTTAACCCCCGTGGACAGCCGCCAAGGAATTCTGCTATTGGTTGCTGTGTCTAATATCGACATCCCCGCAATCTCTATGGGCTCAGGAAGTAGTACCCGATCGTGGGTAGACGCAGGATTTTTTTTAGTGCTTGAATTCCGTTTTAACCCCCGTAGACAACTGGAAAGGGATTCTACTATTGATTGGTGTGTGTAATATCAAAATGTCTGCAATCTCTATGGGATTTGAAAATGATAGTGATCCTTGCGTAGATGCACGTATGATTTATATTGTTTGCATAAGCGACTTATGTAGATGTATGCTTTTATACGTGTGCAAGTGGGTAATCTCGTGGTTAGCTTCCGAGGGAAGTGGCATGAATTGCAAACGAGCCTAGTCGTTTCTAGGGTTTTTTGTTCAAATACCAATTCATTATAATTTGATATCACGTACGCCTATGGACGTTCGGGTGTTTCCGGAAAATGAGCTGCTAACTTTGGGCCGCTAAGTTCACACAGGTGAATCTTCTGTTTTATCTAATATACATATATAGATTGACAGAATTCCCGCGCGATTCGTGCACGTACCAGAAAGAGATAGTTGCATGTAAGGTAATGGGATCGTTTCCCCTTGCATCTGACTTTAATTCATAATTAACACTACTGATATTTTATGTAAAGATTTGCGTCTTGTGAAATCTCTTTCTTTTTCGAAGCACAAAACCGAAAATTTTGCAATTACTTAAAACAGTTTTTTATTTATCAGTTATCACGTCACTAACATTGCAACGAAATATATCCGCTCGTCAGCAGTCCTGCGTCAACAGCCGAGCCCCTTTATAGAAGTAAAAATCAATTTTATGAGAGAAATGTACCTTAACAACGAGAAATTCTCTTACTTTGTAGGTAAAAAACATTAAAGATGTGAAAAGTACCATTAAAAAACTGACCAGGTGATTTATGTATTATATTTAGGCTATATGCACATCGCAGATAATGACCAAGTACATAATTTTGTCATCAGAATCAGCAAGAATTGTTCAGGTCGATTTAGTTACTTAATGCCGTAGAGTTTTATATTTCGCTGTGGAACAAATAAATCGGTTAACACTGATTAAGTTGACTCAGTTTACATTACTATTATTATGGCGTCTACTCCTTGAATTGTACATCATACTTCGTACCAGTTTATGTATTTTTCTAACGATATTGTGATCGTGAGTTGCAAGTGTGAACATTTGTGGTTCAAAATTGTCTAGTAGAGAAGAATGTTTCTACCGAAGGTAAGAATACTTATTTAAATTAAATCTTAAAACTTATGTTCTTAATACGTGCAACAATACAATTAAAAATAAAGTTTATATTGTGTAAACTTCCTTGGAGGTTTTCTTAATGATATTATTATTATCATCATCATGATCATATCGTGATCAGGCAAACGCCGCCACAAATCGTGACAAAATTCGGGCAAATGAAGTTAAGTGCTTCCTTTGATTTACAATGTCTTACAAATTCCTTTACCTGAAGTGTAGCCCATATGCTTCTCGTTGAAACTTTGTACTTATAATCTTACAGTCTATGAGGCAGCAACTCCAGATAGAGCTGTTATAATTGAGGAAGAAAGGACATTCTTGCATTTAAATAGACTGAATGCATAGTGCGAAGGAAACAGCAAAAAAAATTGTTTCTATTGAACTATTCGCTAAATATTTTTGCAATACCCCGATCTAAGAGAGGACGCAACAAACATGCTATTATGTCCAAGAATTAAGATTTTCTGATTTTTCTCGACCTAAAATTATTAGCAGCGGTTTTTCTTAAAAACCAGTCAAAGGAGGCGAGCAATAGTAGTGTCTTGGCTTAAAATAGAGGTGCTGCTATACGAAAAGAAACATTTATACAAATACAATTACGACGAAGAAGAATATCGTATTATACGGGTTCATGGTCGAGGAAGTCCGGCCAACGTTCCTAAAACTATAAACCTTTGTAGGACAAAATGTTATACCTATTTCTAAAAAAAAAGAAAAATTCTCTTGTAAAACGCTGCGCAAATGATGCAATCCCTCCCGAATATCATTCGTAGTACAAACTCCTGTGGATGAAAACAAAAAGGCAATTATTCCAGAACCTGTTTTTTTCGGATAGTGAGGTGGAATCTGAGTAATGAGTCTTATTTTATTACTTTTTGTACGCACTTAAATATAAAATTTCTTTTTATTTTATACTTATACTTTTGTACATACCGGAATTTTGTGTGGATAATAAAAAATTGAGTTTATAGTATGTTTCATTTTTACAAGTCGCGTTACAAAATTTATGTTAACAGGAAAAATTGACCAAGTACAATTTTCTCTAGAATAAGCCGTGATTTGAAAAAAACATTTTGCTCAAGATGAAATATACTCACCACGAATTTCGTTCACTAAAACTAATCAAAAAAAAAAATAGCTTCGTGATTTTGCACAATACTTATTAATTTAACCCTAATTTCTGTACAGTGTTAGACTTTGACTTGGCCGCTTTTGGCAGTAAACCCACGATATATATGTTTTAAAACAATGAGCTTTAAATCGCAGGCATTCGTGCAGGTAAACTAGAAAAATTATCTTTCGCAGGAACAAATTGTGACAAAAAAATGTCGACTGTCTTTTTTATTTTATAGAAGGCAACTAACGAAAAAATAAGGATTTGATCAAGAATGTATACAAAAAATAATTATTAAAAAGCTTATTTAATCCAGCATTATTGTCAAAAAAAGGGTACTAGGATTTTATTGAATTTATTAATTTCATCGTGAACGCAATCTATATTACATGCATCCAATCAGCCACTGTACTAAACTCACCAAGTTGGACACATTGACAGCGATTATACAGAGCGTCTCACCGGGAACTACATCGATCGATATATGAAAGACTATTCATTAGAAAATTCTGAAAACTTTCTAGTGCACTAAAGCCAACATGTAGTATCAAACAAAACTGTGTTTAATATTCTGACACTTCCGATTATATAGGAAATAGCTGTCAACTTTGTTATTTTAAATGGAACACCGTACATATTATTACATTTTTTAATTCCTAATCCTTTCTTAAGGTCAGTTTGATAAAACAACTACGTCGCTGTTTCTAATCACATTTGAAATATTCGGCTTTTTTGGGAATTTTTGACAGATGGACGTATGATCAGTGAGAGTGTTTAACTTGGAAAATTGAAATTTTTCAGAACTGTTGACCGTATAGGGTAGTATTAAAATTCGAATAAATGTTTCAGAAACATTATATAGCGTGTGCGACAATTACGCTTAAACTTTCAAATTGAAAAATTGACAAAATCAATTTTTTTAAATACAACTACATATTTTTCTCTGTCTTATTAAATTACTCTTACAAAAATACAGCGAAAATGTCGTATTACGCATGTAAAATTTACACTTCTCGAGATATTTCGGAAAATATGTAGTGTAGCATAAGAAAATACCCGCCAATGTACGGAGGAAGAATGGAGCTTACGTAGTTTTTTAAAACATCATTCAGCTTTTGTATATCTAAGTTAGTCATAACCATTAAGAAACAATCCAGAATTGATGAAATGTCACAGTTTTCAATTATAAATAATGCCGGTACGTTTAAATTATAGAAACGAAGATTATTTAAAATTGTTTACATTTGCGTTCGCTACTCTTCTTTGGAAGAAAAGTGTTACAATATACATTTTGCTAAATATCTTGAAAAGTATCAATTTTAGATGCGCAACGAATATACCATTTTTTTGTGTTTTTTTAGAGAAGTTTGATAAGAAAGAGAAAAATAGGTAATTGTATTAAGAAAGAAGGTTCACACTTTCCATTTGAAAGTTTAAGCGTAATTGTCGGACACGCTATATTATTTTGCGCTATATGTTTTTGAAACATTTATTCGGATTTTAACACGGTTAGCAGTTTCGAAAAATTGTTTCACAGTTATTCACGTGCACTCGTCCATCCGTCAAAAATTTTCAAAAAAATCAAAATATTTCAAATATGGTTAGAAATAGCGACGTAGTTGTTATGTCAAATAAACCTTGAAATTGACTTGAGAATTCAAACATCTAATTATATATAGTGTCCCATTTAAAGTAACAAAGTTGACAGCTACTTCCGGTATAACCGGAAATGTTACATTATAAAAAATATTTTAGTTCAATAGCACATGTCGACTTTAGTATACTGCCAAGTTTTCACGATTTTCCAGTGTATACTCTTTTATATATCGATCGATGCAGTTCGCGGTGAGACATACTGTACAAGTAATTAAATATTACGTGCGAGTACTGGTAATAAAAAGTTTCGTTATATTACTACATACTGAAAAGTTAAGTTCTTTCAATTTCATTGAAAACCGTCCCCGTTCTGTTTCGTTTTTAAGGGTTCCAATATATACATAAGTTCTATCCCGGTAATTTTCAGTATCGATCTGTCGGGGTGTCAAGTTACTTATACTGTTTTGCATATGCGATTGGGAAATGCAGAAGTAAGAGGCATTCTATTCTGAAAATCGTCTAAACATTACATATTGATAGAGGTTGGGAGGCGAACACGCAAGCAGTACATCCATGTACGGTAAATTGGCAATGCTCTAGACGACAAACTATATTTACGTAAAAAGATATGTGCCAGGTGTAAATTGAAAAGATAAATGGGGAAGTTTCATTTTTTTTTAAAGTGATAAACCTACATGAATAATTTTTATTTGCCGAGAGTGGGAGCTACTTGAGCTTTGGGTAATGTTTCTGACATTTCACTAATACAAGCGTTTTTTTTCCAATCATGTGGAAGGGTTAAACGTATCTAGTTCGCTAATAAAGCGTGAAACAAACGATAGGATGTCGAAATCAAATAACTCAGTCGGTGAAAAATTGACATTTTGGGAAAATATTTCAAGAGGCAAATACCAATTTATCAATAAAACACATTTAAAATTGATTGTTGAACTGCACAGCTGTAGACCAAAATACATTTTCTTTTAATTATTTGGAACGGGAATTAAAAATGTCTACTAGAGTAAAAACACTTTCCCCCTTTCTTAGTTATTCATTAACACGACTTATACAAAATGGTTTTAATGAAAATCACTGAGGCGTCTGATTAGGTAAAGCTATTAATCATCAGTTAAAGTTTCCTTCTGAAGCAAGATTTCTCAACGATGAGAATGACTGATGACTTTACAAACATTTGATATTGATAAGCAGTTCCTAGTATACACTAATTTGTGAGCAATTAAGTCAGAGTGTGCAGAAAAAGGTAGCGCAATCCAAGAAGTTATATATTATATATGACGCGTATACAGAAGTTAGAAACTTATTTTTTTAATGCAATTCCTTTAAAAACTTTAGAACAGGTAACCTTATTTAAATACACATTACGCACAATAACATTTTTACATTACAGTTAGTGTTCTTACGTATATTACGTCATTCTAATATTGGTAAAGTAATTTGCAATCAACTTTTTACAATGTCATCCGTCCCATCTGTGTGCGTGCTAATCTAAGGAGACAAAGTTTTATCCAAACCATGTTTCTTCTAAAATGGAGGGAAATATCAACACCGAAAATTTAATCTAATAACTAATTATGAGAACAAAAGTAAAAGTCGGAAAACGGCTTATTCAAAGAACGCGACAGATCCCTAAGAGATTCAAGAATTAATTTCTTTAAACTACGACGAGTCGGTAGTGAAATTAAAAAGCATCGTCAAAATCAGCTGTCAACTTTGCTGCATAGTTATGAATTCGAGATTTACTTATTAAACGAAAAGGGTTCACAAAGCGACATTTGGCGTGGAGAGAAACCATTCCAAGGGTTAGATATGGCATGGAATAGTATCATAGGATCTAAACATGCTATAGCGAAGATGAGGAAGTGTTAAGGGAGAAAGGGGGAAATATATAACGAATCAATGAGAAAATATAATGGTCTAGAACGCACTGTAGAAGGGTGCAGAGAGTTGGCCGGAAATTATTACTTTACAAGAAGTAATCAGATTATAACTAGCTCGGAGGATTGTGAGGTTACGTACCGAATTTACACCTAATACACTACGGGTTAACTGTAGTAATTAGGTTGTTAGCCTCCCTTTACATGTTGAAATTGTTTGGAACCTAAAAATTGACTTTTATGGCGTACCCTTTCGGAATAAATTACTTAGGATTCTAAGAAAAGTATCTCTTTTTCCAAATCAAGTTTTTTCATCATAAAAAGCGTCCCCCTTTTCAGGTAGCAAAAATAAATTATAAGCAGATAAACAACTTGTCCCATCTCACCCTCTAAAAAAAAGTTATATTATCCTAAATGTGCCATCGAAAGTATTAAGTTAAGCAGTAGGATCCCTCATTTCGGAAGCAGTTTTCTAACTTTTTAACGAAATTGTTGAAATTTGTATTCTCCACGGAGTCTAAGTAGAGGGTTTAGATTTTCCAATGTTGTAAGTATAACCCACAGAGAGCAGCGCTTTAAGGGTTATTCACTACTTAAATTCCGGTAGTATGAGATATTAATTATATATTCATGAAAAGAGACAGTTTATTGCACAGGGGTTGTAGGCTTGCATCAAGGCAACTGTGTACTTTGTGTACCGTGGAGAAGAGGGTGGAAAAAGAAAAACTGCAGCATAATGAAAACTACCTTCGATGGAAACTAGTTATCGAGGCGATAAAATTAAATTATGCAAATTGGATGAAACATTGATAACAGCAAGATTTTAGTTTTACCAAGTCTACCTTATTTGAAAACCCAGATAAAACGAAATGATAACAAATATCGTCAGCGTTGAATTGTTTCAGGGAATTAAAAATCTGTATAATAATTAAATAACGTTGAGATCTATTATAGATTATCATGGATAAACAAATGACATGTGTATGCCAAATAATGATATTCTATTCTAGCTGAGGCTGGGGAAACTTTAGGAAAATTTTAGAAAAGTAAAGGAAGTCGTGTGATCAAATTTCAATAACATAAAACATTTTTTTTCTAATGTCAAATCGATGGATATTTTTACGAGTACATAAAACATAGGTACGAGATATAAAATTTATTATACCATCTTGATCCTTCATTTTTACCAGAATTTATGTGTCTCTTTTTTAGATGTAGTTGTTTTGGGTACATGATATATATGTCGATGGATACGTTTCTAGGTTAAGTTGTTTTTAGATTCCGGCCTATTTCCTTTTATATAATATCTCGTTAATATTAACATTGAATTACAGACAATGGATGTCTAAAATCCTTCGGTGTTTTCCTATAGCTTCCTTTTTTTCGGCGAACACAGCCCAAACAACAAAGGGTGAGGTAAAATTTCGCTCGATAATATTTGTTTTGTATACTTTTTTCCTCTGCCTGAGTCTATACACTTTTTCAAATCAAATATTTGAACCCTAAACACGCAATATAAACTCAAAAAAGTACATATACAGTGTAGGTTAATTTCATTCCTGCCTCGTCTATCTTTCGCTTTCTTATCTAATTTTCAACTTGAAATTAATTGTAATCCGACACGGGCACAAATTCTAAATTCTGTTAGAAGTTAAAAGGTGAAATGGATATTCCACGAGTTAAAACGGGTAATCCCCCGTCTTTAAATCGCCAGTTTAATGTTTATTGCCGTAAGCAAATGATAAAATTTAGGAGACGAGAGAAGCTGCTTGTCGAAATGCACAAAACTACTTTATATTTCGAAATTAAGCAATAAGACTGAGAAGGACGGAATGAACTAAATAACACGAAGAGGGGGCAACAAGGGAGACGGGGAATTGTAGAGGAAGGACAGATAATATATAAAGAATCTCGACACACAGTCCAATATAAATTTCCGTATGCCAAGAATGTATTGTCATTTAGTTAAAATTAATTTATGTGAAAGAATTTTGGGTTTCCTTAATGTAGACCATCTTATTTGGGGCGAATTGAAATTTTACCGAGAGAAATATCATAGAATTGAATAAAATAGGAATTCTTTTACAAAAATCTATCCGACGAATGCACTAAATACAAAGGATATAAGTGATTTTAACGCTTTAGAAACCTTCGATTGAAATCAATTTCTCTTAAAATCAAAATAAAGTTTTCCAAAAAAAGTCCAAAGATATTTTACCTTGGATGGACTGCAGTTTGTAGCATGTAGATTACTGCCTGTCATTGGTGCAGGAGCATAATTTGGAACAGAAAACGGTACAAACAGCATTGGAGTAGCGTTGGTTGTTAACTGGTTCAAGTCAGTTGGATTATTTGGATCACGACAGCTACAGGCTGTAACCAGTAGCTGCGGCGCTTGAACCCTTGCAGCAGCCGTGTTGTCGGTTGAGGATTGCCCTTGAGAATTAGAAGAAGTCTCTGTTGATCTATTCTGTTGCTGGAGATGTTGTGATTGTTGTTGTTGCGACTGATGAGGTGCAGTATACGGTTGTGTCCTGTTCGCACCGGCGACTCTATTACGAGTGGGACCAGCGCTTTCTGTAACGCCCCGAGGTTTAAAAACGGCGCAAGGGTACACGCCAACAAGGCTGTAACCCACAACAACCGGTTGGGGAGCCAATTTGTTAATGTAAAAACTTTTAAAATCAAAAAATAAAAACTATTCTTTTACCACAGTTATTTAATTGAGGGTCTTTTTTTAAGAATATCTCTCAAGATAAAGTCGCGAGATCTCACAACATCACAAGAGAGACCCTCACTGACACACTCAAGCACAACAGACACCAGCTGATGACCACGCGGATGCCAGATTAATGCGTTGAAAAAGTTGCGTGTACACTTTGTTGCTCATGTCACGTGGCTACAAACAGCGCAGGCGAAAAAGGAGTTCGGAAAACTTCTTGTAAACTCCTAATGTTAGAGTGCGTCGCCAGAAGAAGAATCTTGAATGGTAGCGCGCCTCTAGGATGTGTGAAACTCCATGACGCGACTATATAGATGGTTAAACGTATAGCAGGAACACAGTGGCTCGCGTTAAGGCTGCCAGCCGCACGTTAAATAAGCAAGCAACTACAGAACAGAGCGGTTCAGACCGTTAGAGGATGGAGGCGGCAACGCTTGCTCACAGGCGGGCGTGTCGCAGGCTCTGGCGCGCAATCAATGAAATATACACTACAGAATATATATACGAGAAAAATTCACATTTTAGTTCTTCTTTAGCTCGTCTAAAACTAACTTAAATTGATCTAACTACTTCCTCAAATCCGGCAAGGTAACTTTCGAAAGTAACCCGGTCATCCCCAAGAGTCGAATCTTTATTGGTGCTACCGAAAAAGTTACTGTGATCTAATAGAGATAAAAAAAAAACAATTTATATTCCGTACAATGGTACAGTTCGTAAGTGTGATGTTTTCTCCTCTATCGTCAACAAATTTTACCGTTTAAACTTTTCCAAGACCAAAGGGGAAGTGCACAATTTCAAGCGCATACCTGCTATGCAAAAAAGGAAAACACAAATCTAAAACGTTTGCAAAATGCTGCGACAATGAGAGACAACAAGAAAGGAGGCAAAGAACAATACACACTATGAGGGATGCGTTGTATGATGGTAGCTGTGTGCGGTGGTCGATATTACAGCTGTGAAAGTAAACATATAACAAGCGTGACATGGACACATCAAAGATATTCGGGATTCCCTTGTGCATACTCCAAGCGTTTGCATTACAAAGTAGTTCTCTTTTTTGTGCTATGTAGTCGTCCAAAAGGGTTTCTGCCTTCTTGAGTTATTAATAGCGCTTCTAGTGAGTGGATTTCGATGTCTCGCGTATTATACACTCAACTATGTCACGAAAATGTACAACATCTACATATTAATTATTTTTTTCTAAATTTTAGGGTTTATACAAAAACCGACTTTTGAGAAAATCAAAGCTCAGTATTTGCAAAAAAAACTAAGACTATATTGCTTACAAGGGATGTTTCAAGAAGAATGATATGTACTTAAAAGAATATTTTGGAAAAAAATAATTCAACCTGTACCTAAGCAGTTCGTAAATAAGCTAGATGCAAAGAAACCGGGCAGTGCTGTTTTCAAAAAAATTTTCAACTAACTGCTTGCTCGATAATGATAGCAAGGACTGTGGCGTAGTATGGTAAACAATACATAAGTATCAGCAACCTCCGCACCACACAGGTTTAATTAATTAATACGATAATTATTCAGGGACGGCCGTTTCGAGGACACGAATGGTCCTCATCATCAACCGGTGACCGAACTAAACCGAACTAACTAGGTACTTGCTACTTGTAATCACTTGAAGCTTGAAAACTGTCGTTTATAAAATAAAATATAAAAATAAATACAGTTTGTGGTGTTACAAAGAATAGCTTATTTCTAGGATTTTAATGTGCAATATGGTTACTTCAAATACAATTTCAAATCAACAGGTTAAAACGCTTTTAATGAAACAATTAATTGGTTTTTTAGCAATTAGTTTCAGTATATAAAATAGATTTTCTAGATTTAAAAACTTATTTTCTGTTTTCAATTCCATAACCGACAAATTTGAGTAAATTTGAAATATTTGGACCTAACACTATTTAACTTCAAAGTAAAATATTTTTGGAATTAGGGCCATTGAAACTCAGACAATACAGAATTGATCGTTTCATTTACTATTCCATAATAACGTAGTCCTCCGAAATTGCAATCTTTCAAAGAGCAACTTGCTGTCTTCTTACAGCAATGTAATAGCAAATAATAAGCTTCTTAGGCTATATATCCCGTTGTTACTTTAGTTTTTACATATAAAATTAATTACATTAATAATAAATGTATAAAATTGTAGTCAAATCTACAGAAATTGTCACTTCAAACGCCAAGGTAATTGAATATTTATAAATTTATTCTTGTAGATAGTTGATAACGATTGGAAGCTATATTTAATTTTTGAAAAAAAAAGATGAAGTAGAAAGTCTCAGGACTCGAGAACTCAGAATGCTAACAAAATTATATAATTTTGCTAGTACAGTTTTGTACAAAAGATGGATGTAGTGAGGGCTGCAACAGTTATAGAGGTATTACCGTCTTAAGTTTCATGTCTCAAATGTATGAAAAAACACTGTACGATTTCTAAAGATTTGTCTATAGTTTCTGAACGAACCTTGTATTTTACCTTATCTAAATCTAGAGTGACTTTTTTGTATCATCTCCAATAACACAAGTAACTGAATCTAATCTTTTCTGGCGATCATCTTTCAATTCATCCTCGATTAACGTTTTTTTTTTTTTCTCATCCATGCCAACCCTACGGAGTTTTCTCCGCCCACTAGGTTTTCCGATTTCCTCCCTGCAAGTTTTTTTACTCAACATTCATCGTTTTCTTTTAACCGTTTCCATAGGAAAGGCATTTAAAGCGTGTGATCTCGATGACTGCGACAGATTGAGGCTTCTCGTTCCGCTCGCAAGCGGGGATGGGTATTCGAAAAGAGGGTAGCGGTAAAAAAGCGTCTAGAGTGTAAAACGTGAAAAGGAAGAGAGGCAAATTGATTGCAATTGTCGAAACACCAACACGACCATAGGAAGGCAACGGATGAAGCAAAGAGGTGTGGTGGAGTAAGCGGGTGTAAGCATAGCGAAAGCCCTGAAATAATAAATTGTGTGAGACTGAAATAATTTAAAGCTGTTAATCCTTGCATGGCAGGAGAAACAGTAGAGAGTCGAATAATTGCTAAGCGATATGTGGCCACCGGAGTTTATACAGAATCTACCCATTTTCATGCTATTGTTTTAATCAAATTATTTAAATACAAGTCGGGCTTCGAACATCTCTATTGTATCCTAGGCACCGTGTAAAGAAAATGGATCCATTGTGGAAAAATTTGAATTGGAAATAGGATTTTACAGTGTACAAATGAATGAAAACACATCCGACCGCAACTTTGAAAGCCTCTAAAACAACCTACCGTTCTAGATCGCCCTATATAACACCCCGTCCCTTAGAGTGATTTATTCAGCTTATAAACATTTCACATAAAATCCTTAAAGATCTGGGCTGATACTACAGCCACTTTGTTGCAATGAAATGAAGCGGAAAATGAGAAGATGGCCTGTTCCGTAATTTTCTACAAATTTAAACGTTGCAAATTCGAATTCGGGAAACAAAACGCCCAAATCTCCTTATTGCTTCTTAGCAGGAACTTAAATCATGTTCGTTTAGGTCGTTATAGTTGTTCACTTAATTTAACTTTGTTGCTTTGTTGTAATTGTTATACGGCGTATATGTGCCTTAGCTGCTGTATCTCCAATGCTATCTTCGATTTCAATTATCCTAATTTTAGCGCGTCTTCAGCAGAAGCCCTTTTACTGCTCTGCTGTGTGAAACACACGAGATGATGAAATTTTATTAGGGCAAAGGAATCAAGGCGCAATTTCGGGGCGAGGGCCCTAACGTTGCTTTAAATGAAACGCTTTTGATTGTCCGTATAAAGTTTTATTATAAATAGTTTAGAGAATTTTCGATTAAATACGTTCCCCTCTCCCTTTTGTTACACCGAATTTTAAACGGCATTTAGGGAATTTCGAACAAGGATTTCTTAATGTAGAAAGAAAAAATATCGCACAATCATATTCCCAACCCCACCAGATTCTTCTTACGTCAAAATTTCCCTCATAGCAAGGACACGGAAACACTTGACTTAATGTTACATTCAATATTTATGGGTAATTGATTCAATTGGAATGCTCGTTCTTAGAAGAGTAGTCCTTACTCCCCACTTGCTTTCCAGAAATCGAGTTATTTATATTATAATTAACTTAGAGCGCTGATTTCGGCCGATAATAAAATTTAACGTGAAGGGAAGATTTTTCAATCGGAGACAATGAAAAATGTAAATAAAGAATTATTTGCAAGTTTTAAAGATGGAATTCGAGCGACTCGAGTTTTTTCTAGGGGTAAGAAACGCGCGGAGGATTGACAAAAATAGATCTTTCTTAAATCTTGTAAGGCAACAACCTGGAGAAGAAAAACTTTAATCGTTTCGTAACCGGGGGGAATGTTATGTGTATCATCGTCCCGTTTTGCCAGAACAAACAGATCCAACCATGCACAATGCACGACGTACCCCTAGAGTACGTAGTAGTGTGTTTGTAGTTAACCAAATAATACCCATACACATATCGGGCGAAGAGAATCCCTACGGCAAGCTGGCACGGAGCTGTACGCCATCCCTTAGAAGGACAGGTGGTCAACCACATAGGCACCCCGGTCACAAGCTGTCGATAGCACTAGACCTGAACAAACACAGTGGCCACAGGCGGCGAAGAAGAAAATTGGCGGACTTAATCGATTGCTCATCCTCAAACGGCAGGTTGACTTAATACACTCGAAAAGCAACTCTTCAAATACTTTATATATATTGAGAACGAAATTGATTAATTAAATTCCTCCTTCTTTTCGGAATCAATTCCTAACTAATTTCATTTTATAGCCTTCACACACGTAGAATGGATGGTATACATTTTACATACATCTTAGTTAGATATTCATGTTCCAAAATAGCTTGCAGAAGGCTCTTAAATACCTTCAGTTGATAGTGTAATTTCACGCTAGCAAAACTAACATTGCAATCGTAGCACGGCTGACACTCAAGTTGAGGATGTCATTACTGAAGCTTAATTATTCGATTATTCCCGATGCTATACGCGAACACATTATTATGTTGTTTATTTTTAGACGAGTTCGGAGTTTAAAATAAATAGGCTCTAAATAAAGCACCGACTTTGACGGAGTAACAAATTCGTTTAACGTAATAAAATTAACCCTTCATCGATTCAGTTACCTACGTAGATTCCCAGAACTTTTCCCTCTTTCCCATCCCACAAAGGGAAGCCAATCAAATTTATACCTCGAGAATAAACAAGATACACCTCTAGGCGAAGTGGAAGCGTTAATGATCCCTCGATTTGTCTTAAGCGGACCTGACAGATTGATAGATAATTGGTAATATTAATTGCAAAGCGCCGAGAGCTGGAAGAACGTTTAAAGTCAGAGATCTTCCAAAGGAACAACAACATCCTGATCGCGAGATGGTAGAGAAGATCTCATCTTGTCCTTACTCACTTGGCACCAATTCATTGCACACCGTCCCCGTCGACGTTTGCCGCCTCTTCCTTAGACAGGCAGCCCGCTTGATTTCCCTTAGGGTCTCTCGTTTTGCAGGGCGCGATTATGTTAAGTGGATATGAAATTCATTGCCTTCCCGTCACCGATCCTATAAAAATAACTTTTAGAGAAAGGAACACCGAACGCGAAAATAAACGAGCTCCAAAGGAAGGAGGAGCTTCAACGTCAACTTGCCATTCCAGTTACTAAATTTGTAAATAAATTCATTATCCCCTGACGACGACAAACAAAAAAGATGAAAAATTACACCCCATTTTCTTTTAATATCGCCAATAATAGAGAGAATTTTAAGTAGCTGTTCTAATTCCCACTGCGGTGTAATCTATTCCAATCAATTTGTATATTTAGATAAAAGGGCAACCGAATTTAATAGTAGCTAATCGATTTAGGACCCACACCAGCGTACATATTTCAAATTCAAAACAATAAATAATCTTTTCCTCTTTTAACCCTTCAAAAAATGCTATTTACTTTCTTCTAAAGACCCTTCCATAAAAAAAAAAAACACCCCTAGCTGGAAACAATACATTACAAAGCAAGGGTTGTGAGTTGTTGCCGTCAAAAGACACATCGTTAATAAGTCCCTATTGTTTGTAGAATTTTTAAGAAAAGTCTTCCCCCTCCCCACAATGACAAATTGTTTAAGCGAGGTGAAAAGTTTTAGATTTAGTTTGTTTGGAAACTCAAAATAAACGGATTATAACGAAAGCGTTTGTTTGGATACTTACGAACGAAACTTACCGAGTCTTAGGGAATGGCAAGCATCATGCTTGAAACGACAGATATGATGAGAAAAGACTTAAATTTAATATAATTTTATAACTTGAACTACAATGGAGATTTTAAATAAAAAGATTCCGATACCGGAAGTCGAACTCGAGCCTGTTGGGTGAAAGTCAGCAGTATCCTAGCCACTAGCCTATATGGATATGTTTCGGATATATATGACCACTATAGATACCTTCCATCACTATTTAATATTTTTATATTTATCAAGTATTAAAATCTTCTTACAAAATTAATATTCGCATCCATTATTATCAAATTGATAGGGTCTCAAAATGTTGTTTTGTTTTGGGGATTCCTCACCGAACTACTACTATGTGAGATAGTTCAGAGAGGCCTGTTGATAGAAAATTATTAATGGCCATTACAAACAGTGAAAGTCCATCTAGTTAGCTGCGGTCTACACAATTCACCTTAGGGAGTTCAGGGTAAAAACAATTTCGGCAGTAATGGTCTGGTGATCGTTATGGTTTATGTAAATTATCGGCATTATCCTAAAAGCAATGTTACATCACTTCGGATTAAATAATAATATTAACGGGATTAAGTGGAAGGTTAACGATCAATCAGGGGTAAAGAAAAATTGTAATTACTAAAAGACAAATACACGGAAAGCTTCTACCGCCTTAGAACCCCTTCCTTTCCCCTCTTTATACAGGCTGAGGGGTGATTTTCCAATCAGTAAATCAAGATAAAGTCGTCCTGTTTCCCTTTTAAAAATACCGCGAATCCCTTAGGGCTAAGCAGATCCCTGGAAAGTAGCGTAAAAGTCCGTGCTAGAAAGACGTCGTCTCAGGGGTTTGAAATATAGACGAATTTTCATATGGAATTTTAGCTCCTGTATATATCATGTTTACACCACGCAAAATCTGTAATATAAGGTTCGGGGTAAGATATTGGCAAATTTATGAACCATTTCTGATTTTTCTTCTTTATTCATATTTTTCAGTGTTATCTTAAAATGTTTTTCAGGAACGTAATGTTCTTACCTTCTTTCATCCTCTTTTTCCAGACCTTCTGTGATGTTTTTTTATTTATAAGAAAAAAGAGAAAGCTTGCGGGCATTTCTTTTGTTTACGAAACAGTAAATACGTACAAGCGTTTTCCCGATAAACTAAGTTTTGAAATCTTTTTATTTTAATTCGATTTAATTCCGTAATTCCCCACGGCACAACGTCCTTAATTTTAATGGCAATTTAGGATGCCAAAAAGATCGGGAAGCGCTTCACTCCCCTTCTTTACCCTGCACATCAAAAGGCTGATTATTTACCGTGTCACCTAATTCATAAAAATTACAAGAGACTAGGACAAACGAAGCGTTAAAATCTTAATTTATCTCCGTTCGAAGGAGAGGAGATCGAAAAAAAGGAAGTTTCAAAAGGGGACAAAAACCTGCACGCAGAAACGAGACGGTCCTAAGAAAAAGGCTGGAAAAGAAAGAATATAGACTTATTCGTTTCTCGATTGATGAATAATCAATTACTTGTTTTACAAGCGAGGTCGTCAAATACGAGCCACCTGGTTTGTGTTAGTTCCAATTCTATTCTCTCGTTTCACCCTCAATGAAACAGTCTCGTCCAATTGATGCAGGTGGGGGCGTAGATCGAATACTTAGGGTAATTGAATGGCCAGCGATTTACGCTAGACACAAAAAATATTTAATTTAATATTTAATATTTGTCCATTAAGAGGTTACGTGGGTGTATAGATTTATATATACACAATATAATTAAATTAAATCAATTAAGATTTAAATTAATGACATGAATGGTATTATAGTAAATAAATGAATAATAGTAAAAGTTATTCATTTAGAATTTAAATTTCATTATCTAATTTGAGAAATCTTTCCTGGGAAAATAGAATATTCATGGGTATCTTATTCTTCCTAGCGCAAAATCTGTCAATGCAGGGTCCCTAAATTCAACGTGAGGTTGATTCTGTCGTTCCAAACGACAATTACCATCTACAAAGAAGATTTGTGTTCACTTAAATAGAGACATCTGAAGTGACAAGTTAAAGTAAACCTAAGGTGAACGAAAAAATATGTTAACTCAATCAATTAACGAAACTACTTTGGAGAGGGGCAATTAAGATGTGGTAAATCAATCAAACTGAATCACCTGTATACACTGTGTCCACGTATAAACCGAAGTTTATCTTTAACATTTTCACTTTTTATGTTTACAGGAAAAAATCATTCCTCATAAATAAGTTTTGCTTGTTTATGCATTGCAATTTCTATGATAATAAGAATATCAAATAGTAATGTAAATAATTCTGAATTTGTTTATTCTACTCTCATGTGCAATACAACCGGCAATAGGCTTCGGAACGAAATTGTGCCGGTCATCTCTAGATTATTTCTATTGGGGATAGTTCCGAAATGCTGTTTACAGAACAAAACCATGTAATTTATGTTAAATCCAAAGTAGGCTATGATTTATAATTGAAAAATGTAAGCTATGACATTAACAGTTACTGCAAAATTGCTAATTAACTAAATCAGGAATCACTGTTAATTTCCGAGAAAGAAGTTAATGATATCGGTTTAATTATCACTACTAGAAGAAATTGTACGTTTTTCTGAAGACAACCACCGTAGTGAAAAAGCTAAAATATTAATAGTAACGTCCAAATCATCCCTCCATTAGTAAGAGCATGGTAACATAAAATTAATAAACCATTTAATGAAACTGTAGCAATAGGAAAACACATTAAGAAATAATGTGTACCGAAAAGAAATGGACAGGACTAGAATATGTTAAATTACTTCAGAAGTACCCCAACTGCTAGTCTAAGAATGGTTAGCTTACATCTGAACAAGAAAAACGCTTTCGAATTTTGTTTATGGATTTCTTAATAATAAACAATTTAAATATAAATATATATATTTAGTGATGAAGCCACTTTCACAACAAATGGGATACCATCACAAAACATTCGGTATTGGGCCACTGAAAACCCGAACTAGGTGTTTAACTGCAAAAAGCAGTATTTAGAAAAAGTGAACGTTTGGTCTAGGATATTAAACCAAAGAATAATAGGTATTGAAATAGACGAAGGATTAGTGGAAGCTAGAAAAATATAAACATTTTTATTTATTTAAACATCGATAATTTTTTCAGTAAACAATTAATAACAAATAATTTGCATTTATTAGCCTTTGCGACAATTCAGTAACTACTGTTGTTTTTCTTTGTTTTTTATGAATTTTAACCTACCTTAGTCAGTAGATGTTATAAGATACGGGCTATATGAAATAATATGCGATAAAGTATGAACTCTCTGATAACTTTTTTATTAATAAACAAATTTGAATTAAATTTTGGTTAGAACCATTTTAGAACCTTCTGGATTCAGCTGTGTGTAGATTTTTTTATAAAAAATTCGCTAATCAAATTTTGCTATTTTCAAAGTAATCAAATCGGTCGCACTTTATTACCAATGTCAGTTTTAAAATTACGCAAACAAGTAAAGAAGATTAAAAATAAACGTGTTCCGGGTTTGGACTACGTCATGGCATATCATCAAAAACTCGATGTTTTGCCCTCGATCATATGGGGTTTCTTCAGAAGAAGGAAAGGTGGCAAGGCACAGTGACTCAACGTGTAAACCACGCCAGAGGCGAAACTAACTGAACGGGAAGCAATTGATCACGGTAACACTACATGTGAACCATGTCAGAGGCGAAAATCAACTGCCAAGGTACGAGGGGAGCAGCACGTTAGCCTCGTCTCTAACGTGGTTTACACGTTAAGTTACCGTACTAACTGTGGCCTACCACCTTTCCTTCACCTAAAGACGCCCCAGATGATTGTAGGCGAAACGTCGAGATTTCGATTACCTACCAAAACACGATCCAAATCCAGAACACGTTCAGTTTTAGCTAACTCTGGCCACGGAAACCCACGTTTTTATTATAAACAAGATTGTTTACTTTCTCACTCAATTATTCCGCTACTGAAACTATTTCTAATTAGTAAACGTTTATAAATCTTGTATAGCATGATACAAACGACAAGCGTGCCAAAAATGATCCAAAAACCTAAAGCGGAAAAACAATTAACACGAGATGGAGCTTTTACGATTCTATTTCCCACGAAGGATCTATAAAAAACGCATTGTATAAATAAAACTTTATGTTAGAGGATAAATATTTTGTTTTTAATGCAACTCCTTGGACTCCAAAAACTTGTATCTTGTCAAACAATACTGTCGGATTTTCATAAAAGGATGCGCTAAAAATAGACTTAATGTCGCAATCTTTAAAACAATATTATTGCATTTTTTTACAACGGATTTACCTAAGTTGCAGCTAGTTATATATCTACAAAGAAATTACTAGTTAATTGTTCTACAATAGTTTGATTGTTGTTAACATTTTTTTCCGTGTACCTACAATCCTTTAGTTTCAAAACATCGATCAAACGCAGTTAAAAATGTTAGTTTTATTACTAAAAATACAACGCCGTGTCTAATTCAAGCAACTATATTATAATTTCGTAGATTTAATGTACGTAACTTTTCGAGATAGGTAAAATACGAAGTTTACAAATAAAAGCAGGTCCATCGGTTGACACTCTGTATATATCTGCGATACAAAACGAGTATGTATCGAAACCATATTTCACTATAATCCAATAAATGGAAAAGTTTAAAAATGGCAAGCGATATACAGTAGAGTTTGATTGAAGACATTAAAAATACATTTTTGAAATGGCTGTTTGGCTTTTTCAAAATACCTTATCCCGCGGAATACAAGTTGGCTCTCTTCAAAATTGATTGTAACCGATTTATAAAAATGACATTCTGCAACACAGTAAAGCCCCAAATTTGTATCGGAGGAAGCCACAATATTTATTTGTCATTTAGTACCTGGTTTTGTGTTTTTTATATGAGCGCGTGTGAAAAAGACTACATATGAATCAATTTGTACATGCCCTTTCTCTGTCTTCTACTCGTTCGATTTTAATTGAATAAGCGTTTCGGTTAAATAAATGTCGAAACACAAATAATAACATTAACGAGAAAATTTTTAAACTTCAATATAACATTCATTCAACATTTCGAGCTGAAAGCGCCTCCACCAATTTCACTAAGTATATACTTTCTGGATATCTACAAGTTTTACGTTTAAGCAATTTACTTGAGATGCAGAAATACATACATGCATGCATATCTACCGCTTGAAAGTTTAAATGGGAAGGGTAGTTTTTTGAATTCTTCATTCCAATTTCCTCTAGATAGCGCATGCAGCTCGTATTGTGTAATAGACGTAATGTACACAAGTAAATATATGTATATATACGTGCATAGCTTACTTCTATTTATTTTAATTCCTTAATATGTTTAGCAAATATGCTCTGCGAGTACATTATGCGACATGCCGTCTCGTTTGTATGTATAAATTTAGTAAGTGGGTGGTTTGAGAATTTGCTGTAATTATTAAGACGTAAGTACAAACGAAGAAGACTGTGCACAGAAAGAGCATAAGTCAAAGGACGCGGAATTGAAGCGTTACAAAATAACTCAGAGGCAAATAGAAAAAGGCGAATAAGCTTCCTTGCGTCTTGCAGTAAACCTAAAACACGTTACCGATATAAGAAGAATTTGTAAGCATTGAGCTATGGTGGCGATTAGCAAAAAGTGAGTACGTGTATATGTATATATATATAGGAGTGAATGTGAGAGGGAGAATGAATTGAAGACGTAATGTTGCTAATTAATAGGACAGACCTTGCGGCCGTACGCCTTTGGCTTCATATCTGCTTCCCTCGAGGGCCATTGTAAGCCCGCGCTGCCTAAACCAACTGTGTAAGTGAATTAAAATATTTATTAAGGAATTCACATATACACCCCCCTAGAGATCCATGTTTAATTAGTACAGCTACCGTCTTAGATATTCCCTAAATAATTAAATTTTACAGTTAAGTGACTGTCTATATGTATATAATATTGTACCTAACTCGTTCTTAAACTTGTTAAAAGGAGAAATTACCTTTTTCCTATTTCGAAATCCTCCCCAATTCCCAATTACAATAACACTGCATATTTTATCACTTTATGATCTAACACCTCGGCTAAATGGGAGTGTGTTAAGATATTCCGAAGCATAATAATACACCACCGCCGAGCGCGCCGTTTCCCGTTTAAAGGGGGTGTTTTATTTTGTTTACGCTTTTCCACTTACAATAATTTCGAATAAGGTAAATATTATGAAACTAACTTTAGGTATCTATGTGTGCGTTCGTGTATGAGGTAATAATAATAGCAGCACCAAAGTGTAGTAGCTGCGGTGTAAATATATTCCGAGTCAAGACACAAGTGTTCCCAACTCGTAGGAACGCTCGTGCGAAGAAGGTGAGACAAATTATACGTTGTATACAAGGTGTTTAAGAATTTGTTGGACTCCCAGAAGATTATGGCATAACGCTGGAGAATCTCTCCTTGAGAAAAGTAAGGATTTTAAGTTATAATGTTCCAACCAGACAACGCGCATTGATCAGATTATTTTTCTCAGCTACTAAAATTTTCTTTTAACACCGCCTCACTTACTTGCAATGTTTTCTCTTTTAAATTGTATAGATTCCATCAACTTACTTACCACGAAAACTGAGTATCCGTTTACGAATTGATTACTATACTAGAAATTTGTTTTCTACTAGTTAAAACATTTGTTAAGAGTAAGAACAATACCTAGACTAACCAGGATGTAATTTCTGCAAAAAATCAATTACAAATTTTGAAAGAAATTACAATGAAATAGCCCACTTAAAAAAAAGAACAGATTTAAATATTTTTATAACGAACTTGTTATAGAGAAAGAAAGAGAACACAATGACTTAACTATTATACAATCAAATGATCAACAAATCGGCCTAATACTTAGTTAATAAGAAATCTAGTAGATCTTCCAAAGAAATTACGTTACCTAATTTATTCAAACATGACATATCCGATATTTCCAGTTTTTTGCTAACCTTATAGCTGATCTTCTAAAACAACCATTTAAGTTAAACAACATTTATTTTAGTAGCAGTACCGGTGTTTTGGCATCTATTCTAAAAGTCGCTGCAATTAGACCTCTACACGGAGATGGAAAACATAAAAATTAAAATTAACAACTATCGGCCATTTAGTTTTTATCTACCATTTGTTTAAACTTTTAAAACAATAACAAATAGAAATCTTTCAGACTATTGCTATTTGCTATTGCAAAGTAATTACTCGGCTGATACTAAAAAGAATACCTCTAAACATTGACACAAGCACCCTTGTCATCGATTTGTCGAAAGCTTTTCATTGCATTCACCATAGACTTCCACTCTACAAATTAGATCGATAACGATCTAACTTGTATTTTTAAAGTTCCTCGAATACCATAAGGTAAGGTCGCTGAGATCGTTGCTTACGTGCCAGAGGAGACTATTTTGAAAGTGACAGCGAATATTAAAGTGTAAAGTTTTGTACATTTCACAAGAAAATTCTTGAAAATTTTAGGCACTACCTCGTACACCAGATCTATTGCAGTTGCTGAATACTTCGACATATTTTCACACAATGCGATCTACAGTTAATCCCATTTAACATTTCAAAATTTGTTCTTCTGAAACTGATCTCTGTCCAGATTTGACACAAAGACTATTATTTTACTAATCTTCGAAAAGTGTGCCCGGTTGACTTTGTTACAGTTAAAAATTAAATTGTTGTTAACACACCAAATAAGATGGGACCTAGAATAAATCCTTGCAGGACACCGAAATTAATGTTGCTGATAAACATAGTGGCATATTTCCACGTATCAATGCGATACCGCGGAGGTCGTAGCATCCTTGAACCAGAGACATCCAGTGTATTTCACTCGTAATCTAAAAAAAACCTTAGATATAAATAAAATCTCAAGCATTCGCCCTTATTTCCCCGATAGCCGCAACGTAAAAAAGGTTTTATATTTTCGCCACCGAAAAAATTCCACCCTCCTCGTCGGCTTTTGCTCCCCAACCACCCTCCCGCCACCTCGAAAACGAGCATTTTCACTTTCGACGGGTAGTAGTAAAGTCCTCTGGTAAAATATAGGAAATAAAACAACAGCATGTGGTCACTTCAGCGACGTGGTCTAGGGATGGTCGAGGGTCGCACTGTGTGTGTACTACTATTGATTTGCCGGATATATGCGTCATATGTGTACATTACGCTGCACATTGCTGACCACTTACAGGAACCCTGCCTATAATGCTCAATGCGTTGCCCTCTGCATTGACTCGAAAATCAGATCGAAATATGCGTGTAGCCTTGACACAATATTTTGCTTCCATCAAAAAAAAAAGTCTTTGACGATGTACAACGCGATAAATTCATGATAAATTTATTTAAATTCTAACCAAAGAAAAGAAATCAAAAGGAACGAAACGAGATAAAAAAAAAGAAAAAACGAAAACAATAAAGATGAGGGGTGATTTTTCAAGTAACGGGGATATCAACGTTATCTGTGGTTTTGCCGTAAAGCAATCCACTTCGCAAATGCTTTAAGAATTGAAATGAAACTCATTTGCATGTCTTAATGAGCATCTTTGCTAGCGAGGCACGGCCGTTCACCCCCCGCGCAACACTCCTGCCTTCCTCTATGCAGCCATTTCAACAACTCAGTTTATCCGAGTGAGCGTTAAATATCGCGGAAAACGGATCCAACGCCGTCCGAAACTCTATATATCTTTTCCTTGAGAGAAGGTTCCCCCATACTCTTCGACAAGACGCGACCATAGGCACCCCCTTTTCTCCTGGCGAGATGTTATTCATGTGTTGTTCGTGTTTTATGAATGAACCCTTTGTAAAATCTTCACGTTCAAAGTCTCCACCGCGAGAGATCAACCTTTTGCTTTCGGGGGCGGTTGGCTCTATGAAATGTGACCATGTAGCAGGTGTTTTAACCTGGGGAAGGCTAAAATATGCCGCCTTCGTCTATTTGAGAATGACTTTATAAATGTATTCCCCACTGAGTGTTTATTATACGATATAATGGCATTCTTAAGAAATTTTTTTCCGATGCTACATCGTTAAAAGTCGCTAATTACAAGACGATCTTAAATTCAATAAACAAGAGACGCAAGCAGAGGAGAAAAAGAACAAGAGAGCCAGAGATGTGTTTATCCCGGAAGCATCGAAAAAGCAGAAGCGTGGATAAAAAAGGAGCGAGACAGCCGATGCTGTACCTTCGGTGATGAATGAGTACTAATTAAACGGCATTAATGGCAATGTCATTTATTTCCATTTTTTTTGTTTTTTAATCGAATTAAACTGGTTTTTTCCCCCTTTTTTTCTAATTTCGCTTTTATATAAAATATACATGTCGGCGGTATACGCAAAAAATAAAAAGAAGAAAATAAAAATAATTGCCAACCAACTAATGAGCTTTACCTCGAATGAATGACCTGCCCTTTAAGGTTCGTACTTAAATTTACTTGATTTCTTTCGGCGCTTTAATCAAGTTGTCTTTGAAGAAAAGAAAATAAATTGCTTTGATAATTTTTCACTCCTTACTATGTCAAAAAAGGACCAGGAAGAAACTCTTTGACGAATTTTCCAAATTAAATTATTAAACGCTGAAACTTTAAGATGATCACCGGCATAGCTATTTCAGTCGAACTGCACGGACAGCTGTGTAAATTGTAAAATATATGTCTCTGACACTTTAATTACAACGATGAAAAACGACGTTTTGAAACCTCTTTTAATTTAGTTCCTGTATGAACTTTTTAATAAACTGTGAAAGGGGTACGATACTTTTTAACACCTTCGGGGTGATCAATTACCTTCAAATAATAACACTTCTTTAATTATACGTCCCCAATTTTATTTGTATCTGCCATGTACAGATTATATGAACTATATTTTGATTTATACCGCCGAAGTATATAATTGCAAGATCACACTGTCTTGACGTTTTATTCAAAATTGTATTTAAAATCACATATTTGGTATTCGAAGCACGTAATCCAATGGTTAAAGTTAGGAGAATACGAGACCATATTCTCCCTCGCGAAGGGGTGACATATACGGGGGTAGTTCTGGAAATCAACTCGGACAATAAAAAAGATTTATTATTATGACTACATTTATTTTTTAAAAAAGAAAATATTATATGTATAACTGCGACAGACCAAATTTTCTTTTTGATGTATTGCTTATATGTTTAAATCATTTCACACAGACTTGATAATAACAGCGAAATTTGTTTTGTCATTTTTTTTGCTCGTATCTTTCGTTGAAATATTCATATAAACGTCTTGAATTGTTTGCTAGTATTATTAAACTAGAAGAGCAAAGTTTTAATTACATTCCTCTTTAGGAACTGTGTAGTGTCGCTATTTCAAAATTAAACTTATCTCATCTGGACATGATTCCGAACAATACCCATGGAAATACATACATATATTATGAAACAAGATATAGAGAGTGCTAATATAAACTTCTACGTTGGAAAAATCGATACATGAAACTATTTCAAAGAGAAAAAGAAGAATTTTTATAAAACAATAGAAAAAGAGGGGCTCTCTTCCATTTCAACACGTTTATATAATTTAACTTGAGCAGATTGCGTCAGCAATAATAGCAGAAGCGTTAGATAGGGGTGATATAGCTATAGTAACCCCTCTTTTTCCAAGCAATATGCGGACTTGTGCGCCAGACATTGGGGCAAAAATTGTTGAGAAAATATTTGAAATAACTGATATCTGTAGAAATATATTCCTACCGAATTATGAGGGATTTGATAAATTCAAATCGTTCCCCTAAATTATAATATGCATTACTTTAATATTGCAAATTTACATCTATGCCCCGGCTGAAACACAACGGAAAATTTATTCATAATATCTTGATAAATTTCGTATATTCATGTTATTTCGAAAATGTTATATTATATATTTATGTATTTTCTATTATATAAAACGTGCTAATGCAGGGCTACTATTTTGAAGATTAAATATTATAATTTAATTTTCGCAAGCGCTTAGTAATTTCAATTCTATTGGAATTATTCAAAATAGGTGCGTGATGCTATTGATGGTGTCATCGCTATTCCAATACCAAAATAATATCTTTCGATATCTCTAACCTACATAAGAAATTTCACATGAATTAAAATTTGTTTCAGAAATTGTAATATTTAACCTCTAATCTAAAGCGTTTTTCCAGCATCCAAATATGTACATGTACACATCTAATAAATCCAAACAAAAAAAGCTATTCCCTCCACGTGGTTCTCTGTATGTATTTAAGAGAAATTTCATGAATACGTTGACTGTGACTATGACCTTATATTCTGAAACTGATTCATTGAACTTTTACTAAAACCCGATGTCCGGTTCTTGCGTGCGTACAAGAGTATGGTTGACCCCAAATACTTTCACCATATGCCTCACAATAACACTTGTACTAATCAAATGTTCAAGGCCACGTGTATAAGAGTCTCAGCTATTTGTATCGTGCTACAGACTTTAATTCTTCGAAAGAATCAAGTGAATTTTCTTACGTAATCGCAGGAAATATCAATTTAAACGTTATTATTTCCCAAAATCCTTAATACCTTATTTACTTCCACTGTTCTTCTGCAAAAATATATTATAAACTATTAAATTCGATTAAATAAATTAGAACATGGATGCTCATATCCCCAAAAATGATACTATAATACGACGCGGGAGAGCGAAGAAATAAATTTAACCAATTATGGCCTGTTTATTTTAAGATTTATTTTATCTAAACGGAAAGTTAGTTAATTACGAAAACATGAGGGATAGCTCTTGTTATTTATTTTAAACGTAATACACTTCCATAATTAAATTTCCTTAATCGCAAATAATAATAAAACTTTGACGCTGGAGGTTTTAAGGGATTAGGGATATTCTTTATAACTTTTATTCTGAATATATGAAAAACTCCGTTAAAAAATTCACATTATTTATTCTAGTTCCATTTATTTCGCCGCAAATCCGTGAATTTCTTTAATTGTGCTACATTATAGAGCTATTAACCTGGGAGAAACTTTACCGTGAGCAAATTGCTAATGCTTAAAGTGGGCCAATTTCAACAACGAATCGCGATTTGCGTAAATAATTTTAAGCAATTGAGCCTGTTAAATTATTTATTTTTTTATTAATTATTTTGTACAAAAATTCGCTTAAATTAAATAGGTATCTAAACATTAGAACGTAAATGAAAAAATAAATTAAAAGAAAACGTTTAAAAGACTCTAAAAGAAAATAAATATAATAATAAATCCTTCTGGAAAACCATGTATCTTTCTCAACTTGACTTATTATCATCACCATCCTTTAGATCTTTTTGCTGGTCATCGGCTTTTAGATCCCCATAAACATAACTTGCGGTAGGAGTTTTGAATGAAACATAACTTCCATATTGTTGAGCATTTCTAACATCTGCAGGATCATCAATCTCTTGCTCCGTATCTAAATCCTCTGATTGCTGCTGAATATTGGTATTATTGAAGTATAAAGCTATTTCATTATTATCAATCAATGCTAGGTTTCCAAAATCGTTTTGTTGGGACGTCTCATTTGCAGAAGCTGCAGAATCCGGTGGTGTTACTAATACATTTTGAATAGACTGCTGAGCCTCAACATCAGATCTCGATACCTCCGCTGAATTCTGAGCCAGTTCAGCTGGTGCTGTAGCGATTTGAGAATAAACTTGGGATTGATCAGCTTGCACCTGTAATATTGGATCTGCTCCTAAATGAGGCTGCTGGTTCTGTTGGGGATGCTCAATAGCAGCTAAGATCGATTGAAGTAACCCGTCATTTAGTACTTGTTCATGTGGCACATCCACAGAGCTTGGCCCAATATTCCCTAGACCACCAGCTGGTTGAATTTGAAGCGTGTAACTTCCCAATGCTCCTTGTAAAGGAATATTGTTCAGGTCCAAGCTTTGAGATTTTATTAGCTCTCCACCATTGGCAAAACTTTCTCCTAGGGACTTTCCATAACTATCCTTAGTGACTTCTGAGATGCTATTAGCGTTAGAAGAGCTGCTTAATAAAACTGCAGATTGGGAATGTGACGTTTGTAAATCACTACTACCGCCAAATACGAATGAATGCTGATTTTGGTGTCCGCTATCGATATTTGTGTTTAGTGAAGATAAAGCAGCACTATATCCATTAGCTGAAGGCACTGCATAGGTTAATTGAGGTACAGGTTGTGAATTAGGGGAGTTACAATCATGCTGAGCATTTTGATAAGGTTCCAAATTCTGAAGACTGTAAGTATTGTAAGCTAACCCACCATTCAGTTGATCATAATTAACTTGTTTGCTCTGCTCCAAATAATAATTTTGCTGTTGATTATTAAGGTTTTGGTTCGTATTAAAGGCAATAGTGGAAGTCTGTAGAGGTAAAGCGTAAGCTTCATTAATTACTCCGAAGTTATAATCACCACCAACTGTATTCAAATTGAAGCTATCAGCAAATTGGTGTGGTAAACCAGCTGTTGATGAACCATGAACGACGTTTTGGAAAGAAATCGGTCTCTCAACGTGAGGTAAACTAAATAACCCAGAAGGTTCTGGAGGTTCGTTCGTAGGTTTAGCCACTTCTGGCACTGGCGGTGGAATATATGCAGGTCCAACGTTGCTAGTATGGATAGTATCAATAATTCCGGTAGCATCCTTTTGAATAACAGCATTTCCAATTGACTGAATCAATCCAACAGGCACTGGCTCTCTGAAAACAACAGGTCTTCGAGGCGGATGGTATTTCGGAGGATGAGAATGTTGATTAGTTGGTTGGAAAAGAGGCGTACCATACTGACTACTCGGAGTGACACCATACAATCCACTTGGTGGGATTAATCCAACTCCAGTTGGTGATAAGGATATCTCCTTTCCAAAGCTATGGGAATTAAAAGCATTATAAGCTGACCCAAAAGATCCTGTAGATGATGTAGAAGCTAAACTGTTTGTTTTGTAAGAAGCAGAAGGATAAGGTCCAGTTGGTGAGTATGAATTAGCTGGAGGTGCTCCGTAACTATCAACTACGCCATTTAGATAAGCACCGGAGTATCCTAATGCGTAGCTGGGGAACAGCTGATATCCAACGCTTTTTATAACAGATAAAGAATTATCTTGTCCTCCTCCAATTCCAATAGCTGATAAACCAAGGTTGAGATTGGTTTTATGATCGTGTTGTTCTTGATGTTGACTGTGCAACTGGTTTTCAATTATATTCAAAGATCCTTGACTTTGCTGATGATGTTCTTCTCCAGAAGTAGCATCCACGCCTCCAGATCCTGTTACTGTATTTAATGGTGCACCATAAGAATCGCTTACACCATTACCCTTATACGATTCCTGTAAGCCCAGTGAATGAATTCCCGCTCCGCCTCCAGCTGGAGGTGGAGGAATAAAATCTGTGTTAACCTGTAAATCATTCACTTCATTGATGCCATGATTTGGTGGACCGTAAATATCTGAAGGTGGTCTTGAAACTAAACCAGGTATAGGTTGCCAGCCATCGTATTTTATGTCAGGAGGAGTTGGCGGAGACGGAATTCCTGGATGAGGTGGTCCATGCACAATAGGTTCTGGAAGACCATATTGCTGAGCTGATTGTACTGTTGGTCCATTAATAGCTATTTGCGGAGGTCCATAATTCTGAGTTAAAGGCGGTGGTGTTAAAACAGCTCCACCTACTTGAGGATTTACTAAAGCTCCTCCTGATGGTGGAATGTAAACCGTAGTAGTTTGAACTTGAACTTGCTTTGGAGGACCATAAGTTAATTTTGGCGGTAGACCATATTGTGGTTTAGGTGGTCCATACTGTAATTTTGGTATTTTATTAAAATTCGGCTTTATAATTCTTGGAGGTCCATATACCGGCTTTGGTGTCTTTGGAAAGTGGAAAGTGGTTGTTGCCAATGGTTTTGGAGGTCTCTGTATTAATGGTAAACCATATTTAGTTCTAACTGGTTTACTTTTTATTGGTGCATATGTAAACTTAGGAGGGGTGTAGAAATTTTTAATCCCAGTAGTTGGTGCTCCATAAGTTAGAGATAACGAAGTTAATGGGGGAGGAATATCTGGCGGTGGTGTTGGATAAATAATATTCGAACCAATACTTGGAACTCCATACACTGGTAATGGTAAATTAACACTAGTCAAGCCGGTTGCTGGTGGCAGATATGAGTCAATCGGTGGTCCATATATTCCGTTTAGTATACCAGCTGTAGCAAAATTTTCCGAAAAATCTACGATTGCCTCTCGCTTGTTAGCTTCAGTTTCCGAACTTGAAACTACCGCATCAGCTGTAATTTCTGAAGAAGAAGTATCTTTTGCCTCAGTAGTGGATGTTGATGGTTCCAAAGTAGATTTAGAAACGGCACCATTGTTAACTACAGCTGCTGTATTTTTTATTACCAGAAAAAGGCAAATTGAAAATGTAAGCATCTGAAAAGATATTGAGAAAGAGACCATTAATAAAGTAACAATGCAAAAATCTATTAGAATTCAACGCTCAAACTCTACTATATACACTTCTCATTTGAAATTCTAATAAAAACAAGAAAGTAAACAATAAAATAGGTAGAATTAGGCGTGGTACAGTGCATAGAAAGCTTGACATACGTTCAGAAGTTATATTAGAGAATTAAATAAATATGTTTTGTAAATAAACCGACTTTCTGTTACTAAAATAGCTTATATATTATTCATTAGAAGAGTTCTGATATATTAAACAACTTAATTAAATATGTGCATATTTAAATCAACCCTAAAACTTTACATACCACTTCTACTGTTATGAATGTAATAACAGGGAATAATTATCTGCAACATTAGCATGATATAGATACGTTTCGTAGTTATTAACGTAATTAAATGAAATAGTAAACAAGATACGCTATTTTCTGAAATTCTTAGTGAAGATGGAATTTATTCTAGAAGTATTTAACAATTAATGCTGAAAATAATAGAATAACAGACTATATATTTCGATACAATCCAGGGAAATAGAACACAAATTCAATTAAGCATTCTATTAATTTCAACGGGACATTTGCCACTGGTAGAATTGAATTTTAACACGGGATAGTATTAATTGGAACACAAAAAGCAATTATTTTTTTCCAAACAGTAATTGTGTAAGTAGAATTACTGTATAAAAGGATTACTAACAAGAGGGCCATGATTTTACTGAAAATCCTTTGTTAGTTTTAACAATAACGTATGTAATAGACTAACATTTATTTTGACTCTTTCATTACAAAACAATAAAAAAAAAAATTCTAACGCACCTGTAATATCCTCATGGCCAAGGTTTATCCTCTAGTTTCTTCAAAAAAAGGATAAACTAAACAACACTGTATATACTCCAGAAGAAATTCACTAAAAACTACGAAAATAAAATGGAAACGACTTAAGTTTTACTTCGAGGTGTATATTATCCACTCATGTCGGCGGGTTTTTTTCAAATAATCTTCGTATCTTTTAAGATACCTCGTTATATAGAAAACAGTGAATTACTTGAAGAAGATCAGCTGTCCCCCACCGCTGAATGGCATAGTATATGGTAAAATGTACTTGCGGGCAGGAGCCAAAGACAAGTAGGGACGCTGTTAAAAATCGTATCTTCACAAATGAAAGAGAGAAAGTAGGATACGAGAAGAAAGTATACGTTAAGAGAAATAAAGTATCACATCAGTGCCTTATGACGTGTTGAATTACAATTATTTATTTAAAGAAACAAACGACAAAAACAGACGAGAAATTATGAAATACATTTAAGATGATACTGCGGTAATAAAGAATACATATCGTCTAAATACGTTACTTACACTTACCTGCATGAAACAATTATATTTCTACTTACCTTCAAAAAAATTATAGTTACTGATATGTCAACCTCAAGATCGATATATGGTCAATAACATTATCAAACCAAATATATTTCTTAAGTAAATATTACGCAAGTGTTACCAACGTATTTCTGAAGGCCATATGCACAAGTTTAGCCTCCTGAACAACTGTGTATGGCTTCGACTTCTAATGGTTATATTAAGGATTATTACAAAACGTTTTTGTACATCGACTTCTAGATGGTTTTTAAAATACAGGGCGATGATTTCTACAATTACAAGCCCTGTCGTACGGCAAAAACGCATATCTTGAAAGGTGCATTAAGATAAATAATAAATATGCGATATTCCAAGCAGAGTACGAAGATAAATCCCTGAGAGAGGTTGCTTAAACTTTAAAATCCGCCTTCATTATCCTCCATTGCCGGCGAAAAGGAACGCAAGACGCGAACTTCTTATTCCGTCGGGCGAAAAAACGAAATAATTGAAAATTACTCAAACTAAAATAAAATACGATGAAGCTATTTACATTTTTTGCAGGTGTCCTCGGGAGGATTTAAATAATTAGTGTTTTGTTCGGAAAAAGGAAGTTTAGTAAAAAGAAAAAGGTAGTTTCTGTCAGTTACGGGTTGAAACAAATTGGAAAATATTGCAGCAGAGAATATTCCATAAAAGAACTTCTTCCAATTTTATTTAGCAACAAAAGTTTCTGCATTTTAATGCATTTCGTTAGATTTTGAATTACTAAGTTTTAATATTTCTTGAGATACAAGTATTTAAAAAGTTCTTCTTCCAAACCAATCAAAGTTTCCAATATTTTCTGGGCAACTCCTTTGTGAGCCAGTACATCTGATGGTATTGTTCAACTTTCACCTGTAATATTGGATCTGCTCCTAAATGAGCTTGCTGGGATCAATTGAAGTAACCCATCATTTAGTACTTATTCACATGGCATATCCCCAAAGCTTGATCCAATATTTCTTAGACCACCAGCTGGCTGTAAGCGAATATTTTTCAATTCGTTAGCTTTTGATCTGCTGATACGCTAATTTTCCAAGTTTTGATATTTTTTCAAACATAATCATTTTAAAAGTAAATGCTTCTTCCTCCAAGCCAATCAGAATTTTGAATACGTGCTGACCAATTTATCTGCTCAAAAAATGATAATCACGTGCTTGTCAAGCACATTCAAATATCTCAGAGTAGTTTGTACCTCAAAATTAACGATATCAAAATTTCCATACAATATTGCCCAAAATGAAAATTAAATTTTCAGATTCTTGACTTTGGAATCCTCTGACGACCTTACTGCGGCCATCAGAATCCCCCGTTGTTTACAAGTTTACAAGATCGTAGCACAAAGTTTGCCAACGAGGCTCAATAATTGTATGAAAAAGGAAGTAGGAGAATATCAAACGGGATTTTAAAACAATCTATCGTTGGTAGATCAAATATTTCCTAAAAATAAATAAAAGAGAATTGCTACAAATACAATGTTAAGCGAAAGAATCGATCAAATTTTTATATAAATATATAAGTTGTCACACATAATTGTCAAATAATTTGACAAAAAGTAATGGTCGTTTTATATTCTTTTAGTAAAGTCCATATACAAATAAAGTAAATCTGAGAACAGGTTATTGGCCTAAGTAGATGGTATTGATAGCCACGAAATTAAAATAAAATCAACGTAAAACACGAAAACGTTAAATACGTGTAAAAGTAACAACAGCATATGCAAATAAAGTATTCATTGTGGAATTAAATAACAACACACATACATGGAAATACAAAATGGAATTAATCTTAATAAAAGAAAATTTATGGAATAAGTTGGATGAAGAAAAATCAGAAACTTTACCTGATAGGTCAAATAAAAATTACATAGCAGAATGGAAAAGGGGAGATAATCGAGCAAGAGCATGGATAGGTTTGTCAGATGATGACGATCAGTTGTGCCAGATTCGAACACAAAATACCATAAAGCTAGCATTGACAGCATTAAAGAATTATTATGAAGAAGGTACACTTAGCAAAAAGGATAATTTAATGAGACGTATTTACCATACAGTATGAGGATGACAGAAAATCAGAAAGTTGGACTATAGCTATGGTTGCAATGCATTAATAATAGCACTTCAACACGACCAGAGGCAGATTTAACATTAGTACAATCACTTAATTGCTGAATATAAGCGTCGAAAAGAAACAAATTGTAATGGAAACGATACTAAAAGCTATAGTAAAAAGGAAAATCATTTGAAGAGAAATTGCAGAATATATAAATTATGGAAAAGTAAGAAAGACAAAGAAAAAAAAACCAACATTAAAAGAAAATGCAAAAAGGGAAAGGGACCTGCAAAATTGAATTTATAAATTCACATGGGAATAGTCCTGCAGCAACGCTTGCAGATGTCTTGTATGCACCGCGGATTGAACGAAATTTATTATCCATACAGAAACTAGTAAATAAAAGATTCACAGTAAATTTTGTTAAATATGTGAAATATGCTAGGGTATAAGCAGATGGCAATTGCAGATGCCCACCAAGAAAGAAACGACAAAAATTGATAGTACCACTATATAATTATATTTGTCGATTATGATGAGAAATCAAAGCCATTTAGATGTTTCCATCCGGACCAAGAAGTTAGTTGTTAGTTGCGTATGTAGCTACGGCTTATAGATAAAAGCAGTAACATATTCAAAGATGGCAATGATAGTTCACCCTTGCCAATAATGTCAAATGATACAGGAACAGTGCAAAATTGAAATTATTTTGGACAATTTCCAGGATATTGGACATTCAAGCTAACGATGATCAAAACATCATAGAATTTGAAATTAAGGAAATACCTGCAGAGGTGACAAGAGTATCACAACGTGCGAATAAAGATGTACCACCGCAAAGGCTGGTTGAGGAAATCAATACACTATGCAACAAAGTAATACAACCGAAAAATTTGGAGGAGGAATTATCAAGTGAAAACAAAATAGGATAGCTTCATGGAATGGAGAAAGAAATTGCATCGTTAAAGAGAAATTAAACTTGGGAACTATGTAAATTGAAATGTTATAAGTTGTAGATGGGTTTATAAATTCTGAAGAAAACTTTAATCGATTAAGTGGCATACGGCTTTTCTTAAAGTTTGTATTAATTGCATCTAAACAAAAATCTGTTGTGCCACATCTAAATGCGAAAACAGTTTTTCCGAATGAAAAATTAGCAGAAACAATTTATATGAAGTAGCCATCTTTTTGAAGAAAAAGAGAATTTGGCATGTTTGCTAAAGAAAAGCTTATATGGTCTCAAATAAGCAGCAAAATCCTGTACATTAATAAATATTTGGTTTTCAACAAAGTAGAACAAACATGTACCTTTATTTAAAGAAAAAAAAGATGAATGGTGCTTTCTGTTAATTTATGTAAATGATTTGATTACGGCAGCAAAGTCAAACAGCATTATTGTTAGAGTGAAAATAAGCATTGAATTAAAACTTGATATTGAAGATTTAGGCAACATAAGATTCTTTCTTGAAGTAGAAATAAGAAAAGGTCATTACGATTTTAGTCTCAGCAGTGCTAATCAATCAAGTGTACCAATTAATGTGAACCATGGAAAGGGCACAAAAAAATAAAATAATCTTTTGTTATCAACCACGGAATATCAAAAGCTCATAGGCTGTTTACTTTACGTTGGTTGCTAGTGTTTCAATATTAGCGCAAAGAGCTAGTCAACAACGTCAAAGGGAACATTCAGTTTAAAGTTAACATTGAAAAATAAAAATAGTGAAGACGAATTATTGTAACACATACAAACGCAAATTGGACTGATGGCAGGATTGATAGGATATCAAATAGTGGTTACGTACTCCTCGTGATTGAACGCGTTGTTGTGAGTTGGACATGTCGAAAACAAACCTCCGTAACATTGCCGTAAACAGAGGCAGGGTTTGTGGCGTTATCAAAAACATGTCAAGAAACATTCTGGTTATGCCGACTACTCAAAGATACGCAACAGAAAACGGAGTCAGCAACAAAAATCTTTGAAAATAACCAAAGCTGTTTGAAGTTAACTGAAGAGGAAAGATCAAATCAAACGAAACACATCGACACACAATTTTATTTCGTTAAAGACTACATTACTTGTGGAATTGTAACATGTTGAATGAAGCAATCGATCAATAGGAAGTGTTATTTTTATAATAACCTGTAACTTTAGACAAGCCTAGGACCAAATATATAGGAAATGGATCACACTCCGAAATGAAGTAAAAATGACCCTATACTGAAGGAAAATGGAAATAACATGGAATGGAAAAAACGATTTTGAAGTAGAAAAAGGACTCAGACAAGGAGATATAATAATATAATAATAATATCACAATATAGTAATAGTAATAGGAAAAGTAAGAAAAAATTGAAATACTATCACTTTCTATTAAACTCACAAGATTTTGGCGATATTTAAGTTTTTTTAACTTTTTAGAACATAATTTGAAGTATATTACATAGTCTCAAGGATTATACAAATTATTTTCGGAAAAAATATTTAAGGGGGTGTGACTCTTTCAGTCTCTAGAGGTTGATTGAAATGAATGAATGTATGACATTTACTGATGATAGGAATGCTAGCAAAAACTAAAAAAGAACTGGAAAAAGTTATAAGATTAACAAAGGGAGCTAACACATTTGGTCTAAGAATACATGAAGAAAAACACTAAGTATATGATAATGGAAAAATAACAAAATAAAAGCAAGCGTAAGAAAAGGGAATCGGATGTATGAGACACTAACACCGCCAATGAAATCGAGATTTGTTGTGTCAAAGAAAACAAAGAAAAGAATACATAGAACTTGGGTAGTTAGAGCCACAACTATCTATGCACGCGAAAGCTATGTTTTGAAGAAGACGAAAGACGAGAGATTGGAATGATTGGTATGAATAATAACAATTATAAAAAGCGAAATCAAATAAATTAACGTAATTCCGATGTGAAAACTTCAATTTCCGTTTGCAATCCGTTACATTATTTCCATATTACGATATGCTACAGTTAAAATAAAACAAGAAGTGCGAAGATTTAATAAGTGTACACTGTTTCTCTTATCCTACTAGTAGAAATCTAATTAAAATTCATGTCTGCGCCTTATTTACTGCTGTCGTCTTGTTCGAGAGTATCACTTACATGATTATTTAAGTTATATTCGTAACTCAGAACGTGATTATTATAAATAATAGATTGTAAAACATCACACGTGTCAATAAAATCTTTCTTTATAACTCCAGTATTCCGATTGGTTTATGGTGGTCTTGTTTATTCGATATTACAACAATACAATACAAATATCAAAGCAATGAAACACAAGAATCATCGCCCTACTATAAATAATGCACAATTTAAAACGATGATTTAAAAAAGTAGAAAGTTCCTGCTTTACGCATTGATTTAATAAGTAAAGCAAGTTTGGGTGTGCCTCGATTTTCACTAGTTTAATTTTTTGTTGTAGCAAGAACGGGCATTATCAATTAAAAAAAAAATAAGAAGCTCGAATCGAATTAAAAATTAAATTTTACACTTTCTTGCCTATGTGAAACGAATTTTCGCGGGATTTTAAGCAAAATATCCGACGCCTACTCAATTATAAGGTTTCTATTCGAATCCGACAGAAAGAAAAAATGTTTGACAAGTGGCTGGAGTTTACACAACACTTTCTTTTTACTTGCAATGCTCATATGTAGATTTACCGTGAAAGTAAAACTAAAATGTATTAGTCAGTCAGGTTATTTATATTGCTTGTATCGATGATAAAACGCGTATAGATAGGCTGTAAAAATAATTGACGCAATATACTGGAATGCGGAGACACTAGGAGACGATTGACCCGCTTGAAGTAATTGAAAATCACCTAAATAATGTTTCTACCAAGTAATAGAACTGCATACCTTAATTAATCAATTAGAAAATCCAATTAATTACTTTCTTTACCTAATCATCTATACATACGACTCATATAGAGCACAAAAAAATTGACCTGGAATATATTCCCTTTTAAATAGAATCTCCTCTTAAGTCAAATACATATTTAGTGAACTAAAATAGTTATATTTTAGTGTAGTAAATAACCTGTCGAGAAAGTGGGTCCTTGAAACGCCCAAGAATGTCTTGAACTTGACTTTGAAACCGCATACCGCATTATACGATACATAGAACGCTTCTTAGGATCGTATTTTAAACAAAAAAAAGAGAAATTATGAGCCAGACAGACGCAATTATTTTAAAAACGTGGCTATTTCTTTCGAATAATCACTTTCGATTATATAATTTCCGAATTTCCGCAGCATAAATTACAGAAAACAATTATTGAGATACGCGTATATAGCAATAATCGTTGTATAATACAAAATAATAATCAAAGACACATACCATGCTGTAAATCGAAACACTGATCAGTCTTAGGACGCCAAAAACCTGAAAAATTAAAAATAAATATGTCTTTAGATCTACATGCAGGTATTAATTTAAAATTAAAAATAATTAATTAAAGAAGACCATGACCATGTGAACTCACAGACATTTTGAAATGGACGCTTACCGAGAAAACAACAACTATTTCTGAAAATCTTCTATATATTCACTAGTATCAAAGTTGCGGTTATCACTTTTCCGAAGTCCGGACAATTCAGGATTGTTCAAAACAGTTTACACACCAAATTCGGTACTTTTTTGGAAAAATTCTGAAAAATTTAACCGAAAGTAATGAACTTAAACCGGTACACCTAACAATAAGGCACAAAATGGACGTTTCCTGGACACCTTGATCAAAAATCCCTTTGTATTGACCTATACCACGTAAACGCAAAATTAATACTAATGCCGGGATCAGCATTTAATTTGTTAATAATAATTCGAAAATAAAATTTTAATATCATAATTAAGTTCAAACAATTTTCAAATAACGATTAATTTTAGTCTCAATCCTCATTTGACCATCTTGTGACGTAACAGGAAACGGCTTACCTTCTAGAACATTCTATGAAGCCTTCTACGTCATTTCTTTCGAGAATCGTACAACAAATTCAAAGCTTATTTTACATCTTAGGCGGTTTTAAACGTTTAAAATTAAGTTTCTAAAGCTGAAGACACTGTGAACATTAATAATTATTTAAGTTTATATTTAAAACGTCAAATTTTCGAATGTCGGTAAAAACGGCAACTGTAAATAGTAAAAATTTATCGGTATGTCAAGCAAAATTATTGAATATTAAGTGTAAATAATTGATATATCTCAAGTAACTCAATAAACAAATAATTTGTTACAATCTTACAAATTATTGTTTTTAATTAATTAGTATAAATATTTTTAAAATTTCAAACTAAAATATATTGGCTCTTGTTCCGCCATTTCTGTAGCCGTTGTCGATTTTGACTTCATCTAGTTCAGAGGTAATATCATTTTTTTAACTATTTATACAGATTAAAATAGTAACAAATAACAATAAACTAGTAATACGATTCTTAATACCGTTATTTTGCAGAATTTGGTCCCAAATTGTTGAAGCCAACTCCAAGACGATCTATAGCTTCTAACCTAAACGGATTTGAGGGTATGTAACAGATTTCCTTGATTTTATCTAGCTAGATGCTTAGTAGAAAGGTTATCGCCATTTATACGTAAATTATTAGGGATGTAGACAAACCGTAAATAATAATAAATTAAAGAAGTTTATTGTTGGTTAGGTTATTAGTATATTGGTAATTTTCCTGCAATTTTTATAACAGTTTTACTTCATACAGTCTAGAAGTGATATTAAGCATTTATATTAATTAAAATAACGAATAACAACAATAATAGTGATAATAGTAGCGAGCGGTAGTAACATAAATCGACGATCAATTACCACGCTTCGATTTCCTTCCAGAATTTGTGTATTAAACTGTTAGATCCACCGATCTAAACCTGTTTTGGACGATGGTTTTCAAACTTAGCAGATTACAAACGTACTTTTGAAGGTGTCTAAATGATTTCGTTGATTTTCTTATAGCTTGTCGCATAAAGAAAAATATCCGAAAATTTAACGTTTTTTTTTACGTTTAACGAAAATATATCTATGACTTCAAAGCACTGCACGATAATGTTTGATATTAAATATGTAGATTTAAACGAGAAATTTCGTTTTTTAATGTAATATATGCAATACTTTACACTATATGGGAACCTTTGTTGACAATATACATACATATATTGAATATTGTTGCATAGAGAGCGAGTTTTTCTCATGTATATTGCTATATTTCTGACAACAATTATCTATTTATTTACATTTCATCGCGTTATATAAGAATTACAACATTGTAACATATTTTATTTGCGTAAATTTTAAACCGGGACTATCTGTCCTTCAAGGTAAACACATGTAATTAAACGGTTAGAGTTTATTTCTCTTGTTAATGCAGTCACTTTCCAATACCAATCTTCAATGGGCAAATGAGAGAAGGCATTTCCGTCGAAAGTGCCGTTTATTACGCGGTAAATTCCCTAAAAGTATTATAAAATATTGCTAAATGGTTCTACGAATTATTTTTGGCCTTACTTTTCGTAAAGGGCATTTCATTTCTGGCTGGGTTTGTCGTAGAAATGGCGTCCATGGATGATTTCCCGAATTAATCAAAGTACAAAGCTTTTTTATATTAATTGTAGGGTATCGTTCACATGTATCTGGAGAATCTCTGCTTCTGCATCTAACTGCAGTGATTTGCACCTAAGAAAATAAAAAAATTACGATTTTGGAATACGATATTGTTCGAAAAGGTTCAATACTTGCTTTCATATCTTGATTCACATTATCTTTAATCGTAATATTGCTCGTCAATGTATAGAATCTCTTCACTTTAATCATTCTAGGGTTATCGATAGTAGCGACAGCGTTTGGATATTCAGGACATTTCCCTAATAAGCGATCGATTTTAACCATTTTAGGTCTCTATTTTGAACAAAATCGTCCTGAGACGTTTTTAAATATATATAAATATGAAATACATACAAAAAAATCAAATCCACTGCTTAAAGCAAGCATTGGAAAGGAAATTATTACCAAAATAAACAACAGGAGCATTTCAAATGATTGTTGCTTATAAACTAGAACATTAAATCGTTGTCATCCACATTTTCTCTTAATTAATTCACTTCCTGTTAGATTTTTGGGTAATTTTTGACCATAATAAAAAGCTGTTTTCTTAAATGGGTATCTTTAATAAATTTTTGTAGTCGTTAATATATCATGCAGCCTGCTAGCTAGGCAACTTACGCTGCAATTATAAGACTCAATATAGGCGACCAAACACACTTATTTCCTAGAAAATCCTCAAGTTTAATTTGTTTATTGGAATTTTAAGGAAAATCATTATTACACAAAGACGAAATTTTCCTTTTAAAATATTTATTTAAATAAAATAGAAAAATATCCCCAAATTTACTATAATAATATAATAATCATAAATGTGTGTATATATCATTCAACAGTTCCTTAAAGTTATAACGAAATTACCAAAAAAATTATACAATAACAATTATAACAATCAAAATGCATACAAACAAGGAATATATTTAATATCAATCTCTGATATTTTTAGATCTACAATTTTGATCTTATTTCGGCTATTTTGCCTGCAGCAGTTCTTTGCAGATCAGTTAACTTCATGGCCAGTCCCATATTTCCTTGAACCTTCACTTTACCGGAAAAGAATGCTTTCTGTGGATTCAATTTTCCGGAAATTAACTCCACAACGTCTTCGTCATTTATAATAAAAGTCACATCAGGTTTAACTAAAATTTGAAGCATTATTTAGATTAATATATCAGTATTATGTTGATTTAAATACTTTTAGAATTAAACTCCACAGTTCCTTTGCCAGTTTTCGCATTAATAACCCAAAAACCTTCTTTGCCATCAGCTTTTTTCACTTTGAACCCATAAGCACCTCTATATTTTTCAACTAGATTATTTTCATCCTCCTCCATAGCTGTTTGAAGAATTTTTAGATATGGCGCGACTTTAAAACCATCCTCAGTTAATGCTGCAGATACTTTTCTCAATCCCACACCACGGTTATGATGTTCAGGGAAACCTAGACGATATATACCAACAACTACAGCACCTCCAAGTCCAATGTTATGCTGTAAAGCTAATTTAACACCTTGAACTTGTCTCTTATTAGCTTGTCCTCTCAATTGCCAAGTTAACTCAGCACATTGTGCTAAGCCAGTAGCTCCTAAAGGATGTCCTTTTGAGATTAAACCACCACTAGGATTGATGACATATTTTCCTCCGTATGTGTTATCTCCTCTATCAATCAGCTCCCCAGCTTTTCCAGGAGAGCACAGTCCTAATGCTTCATATGTTATTAGCTCATTGCATGAAAAACAATCATGTAACTCAACAACTTGGACATCCGTTGGTCGGATTCCAGCTTTCTTATAGGCACGGTTTGCTGCTGATTGTGTCATATCATATCCCGCAATTTTCATGCAACTATTATCTGTGAAAGTTGTTGCAAGATCTGTACCCAACTCCATGGCCAAAATCTCCACGGCTTGTGCTTCCAATCCATGGGATCTCACAAAGCGTTCTGAGGCTATAATAGCAGCTGCTGCACCATCACTTGTTGGACAACACTGTAGCTTCGTGAGTGGTCCATAAATAGCTGGAGATTTCATTATTTGCTCTAAGGAGTACTCTACTTGGAATTGCGAATTTCTACAATGAAAATAACAGTTCTCTCATGTTCACAGTGATTTTAATGTTGTTAAACCTACGGATTATTGACTGAATGTTTATGATTTTTATAAGCTATCTTAGCGAAATGTTCAGGCTTAGTGCCATACTTTTTCATATGTTCTATTCCTGCATTTCCAAAGATTTGGCTTGTTAAAGGAGCTTCGGTGATTCCAACAAGTTCTGCCATTAATTGGATATGTTTATCCATCGGATTTGTTCTGTCCATAAACTAAAAATGGCAGATGTATAATTTATCATGAACAGATTATCAAATGAGGTACTTAGGCTGCTGTGGTCACCAATTACACCAATTTCTTGGTTTCCAGGTTAGCATCACTTCATTGTGGTTGCTTCTACCGAAATTTCATCTGCACTCTTATAGGTGCTTTAGTGCTTCTTTTGTTGAAACTTCGAAACAACCATAATGACGCAACTCAAGCCCGGAAACCAAGAAAATAGATTGTTAAATATTTTACCTTTGATGTTAGACTACCCCTCTCCATCTTTTCAAAACCTACAGCTAAAACACAATCGTTTAATCCACTTTCTACGAATTGCTTCGCTAAGAACAAGGCAGTTGATCCAGTTGCACAATTATTATTTACATTGTAGATTGGGAGACCTGTCATACCAATCTCATAGATAGCACGTTGTCCAGAAGTCGAGTCACCTAATCAAGTTTTCGATTAATTTAAGGATATTTCGATTATTTCTAGATTAGTACCATAAACGTATCCAACTGTAGCTTGTTCAATTTCACTCATGGACACCCTTGCGTCTTGTAGGGCTTTGAGAATAGCTTCTTTAGCGAGCTCTGGGTAATCATCATCCCGTTTACCAGGCTTTTCGAACTATTTAAAGGAAAATTTTGAAAATTTAAAGTGGAAAGGTTGAAACTATTTGGAGACCACTTACTTTTGTCATGCCAACGCCAATTACAAACACACGACCCATTTTCTTCTATTATTTATTAATTATAAAAAGAAAAATTAAGATAATCTAAGAATAAAGCTAGAGAATAGACTGGTATGATTATTTTATATGGTGTGATAGATGTAATTGTGTACTACAAGTAGAATAATGTTAATTTTTAAGGACTTTGACACTACGACACCGCTATTTCAAGATAACCGGTTCATTAACTACAGCGACAGTCAAACAAAACGAAACCAATACAACCTTGTTACTTTACGTCAATCAAACTACTTCACACGCTTGTAATAATTTCAATGCAACGCAACTGGAATTATTTTAGAACTAAATTTATTTGTGTCAATGTAATTTTTTACCATGAAAACGATAATTACAAACAAGTTTTATACATGCGTTTTGGGAACTGCTGGCTTAAAACCTATAAACAACGCTAAATGTTGATATTAAGAGACATTCAAAATTGGGGATCAAAATAGGGTCATTGTAAACTGATTGTTTTAAAATTTATGGAGTCATCCTCGAAAATGAATTTTTGTGGGAAGGTTTTAATGTGGGAAAAGACGGGATTACGAAAAGAAACTCATAAATTATTTCGTTAATATTTATTTTGAAAAATATATTGCAAATGATGGATGGCTCATGTTTAGTTGTTTGTATATTTTTTTTTAATTTTTTCAATCAACGTATTGGCAGTTGGCCAATTCTATTTCTTTTTTTGGCACTCAAAATATTTAAACGATCGAATTTATATAAAAAGTGATTCTGCATTAATCCTAATACGATTCCATACATTCAGATCATGTTATTAGTTCATTGTTATAATACGAAAGAGTTAGAAATATATACAAAATGTACATTCTTAAAATTCGATAATTAGCAAAAGATATTAAAGTGAAAAAAGGAAAAGAAATGAACGCTTTAAAACCCTGAGAGATGAAAAACGGAAGTCAACATTGTGATGTTACTCGTGAATGAATCAATGTACAATGCGATTTTGAATTTAAATTAACTTAAAAAGAAATGAAAATAACTATCATGATGTTTGTAATATATTTTTTAAATCGTCAGGTAATGAACATATAATATCCTGCAACCTTTGACACAGTTGCTCTTTCGTCGTATTACTAACTGGTATGTCGTGTTCATGGCATTTGTTGATCTTGTTCTTTAGTTTCAACACCATATCCACGACTTCGACCTCTGGTTTGCCTTGGACCCATAATTTCAAATTCTACAACAAAAATATCCATCCCAATCGAGACATCTTTCTCAAAGCTTTAACTTACCGCATCGGATAATGCTTCCAGTTGCAATGCTTGCAATTTCAAAGCCAGTTCAGTATATCTCATATTAAACCAGCCATTAAAAATTGGTGATTTGAAAAATCTTTTATACAAGCCAACCCAATCACCTTTGATGCCAGAAGTTAATTGGGGACCAGCATTATCTAGGGTTGCAAAGAAGTCATCTGGATTAAATGGAAGAGGTGCTGGAGCAGCCTAAATTGAAACCAAGCATGCTATAAACAAACTATTAACTTTAGAGCAACGAAAATTGTTACCTTATAAGGTGAAATATTTTTAAACAATGGCATTAAACTAGCAATATACCTTTCTAAAGGTATCATGAAGCTATGAGTTAATTCTAGAAGATGTCGCCTCAGTAAAGCAGATTGTACTTCAGAAGGCCTTCTGGAATGTATTCCACTAATTAGATTCTTTATTATCATCTTATCTTTGTGAAGAAATGGTTTGTAAGCTGTGTAAACCCCAGGGCTTGAGTCCAACAATTTTGTACTTCCATTCTTCTTTAATTTATATTTGTGATTTTGCCCTTTAACATTAGAGAATATAGGAAACATTTTAAGCACTAAATATGCGTTTCTATACCATTATCTTCTCCCAATCTTATAGTATGTGGCCAGTGGTGCAACATTTTAGCAAAAAAGGGATTGGTTACGCCTAAAATTACAGGTGGGGGAGGTCCTTGCCCTTTGCTGGTGAATTGCTTAAATTCACTGTCGTGAACAGTGAAATATGGCCTGTGATCAGCGCAATATTTCAAAGGCGATATCATTCTATCACAAAAGATATGATATTAATTAACATTTCAATAAATAAAATTGAAATTATCACCTTGTAAGGGCCAGAACCATAGCTGAGCAATAAGTAGGTGATGTAGCCATTACTATCAAAGGCTCGGCCGTTATGACAAGCTCCCATAACATATCAATATGCGATAAAACAGGATGGAGTATTTCGAATAGGTTCAAATCTTCAACGGATGTTTGGATTTGATTCTCAATTGTTGTTGGTATATCATTAAGAGTGGCTAATTGTATTATTAATGACGATGCATTTCCCTGATGTGGGATGTAAGTCTAAAATTTGAATTAGTTGCTAGACACGTCCTATATAGTGTATCTATTATAAATGACCTGGAAAACAGATCCTAATAGAGGTAAATTCAGAGTAACCCCAGGCACTGGTGCAGGCCATTGGTTAATATTGTAACAGGATGCTTCCAAACTCAAAACATCATTATCAAAATATTCGGGAGCAATTAACGATACAATTTTTGTAAATAAATTATTAAACGGTAGCCTAGAAAGTACCATTACACTCTGAAATAGCGATGAGTAACTCAGTAATTTTTTTTTTTCAGGTTTTCAAACGTACCTTTTGGAAATACCCTCTTGGTAAGGAAATATCCTTCACTTGTCGAAAATAGACATATCCCCAATAATACGCTGGGTTTACCTGTAAGGCAGGAGGGCATTTTCCATTGTAAGCCTTGTGTTCAGGACGTAACTCACTTTTCCCTGGACTGTTTTGCAGTCGTACCGTGAAAGTGGTGTCTCCCATACAGCCAGAGTTAGAATCAGGAAAGGCAAGGTAACAAATATTTGATATTTCCTGCTTACTTAGTGTTATGTGTCTTGGGTATATGCTCTACGATATTACCAGTGAAACCAGATGTCTATATGGTTGAAAATACAAACCTCTAATGTTTGGCCTAGTTCCAGATCGAAAGTTACAATGCAAATGCAATGAATCCAGTTTGAAAATTTCTCCCATCTTTTAATTTCGGTATTCGCTTGATCGTCGTTGTGTATCTTCATATTATTTTGTGGGTCTCTTTTGTTATTATTATTATTTGACATATTGAATGAGAGCATAAATCAATTAACGTCTATTTTAGATTGAAATTAGCATTAATCTTGTGTTTTAGCGATATCCATGTGATGCTGGAACGATTTTGAGCACTTCATTTTGATATTTGCTTTAAATTTTCGTTTAAAAACGTAAGTTGTATCCTATTAATTAGGAAAAAATAAAAATGACATTTAATCTTCAACAAAAACATAAATACAGATGGCATCAGCTTCACTGTGACGAATAATGTTCCCGGTGATATAACTGTGATTTATTTCTTACCTAAATCATGTTGCAAGTATCATTTATAAAATTGCATTAGAATTTTTATTCAATATCTTTCGGCTTATTATACAGATAATGAAAATTATTCCTATACTTGATTTTTTTAGGGAGAATTAGAAAAACGCTGCAAGTTACATGTGTATGCTTTATTACTGTATACCTTTACAAAAATATAGAATAAAATAATATAATTTATTGTCGATTTAAAAGAAATAACAAAGAATAAAATGCCTTTAATCAAAACAATCAATATTTTTACATCTGATATATGAACATTGAATGTTACAGTAACAAACTCATCTTCTTTCACATCTTTGAACCTCATAACGCCCTAACGCGTTGGGGACAATTAGGAATTTCGCAAATCACATGCTGAGCACAATCCAGTCTGGTTCTAGATTCGAAATAATCGAAAAGGATTGGTTGACGACAAAACTTGCATTCCTGCGAACAAAAAGAGCGTAAGAAGGTTTTAAATTTTCACAAAACCGACTTACCTTTTTACATTGCAATCCATCCAGTGGTAATTCCATATCTTTCCATATCTCATATATGTCATGGACTAGCAAATCCATTAATTCTTTTGTATGATAAGGCGTTGGAGCCAATCGCAATTTCTCCTGACCCCTGGCGACAGTAGGGTAGTTTATAGCTTGAACATAGTGGCCTCTTTCCTTTAATAATCTATCAGAAACCGTTGAACACTGCAAGGGGTTGCCAATTTTCACAGGAATTATATGACTTGGTGTATGTTCCACAGGAAAACCAATGTTCAATAACGTATTCCGAAGATATTTTACATTCTCTTGATGGCGTTTCCTCAGGGCTACCCCTTCAGGGGATGCTAAGATCTCCACAGCTTTCAAAGATCCCGCTAATACAGTTGGTGGCAGTGAAGTAGTAAAAATGAATCCAGCCGCATACGATCTTATCATATCAATTAAGCTAGTTGAAGAAGCTATGTACCCTCCTACATTTCCAAAGGCCTTCCCTAAAGTTCCCGATATTATATCCATTTTATGTAGCTGACCATCTCTTTCACCAATACCAGCACCATGATCGCCATAAAGACCAACAGCATGCACTTCATCTACGAAAGTTAAAGCACCATAAGCGTGAGCTATATCACATAATTCCTCGAGAGGACAAACAGCACCGCTCATTGAATGTACAGTTTCGAATGCTACGATCTTAGGAATGTCCTTGGAAACCATCTGTAGCATCTCCTCCAGATGTTCTGGATCGTTGTGCCTGAAGATGTGCTTAGGTACGCGACTGTTTCTGATCCCCTGTATCATTGACGCGTGGTTCCCTTCATCCGAAAAGATGTGACAACCCGGTAAGGCTTTAGCTAAGGTATACAGGGTGGAATCATTCGCGACATAACACGAGGAAAATAAGAGAGCTGATTCCTTTTGATGTAATGTTGCTAATGTTTTCTCTAATCTTTCGTGGTAAACAGAATTTCCTGATATGTTTCTTGTACCCCCAGCACCAGCACCATACTTATTTAAAGCCTCCCTGTAATTGGGTATTGTTCAATTACTTTTGAAAAATTCTGTATATATTCAAATGTGAAGTAGATAATGCGTTGATAAACCCATTTTGTACGTAAATGATAAGTCTAATGTGTCATTATCATAATTGTGCTTTCTTATATGTATATATTAATGATTAAGTGTAAATCTAGACTCACCTCACAGAATTCTTTACTTCCGGGTGACAAGACATACCCAGATAATCATTAGAGCACCATACAATGATAGGTTTTTCGCCCCAAGAATACTCTAGGGCATTAGGAAATTGTCCAGGACCTGCTAAACGATTGACCTTCTTGAAGATTCTATAGGAATGATCCTTCTTCTTCTTAATAATTTGCTGGAGAAAGAATTGTTCGTATGGAAAAACATCTTTTGTAACCTTCTGCTCATCATTCTCATTCAATTCTATAACATCCTGCTTATCCACTTCCTTGACAACATTATTCACTTCGGATAAGAATGGGCATGCATTTAATGGAGCTTGATTTTCTGAAATTATCATCAGCACTATTTGCATATGCAATTCGCGTAATTACATTCTATTTACCTTTAGTATTGGTGTTTGATTCGTTTTCCAAAGTATGCAATGCTTTTGACATTACAGGACATTGGTTGCCATACATCTTCAACAATGCAGGTCCATAGTTTTTAACATATGTCGATGTTAACCTCGTTAAGAAAGGGCACGGCATCTTATTCAACGTAAAATTCTTGAAATAACCTTCAAGGGTATGGTATTAATTATTTAAAAAATTACATAATGATATTGCATAAGTTAAATGTTATAAATAAAATTATTTAAAAATTTAGTGATCAAAAATTGACTTACAAGAAGTATTGTATCCAACAGACTTGCCGATTAAGGATCTTCCGCAAGAAACAGTCTGGAATAAAACGTATTTAACAAAAAAATTATTGTTAACGGGGGAAACGTTAGTTCGCTTGAAGGAGGCAGTGAAACTACTGACTCTGATGAAACGTCACGCAAGGATATACGGAATATGCGGGAACAATTGGCGGTTTGTAATAATAAGTGGGGGTAAAACGGAAGGTTTCAATTTTTTTTTTGTAGATAATTTAAGTTTTTTCCGGTAAATTAGTAATTACAATTTTCCAAGTTATACCAATAACGTCATAAAAGATAAAACACATTTTTATTGCTTGGAAAATCAAAATAAATAAAAAAAAAACAATGTGCAATCCCCCCTTGGAAATTACAAGGTATCTCTTGATAAATCATATTTAATTTAAATAGAACAACCACTTTCTATTTCAAATGGATGTAAATATATTTTTTAAACAATCACAGATTTTATTTATTCTTTTTTAAATATATATTTATTATAAACTTACCGATGTGAACATATTCATTGGAATATTTTTTTTGGGAGGCGATATTACTATATTCCTTTAAAGAAGTCACAGCTTTCAATATTGCGTACCGTCCGCGGTATCCACTGATTTTACTTTCTATTTAATACTGTTGAAAAAAAAAAAAAACGCCCAGTCATAAAAACAGTCAAGAGGATGATACTAATGTCAATGTATATGGCGAGGGACAATAATTTTGTAATATCATAAATTATTAATAAGAGTATGCACGAACGCAAGTAAGCAATTTTAAAGTTTGTAGAGTCATTGTTATGGATATGTCGTGTTCATGTGCACAGGAGTGTAACGATTGAGATTTATAAACTCCAAACTATAATTTAAAATTAACTGAATTAAAAAGTACTTTTTTTTATCAAAACTTCACTCTAACTACGCGACTATAGTTTCGGTATTTTATTAATAAACTATATTAGCAATAATAAATTTAGACGACGAGATACGTATTAAAATTTCAATGTATGTAACGAAATAATTTTTGAATCAGGTCCTGTATACCCTAGATAATTAAAGATGAAAATTGAAAGTGTTTGACTCGAAGAATAATTAACATATATCCGTTTTTGTATTATTTAAACAAAAAAAATAAATGCATACTACGCGTAAAAGTGTTGTTATTTATGAATGCACTTAATCTACAATCAAAAAATATTATTTTCAATATGTTAGAATGTTGAAGAATTATTATAACACAATAATCATCATCATCAAGTACCCTTATCAAATTTATTTTTTCGAATTTATAAATGTCATTGCGATAGTGAAATAATTGATGATATCGAGTGGTAAATTTTTTGCAATGCCGGCATTACAAAACAAATTTTATGCGATTAATATTAATAATAATTGACTTTTTAAGTACTATTAAAACATGGATGACTTGCACAAATTAAACTTTCGTTGTTTACCGTGTTGTGCGATGTCGCTTCTTATTATCCTCAAAGATTACATTACCAAAAATACAAGCAGACTTTAACCACCAAGCTGCCCACCACAACCTACCACATATCTGTTTGTACATAGTCGATTTGGAAACGTTTATCCAATATCGCGTGTTTTCATTATTTAAATTGAAGCATCATCTGTAATAATGTACTTGCTTACTGTATTAGAGATGGCTATCTATTTCGCATGCAAGTCGAATTGAAAATGCTATTATACCCATATCGATTAAGTAATACATAACGTGTACTCACGAAAATTGTTACAGGAATATGAAAACTTGGTCAACGAACAAATTTTTTTATTACACTTGTAGTTACAAAAAATTGTACAAAATACAACTTATTATTAAGTAAGTCATTAAGTAGCACACTTAAGATAAACAACCATCAACTTAAAATTTAAAAAAAAGTTAAATATGTCACATAATGGTTTTAAATATACCCAAAAATTTATTAGAGTCAATTATTGATGTACAAGTTTCAATATTATATCATTTTTTATTTTAAACATGCTGGACGGACTTTGTAATGCAAAATATTTTCTTAATAATATACAAGGAATATCGAAAAAGTTATCCATGGCACTTTATTTCTTTCTCACATTAATACATAATGTAACATTTCTCATATATTATTCTTGGTGTGTATATAATAGTTTTCTTTATTTAACCAGCATATATATATATATATATATATATTTATGTATATCTCTATAATTATTACATCTAATTAATGTGCAAAACTATCCTCTTTAGCTTTTATATTTAATTTTGATAACGCACATTGTTTTGGTAACATTTGTATTTATAAAAGAAAAGGACTTCTCACAGCCAACATTAAAATTTAATATCCCCCATTCCGCCGCATATACCATATATATAATTTAATTTGTCTTGGCGCGAAGTTTGCTATATTAATAACATTATAATTGTGCACTTTTTATCAATATATTGCTTTCATTTATCGTTGATTATATATTTTGTGCTTCTATAAATTTAAAAAAGATACTTCCTCCATCTATCTATCTTTTCATGATAATTTTCCCATCTATTGCCTTCTAGTTTCGAATGCCCTTCGTTTTAAATAACAAAATAAATATAAGATGATAATAATAACGAAAAAAATGTATAGCTTTTAAATAATTACGTCTAAAGAAATATATAAATTAATAATTTACAATAGGATTTACATGTAAAAGAATGAAAGAAAATGTGATAAAAGATAGAAATATTCGCAATAAATCTAAGAGATTCCAAGCATTCTTTACATTGTAGTCGACCATGATAACCGAGGCAAGCCACAATTTTCAAAAAAACCATGTCTTTTACTCTTTCTCAACTTCTCTATGACAATTCACCAATTGGAGCGTTTTCTAACCACAACTGATGTAAGAAATTGTACAGAGTATCACTTACAGCTACCTAAAATAACCATGTTATAAGTTTTTACTTCGAAAGAACTGCATAATTTGAGAATTAAATTACTTTAAACGGCGTAGGATTCAAATTCCGTTTAATATCGGGCCTCAGAGTCTTTAGGGAAGCTTTTACTTTCTGCCTGATTTGATTTAGATTAGGCAATGGCTGCATGATCTTCCCATTTTTCCAATAAAGCTTGTGTAATTTTTCTACATTCGAAGGAATGACATAAGCTCTCTTAGATTCCTCAAAAGGATGCCTACATAAAACCTTCTTATTGACTTCAGGGGAATCTTCAATAGATCTTTGCAGGAGATCAATTAAAGCATCACCACTCTCACTGTACAATCTATAAGCATCCTTACACCCAGGCATTGTAACCTTAGCAACGTCTTGACTTAGTTTCATCCTTGGTTGTCCATTCAATTCCACCATTTTGTACACACAACCCAATGCCGGTTGTCTCTGGCAAGTTACTAAGTGCGTACCAATCCCAAAACAGTTTATTTTGTGCCCTTGATCGTTCAAACTTAATATGGTCTCTTCGTTAATATCATTGGAAGCCATTATCATCAAATCCGCAAACCACGGAATATCGTATGCCTTGCTAATATCAATGAAATACTGCCTAGCTATGTTGGATAAATACGCTAGATCGCCGCTATCAATTCTTATACCGATCGCGCGGTAGCCTAAGTCATTAAGTGATAGTGCAACGGCGCAGAAATTAAGCAAGCCGCTCCTAAAAAAATTGGAATCATTAGAGGTCTAACGTATAAGGAATTCTTGAGTCACCAAAAGCAGAGAAGCAAATTTATGAAACAACGAAAAGAAACCCTTAAAATATCTCTTAACACTTCAGTAACATGCTTTCTTTTATATATAAATCTCAAGTAATGAGAATGGTAGCAACCCTTGTGACCGATTGAACACTCTACAGAGGTGCAAGATGATCGTGCGAGATTGTACATACCCCGCATAGCCAGCCCAGGTCTTTCTGCTGACTATAAAAAATTAAAATCACGAAGAAATCAGTATATTACAGGAGATGAAGAATCTTCTTCCGTTAAGGAAGACGATTTTCCATATACTAGGATTCCGGTTTATACGTCTTGCTTTGGTTAAATGAAATACTAATTTCTACGCGTCCAAAAATCCATTTCTGGTCATCACCATCACTAATTAGCTGTTGGTGGCATGCACTAAATTAACCACCGTCATGTAGAATTACCTGTACTCGTTATGCATAAGGGTGTTGGGTAGAGTGACAGGCCACAGGGTGACCGCAGGGAACATGCTGGGACACTGATACCTCTTAACATCGTACGTATCAACTAAGGCCATGAATCCATCCGGGAAAGCAATTGCGAAAGATATCAACGCAGCTAGCTCTCCCTCGTTTGCCTCATTGCTGACCATCTTAAACATGTTGACCAGATTCGTCCTCCAATTTATAGCCAAATCTAGAAGATTCTTCGATTCACCTCCATTTTTCGATACCAAAATCTTAGATTGGAGATCATCCAGACTGGTGAACGAAGTTATGTAGGCATGAGCATGTGTTCCTTTAACCGGAATGTTGAAAAGCTTTCCAGCCAAAACATTGCTTGTACCATCAAATCCACCTATAGATTAAAAAAAACTTTTATTTTTTCGAATATCGTGATAAGAACTTATATGCTGCAATAAATAAACCTGAATCTATCAAAAATAATCAATAACTCATAAACATTACAATATCCGATATCCTAAAATAAAAAGGAACTAATAAATTCAGCAAATACATTCTTTCACAATTACTGTTTAGAGCCTATTAGCCGTAAATAACAACCGTTGATTCCTATCTAGTAGGCCGGTATTTAATCATTCCATTACGGTAAATTACTTGGTACCAGTTGGTGTGAAGTTTTAGATGATCAATATACCTGTATTGCAGACTCGAACTGTGAATTGTAACGAGATTTCTGACAGCAAATGTTATTTGGTGGCTATTAAGTGAAAGAACGTGGTGGTACCAGTCAGCGGATAGGGGTGGTTTTTGACGGTTGACCTTGAGCTATGCGGCATTCCGGTTTTCCTTTCTCGCCCATAATAAAGACAAGTTTACGTTCGTCGCGAAAAGTCATTTATTAAATGTTGAAACGCACATTTATCTTCTAATTCAAGAATAAATTTTATGAAATTTAACACGATTATTAGTTTCCGCAGTAATTACTTGTTAACATTGTTTATGTATAATACGTCCTTGACATATAAAGAATATCAACATTTATTTTAAAAATTCCCGAATAACAACAATCTGGCGAATCTTTCATATAGAATATACAACGTTCGTCAAAAGGTCTTACCAATATATGAGTATTTAGACGCTGATAGGCCTCCATCTGGTCCTTGTGCCCTCCTTAAACCAAATTCCAACAAAATTATATCTCCTGCAGCCATGCGGTACCTTGCAGCATTAGTTGCCATTAAACTAAACCCATAAAAAATGCAGTAGATTAATCAAAAATTACCCAATTCGTTATACATACGTACCTAGCATAGTTTACTAAAGTCAGAAGGGTAGTCTCTAATAACTGGACTATAATCAAAGGTCCCTCAATTCGCAAAAGCGGAACCCTGTAGAAGAAATTTTGAGCTTACAAAAAGCACAAGGTTTATTGAGAATTATTTTGAGACAAACCTTGGAAATGCTACTGACCCTTCTTCTAACGCGTAAAGGGTTACATTTTTAGCGGTCAATTTGCTTAAGAACACGTAAAATTCTTCTTCTATAGTCCCTGGTAGCGTTTGTCTAAGATATTCTAAATCTGGAGGGATTTTATGATAACAACACCATGTTATGTTTCAGACGGATTTTCATTAAAAATTCCAAGATAAACTTTTAACAATTTGCCCAATTATAGAGCTGCTTTTTACATATGGGTTATAGCGATTACTGCTAATTGTTTTATTACCCCAATTATGAATGTTTACCTAAACTTAAACAATAATCTTCAAACATTATTTTCAGAATGTTATCTTGAAATTTTTATATTCACTCCAAAACGATTAACTTACCACTATGCGAATAATGGAACTTTCCTAGGAATTTCAAACATTCCTCTAGACCAGCAAAAATCGTAAATTCGCCTTGAAAGGGGTTTTTACGAAAAAACAAATCGAAAACAGCGTGGTCCTTGGTTTTCCCGGATTTCCAATAGGCATACGCCATCGTAATTTGATATAAATCTACCGGAAATAAAATGTAATATTTTAAATCCTGTTGTATTGCCAACATTGCATTTTCAAAAATTACAAGCACACAATTAAATGTCCTAAGCGCAGTAGCACATGGATCCTGACCAATAGTAGGCTTTCCCACGTGTTTTACGAATTCATAAAATTACATCGAATGGAACATTAGATTTATTGGAGAAAATAAGACGAGAGCGATAGGGACATAACCTCAAAAATACTATAACTGCGTTGGGGTAAAGATCAGAAGATGAAAAACACCGAATCACTATAAATTTTTGAAAAACTAAGGTTGAAAAAATATTGAAATTTGGTTTACCTGTAAGTAATGGCTGTATAATGCCATTTTGGCCCAATTTCTTGCTTTCAGGCGTATGGTTTGTATCGTTCTCTGTCATTATTCGCACTCACTGTTTCTTAATATAATTGCTGAGGTAATTGCAAAATTTTGAATTCTACGTCAAATCGACTGGAAGCATTTCAACGTACTGTCCACATCCGAAGAAAGTGCACCGTACACCATTCGTATACTGGTGATACTCTGAATAAAAGTATATTGATCTAACAGGGTCATTTGGAAGGTTAACCAATGATATTAACATAGTGTAGATAGACCGCGGTTATGTTGCGATATCTTACCTTGGGATATGTGTAATTTTTGATAAAAAAAAATTGTTACAGCAGGCCATAAAAATTATTAAAATATTACGTATTATATTGCAATAAATTAATCCTACATCCTTCAAAATTATCACCATAAAGAAAAACGCGGAATTTTCAAATTATTCTGGATTGGTGATTGGTGTATATCTACAACTCTGTTTTATCAAATTTTACAATTTTTTTTGAATATATTAATCCATAGATTTTGTTATAAAACAATAACCTAAATAATGATAGCAAGGACTGTGGCGTGGTATGGTAAACATACATAAGTATCGGCACCCTCCGCACCACACAAGTTTAATTTATTATATAGTAATATAATAAATAGTCCGGGACGGCCGTTTCGAGGACACGAATGGTCCTCATCATCA